>PVLA01001336.1:0-335296 GCA_004027455.1 Hydrochoerus hydrochaeris
CTGCCGCTCCATCTCTCCCTCCTGTGGGCATCCAGTGCGTCGGCCTACATTTCCCAGGATCCTTTCGCCCCACCCAAGAAATGACAGTGACCCATCCGTAACTTCCTGCCCCCGCTTCTTTATAAGCCAGGGACACTTCCTCAATAAACGAGGTTTGATTGGAAAACTTCAACTTGCCTCCGTCTCTCTCTCTTCACCCAGCCCCCGCCCCGTTTTCCTTCCTCTAGGGGAAAACCCACGCATTGGTCCGCAGGCCGGATCACTAGAGAGAGAAAAAAAACCCAGGATTTTAGGAACAGTGGCAGAAAGGCCTCAATGAATGGTGCAGGCAGTAGAATGAAGGAGAAAAGTAGACAAACAAAGGTAGAAAAATAGCATAGCAGAAATGAGGCAGAGAAGGTTGGCTATAATCTCTAATGTAGATAGCCTTGATACACTTGAAAAAAAAAGACAGGCAGAGTAGATCAGGAGGTAGGGTCCATTGAGATGCTCTGTATTGGAACTATAATCAACCTGAGAGAGGGTTTATGGATCAAAAATCAAATATGAGAAAACAATGCTCTATGTGATAGGGAGCCAGAGAGAAATAGGAGCAACTCGATCACCACCTGCAGACAGGTTGGAAAGACAGGATACTTATGTGCAGTAGAGAAATACTCAGCTATAATGAAGGAAAACCTTGAGGCTTTTGTAGGTAAAGGAATACAACTTGAGATCAAGTTCAGGAGTGAGAAGGTTTGGAACCACTTAGGTAAAAAGCAGGTTGCCCCCAATCTAAAAACTGAGGGAGTTGGTGGGACCCAAAATGCACAGCACCCTGTGGGAGTGAAAGGGGAGGAATAACCTAAAAAAAGAAGGCAGAGGATATTATTAATAGTGTACCAGGATTTAAAACTCACTTTACTCACACCACTCTGCTTAGATGGATTATATTCTGTTCCAGTTTGTCTACTTGTACTAGATTTGAGGGCACAGACAGTTATCCTGAAAATAGCAGGATATAGTACAGTAATCAACCTTAATTTCCTATTACCTTAATCTAAATCTCTGTATAACTTACACTGTTTTACCATGACTGATTTAATCGAATCTGGTTTGTGAGATTACTCTTCTGTATTGACAAATTTTATTCAAAGCTGTTATGATTGATAGTATCAAGTCTGAGAGTATAAGCAACTACACTGAAGATGACAAGATTCACTAGGATACCCACTCTGGTTTGATTATTACCTGTTTTTGAGGTTTTATACTGTCTACAATGTTTTATTTTTACTAATATTGTTATGTACTGCTATATTCAATTATACTGCTATATTCAATTATGCCTGATGATATAGACAATTCTATTGAAGATAATAAGAGACAACACAATAATCATTGTAGATCACCTTGTACTATGGTTTTATATGACTTTTTGGTTTTATGTTTTTATAGGAATTTGTTTTGTTTTGTCTTGCCAGGTTTTGTTTTTCCCTCTAATACAGAAAGGATAGAAATACATGTAGAGACTCATGCATGCATAGATGTTTACAGTCTCACTATTTGAATATATACTTTGTATGCTTTAATTTTGTAACTTGAGCAACTATTTCTAAGAGGACAATATGTAATTTATCAATTAGTGATTTCTTACTGTTTATCTTTTTTTTGAAATTCTGTATTATTTCTACCCTTTTCATGTTTTTTTCTCTTTAAATAAATAAAAAAAATTTTAAAAAAGAACCAGTGACTAGGCCAAACAAGCAGAAACTTCTCATCATCAACAAACTGAAGAAGTAAGATCTTCCAACAGATTCAAAACCCAAAAACCAGCTCTACCTGGAAGATACCTCAGAGGAGTAGTCATCACCTAAGGGTCCTAAACACTACCAATAAAGCAACCCACCATAAGCAACTTACAAGCATCATCCCAGGAATTAAACTCAAAAAAGAGAGGAAGTAAAATGAGAAGACACTTAAGCAAAATGCAACCTCAGACATCCAGTTCACCAACAGCAAATCCAGGGAGCAATGAGGTAGGACATTCTGAAAGCTGCCTCACCCAGGTCTCTCTGAAGTGGAAACAACAAAGCAATTGAATGTGGCTCTGGAAAAAATGAAATCAGAAATAGTCTCTCAGATAACTACAGGGCTTGCCAAAATATGCACCATGCTTAGTAATGTTAGAGCAGACACAGACAAAAAAAAAATAAATGAGCTTAAGCAAATTATGGAAGCTCAGCATAGGAAAGAAATGGAATCCATAAAGCAGATTCAGGCAGATCTCCAGGAGAATAAAGACTCCATTGGCATATTAAGCCAAAGTGAGGACAGGACCTCAGATACTGAAGACAGGCTTGCAGTTAGTGACCAGAAAAATAAAGACTTGTCAAAAATAGCAAGGGACCATGAGAAATCAATCCAACAGATGCTAGGTGAGATGAAGAAAAATAACTGAAGATTAATTGAAGTCAATGAACAGGCAGAAGATACCACAAATGACATTAAAAACATGTTCACAGACAACATGGCAGAAAATTTTCCTGGTAGAGAAAAAGAATCAGACATGCAGATAAATGAGGCATATAGAACTCCAACTAGCAATGATAAAAAAAAAGAGAAATGTACAGCCAGGTATATCATTGTCAATATTCCAGAACTTCGACACAAAGATAGAACCCTAAAATCTGTTAGAGAAAAGAAACAAATCATCTATAAAGGAAAAGCCCTCCTGCAAAATAATAAAAATAAAGGAAAGTCCAAACTTCTCAGCACAAACTCTCAAGTCAAAGAGAGCTTGGAGTGAAGTACTCCAAGTCCTAAAGGAAAACAACTTTCAATCCAGACTGATGTACTCCACAAAACTATTTTTCAAAACTGATGGAGAGGGGGCTGGGGATTTAGCTCAGTGGCATAAGTGCAGGCTGGAAAATTGTAAGGTTATGAGTTCAATCCCCAGTACCACAAAAAAAAAATTGATAGAGAAATAAGATACTTCCATGACAAGGAACATCTTAGGAAAATTATGACCACCAAACCAGCACTCCAAAATGTTGGGAAGGACATTCTAGAAAGAGATAATGAGGACTACAAAGCCATGAAGCCCAATAGAAGGAATCCTTCAGGGAAGACAATTAGAGGAAGGGAAAAAAGAAAACAGGAGAGCCAACAACAGAAAAATAACATGACAAGGATAAGTCAATACATATCAGTTTTAACTATTAATGTTAATGGTCTCAGTTCACCAGTCAAAACTCACAGGCTGGCAGAATGGATCAAGAAGCAAGATCCAACAATATACTACATGCAAGAAACACATTTAATTCAAAAATAAATTCATAGACTGAAAGTCAAAGGATGGAAAACAATACTCCAAGTGACAAGAACCCAGAAAAAAACAGGGGTAGCTATTCTATTTGGAGACAAAGTGAATTTCAAGCCAAGACTGATCAAAAGAGATAAAGAAGGTCACTACATAGATAAAAATCATAATTATATAAGCAACAAATACCAGTGCACCCAATTACATAAAACAATTACTAACAGAAGTGAAAAATCAAATAAGCCTTAATACAATTGTACAGGGAGACCTCAACACACAATTGTCACAAAAAGAAGATCAGCTACACAAAAAAAATCAATAATGAAATATTATTGATTTTTTTTTGTGTAGCTAAATCAAACTTTTGAACAATGGACTTAGTAGATGTCTGTAGAGTGTTCCACCCCACAACATCAGTATACACATTCTCCTCAGCTGCACACGGGACATTCTCCAAAACAGACCATACACTGGCTCATAGAAAATACTTAAGTAAATGTAAAGGAATTGAAATTATCCCATGCATACTGTCAGACCACAGTGCAATGAAATTGGAAATCCATGCCAAGAAAACCACAAGAACTTCATAAACACATGGAAATTAAATAGCACCCTATTGAACAACCAATGAATCACAGATGAAATCAAAGAAAAATTAAACAGTTTTTACAAGTGAATGATAATGACAATACAACATACCAGAACTTGTGGGACACAATGAAAGCAGTATTAAGAGGGAAATTCATAGTAGTAAGTATCCATGTCAGGAAAAAAGAGCAAGTGCAAATAAGCAACTTAATATTGAACCCTAAACTTTTGGAAAAAGGAGAGCAAGCTAAGCAAAAAGCTCATACAAGGCAGGAAATTATAAAGATGAGAGCAGAAATTAACACACTGGAGACTAAAAAGCAATACAAAGAATCAATGAATCAAAAAGTTGAATCTTTGAAAGATTAAATAAAATTAACAAATCCTTAGCCAACCTTATCCAAAAAAAGAAAAGAAAAATTCAAATCCAAGCATTTAGGAATGAAAAGGATGAATCACAACAGACTGCAGAAATCCAGAATATCATCTATACCTACTTTGAAAACTTGTATTCTAATAAGATGAAAAACATAGAAGAAATGGACATATTCCTAGACACAAGCTGAATCAAGAAGATATAAGTATCCTTAATAAACCAATATCAGTCAAAGAAATTGAATATGTAACTAAAAATCTGTCAACAAAGAAAAGCTCAGACTCTGATGGATTCACTGCTGAATTTTACAAGAAATTTAGAGAAGATCTAACACCACTACTTCTCAAACTCTTTAATGAAATTGAATGGGAAGCAATACTTCCAAATTCAATCCTGGAAGCAAGCATTATCCTGATACAAAAACCAGAGAAGACCCAACTAACACAGAGAATTCCAGGCCAATCTCCCTAATGAACTTTGCTGCAAAAATCCTCAGTAAGATACTAGCAAAACACTGCAGCAAATTATCAAGAAGATTGTACACCATGATCAAGTGGGATTCATCCTAGGGATGCAGGGGGTTTCAATATACATAAATCCATAAATGTAATATACCAAATCCATAAATGTAATATACAGAGCCAAGGACAAAAATCATATGATCATCTCAATAAATGCAAAAAAAAGCTTTTGACAATGTCCAGCACCAATTCATGATAAAAACCCTACAGAAAATTGGAATAGATAGTCTTTATCTCAATGTGATAAAAGCCATCTATGACAAACAAACAGCCAAAATCATACTAAATGGGCAAAAACTGGAAGCTTTCACTCCAAAATCAGGAACAAGACAAGGATGTCCCTGTCTCCACTCTGCTTTAACATAATCCTGGGAACTTCAGCTGGAGGAATTAGACAAGAAAAAGAAATAAAAGGAATAAAGGTAGGAAAGGAAAAGATTAAACTATTGTTATTTGCAGATGACATGATAGTCTACTTAGAAGACCCCAAAAACTCCATGAAAAGACTTGTAGATTTAATAAGCAAATTCATTAACAAAATCAACACTCAAAAATCAATAGCCTTCCTGTACAGGAATAACAAACCCAATGAGAGAGAAATCAAGGAAATGATATCTTTTATAGTAGCATCCAAACAAATGAAATACCTAGGAATCAAACCAACAGAGGATGTGAAAGACCTCTACACTGAAAATTACAGTACTCTGAAAAAAGATTGAAGAGGATATTAGAAAATGGAGAGATGTCCTGTGCTCTTGGTTAGGAAGAATCAAAATAGTGAAAATGGCCATACTTCCAAAACTATCATACAGATTTGATGCAATCCCAATAAAAGTCCAATAGTGTATCTCATAGAATTAGAGAAAACAATCCTAAAATTCATCTAGAATCAGAAGAGACCTAGAATAGCCAAGGCAATTCTGGGAAACAAAAATAAGACAGGGGACATCACAATCCCTACCCTGAAATTATACTACAAAGCTACTATGATAAAAAAAAAAACAATGCAGTACTGACAAAAAACAAAACAGACCCAAAGATCAATGGACTAGATTAGAAGATGCAGACACACTAAGCCACTTTCTCTTGGACAAAGGTGCCAAACACATTTACTGGAAGAAAGATAGCCTCTTTAATAAATGGTGCTGGAAAAAATGGCACTACAGATGTCGAAGATTAAAACTAGACCCATATATTTCACCATGTACTAAGCTAAAATTGGAATGGATAAAAGATCTTAATAATAAAACAGAACCATTAAATATACTGGATGACAGAGTAGGTAAAACTCTTGAAGATATTGGTGTAGGCAAAGACTTTATGAATGAAAGCCTCATTGCACAGGAATTATTGCAAAGAACAACTGGGATCTTACCCTACTAAAAAGCTTTTGCACAGCAAGAAAAACCACCAACAGCGTGGAGACAATCCAATATGTGGGAGAAAATGTTTGCTAGCTGTTCCTCAGATAAAGGATTACTATCAAGAACATATAAAGAACTCAAAAAAAATCACACTCCTGAAAGTCAAAGACCCAATGCAAAAATAGGCATCTGAGTTGAATACACACTTCTCAAATGAAGAAATAAAAACAGGAAATAAATATGGGAAAAAATTCAACATCACTGGTCATTTGAGAGATGTAAATTAAAACTACACTGAGATTCAACATCACTAGTCATTTGAGAGATGCAAATTAAAACTACACTGAGATTCACCATAGAAAGAATGGCTACTCTCAAGAAATCAAGCAATAACAAATGCTGGAGGGGCTGCAGGGAAAAAGGAACCTTTCTGCACTGTTGGTGGGAAAGCAGACTGGTGCAGCCACTGTGGAAATCAGTGTGGATATTCCTCAAAAAACTATGATTGAAGGTCCCATTCAACCCAATTATTCTCCTTTTGAATATCTCCCCAAAAGAATTAAAAACATCATACCATAGTGATGTATGTGCACCTATGTTTATAGCAGCATGGTTTGTAATAACCAGATCTTGCAAACAAACTAAGTGCCCATCAACTGAGGAATGGGTAAAAAAGACACAGTATTTTTATACAATGGAGTACCACTCAGCCGTAAAGAAGATACACTGGAGACTTTAATAGGTAAATAGATTCATCTTGAGAGCGTACTATTTAGTGAGATAAATAAGACATGTGTAAACATCTTATTGTTTCATTAGTGTGAAAATTTGGAAGAAAAAAACATGTATATGTATATAAAAAGTAGTTAAGATAGTTATACTACTGATTTCTCTGAGTTCACTAAAGAAAAAGATTTGTGCTGGTATCATTTAGACAATTGAATGCAGATGTCTTATGCTCTGGGTGAATGATTTGGGGAAGACAATGTGCAGTGTATGTACCATTGTTGCCCCCTGATTTATAAGTCTTGAAATTTTGTCATACTTTTCTTTTCTTCTCCTTTCTTAATGTTTGAAATAAAGTGAATTTGGGGGGGAAAAAGGAAATTCCAGAAAAGTTGCAGACTGCAAAGATGAAACAAAGAACTTGGTCCATGAAACAATTAGCATTAAAAAGCCAAATAATTGGGAGCAGGACTATAGAAAAGATGGTCAAAAGGCAACACAAGAACCAGCAGAACCAATCCTTTACAACCTCAAAATTGCAAAGATCAAAGACTTTGCTTTGCAATGAGAACTCCAGAGAACCATGTTCCAGAATAGCAGTTACCTACAGAATTTTTTCTTCAGGATTAGGTTTATAATGGCCAGAAATTCAGGCATTTGACTCTTACAACCAAGAGAGAAGGAAGCATGGTTACAGCTCCAGCTGTCAGCAGACCTTGGTGTTATCCACGTTGTGCTGGTTTTAGGTGCATGCATAATGCAAGAGTTGTAGGGTCAGGAAGGTTTCCACTCAGATTTTGTAAGAAGGCCTGAGAGGCCAGGCAGTTTGTGTTTCTGAAAAGGAAGCATATGAAGCTGAGTGTGAAACCAAAGGTGCAATGGAAACCCTAAAAGATTGAGAAGCCAGGAAAATGAATCATCTGAGGAAAGATGCAAGGAGTGAGCAAAGCCAACCTAAGAGAGAAGCCATGGGAACCACAACCACCAGAAGTGATATAGGGGCAGAACAACTCAAGACCTTTGGAGTTCCCATCTTCCTACAGATAGCATCAGATGTTGGACATGGAACTATGGGATTTAATGTTTGCCCTGTTAAATTTTGGATTTGCTATCCTCCTATTTATACCTTTTGAAATGATAATGTTTGTCTTGTGCCAATGTTATGTTGCAAGTGTTTTTTTTTTTATTTTATTTTAAAGAGGGTAAAACAAAACAGATAAAAAAGATCAGGAAAAAAACAATGTAAGGGACACAGATTTCAAAGCAAGACAAGACATCAGCAGTGGCTACCATAATGTCTCTTGTTTTCTTCTAAATAGTTGTCTACATCTTCACACACAATGAGTTCATACAAAAAAAAAAGTACAAAACTGATCAAAACAGAATAATGAAATCATTACAGGCCTTCAAAACCAGACAATGGGAAAATTAACAATGGCTAACATAATGTCTCTAGCTCTCTTCAAAATAGCTGTCCAAACCTTAATGTATGTTGAACTTAAATAATACAAAACAGTCTAAAACCACTCTAAACAAAGAATAAAAGCATTACTGGATTTCATAGCATAGTTATAGGAAATCAGCAATAGATACCATAATGTCTCTTTTTCTTCAAAGTAGCTGTCCATTTCATCATCTGTAATACAATCAATTCTCATAAACTGTTTAGGAGAAGTATAAGCCTCTACAGGTACATCTATCCTTTCTGCATTAGAGGGAAAAACAAAACAAAACAAATTACTAGAAAAACAAGAAACAAAAGAGACAAATAGATAACAATAGCAAAGAGCCAAAACAATGACAATACAGGCCTTCAAAACAAGGTGGTAGGAACATAAGTAAGGTTGTTATTTCACATAGTGATTTTCAAGAGTTCCTCAGATCACCTGACACAAACATGCAAAATTGATCCAATCATATGAATGTTAACTGTTTTGTTCCAAGAAGTAATAGAATTTGTAGCACAATGATCTTAGCTATGTTAAGTGTGTTTAGAAAAATTTAGATATTTTTTCTTTTACCTTCCTTTTTTTCCCCTCCTTTCCCCTGAGATATTATTTTCCCCTTCAGCAGATTCTTACCCTTTCACAGTATTTTTTTTTTTTGCTTCAGTTTAGTTTATTAGGACACGTGTGCAGTGTATAATGGTTACGTAGCTTGGAGAGTTGGCACAGGTGCATAACACAGTGTAATTCTTTTTTCATCCACTTTTCTTTCCCTCTCTCTCCCTTCCACCCATCCCTTGATCCTTCTCCTTTTCTCTTTGTATATATTTATAGCACATTAGTGTCTACATCCCGTGGGCAGATCTGGTGCACATGTATAGCACATCTCAGTCCCTTTTTTCCCATTCCCTTTCCCTCCCTTCCTTCCCTCCTCCCCACATCTTTTGATCCCATTCCCCTCTGATAACAATCTCTCTCCCTATTTCCTATTATTTACTTTTTATTTTACTCTTTGTTTTAACTCTGAGTTTCTCATATAAGAGAAACCATCTGATATTTAAGCTTGTGTTTTATTTCACTTACTGTTATGGTCTCAAGATAGATCTGTTTTCCTACAACTTACTCAAGCTTATTCTTTTTTCATGGCAGAGTAGTGCTCCGTGGTGCACAAATACCATGTTTATCTTTTTTTTTTTATTTAAAGAGAAACAAAAGCATGTAAAGGTTAGAGATAATACAGAATTCCAAAAAAAGATAAACAATAAGAAATCACTAGTTAATAAATTAAATATTGTCCTCTTAGAAATAGTTGTTCAAGTTACAAAATGAAAGCATACAAAGTAGATAGTCAAACAGTGAGAGTGTAAACAGCTATGCTTGCATGAATCTCTACATGTATTTCTATCCTTTCTGTATTAGAGGGAAAAACAAAACTTAGCAAGACGAAACAAAACAAATTCCTTTCACAGTATTAATTGAGGATTTTATATCTTATGTAATCTTACCATTTCTTACACTATGGAGACAATCCAATATTTACACATGTGAGTTTGATTTATTTCACTTATGAGTATGGTCTCAAGTTGCATCCATTTACCTATAAAAATCTCAATGTGATCATTCTTTATAGCAAAGTAGTACTCCATTGTATAAAAATACCACATATTTTTTATCCATTTCTCAGTTGATGAGCACTTAGGTTGTTTCCAAGATCTGGCTATTACAAATTGTGCTGCTATAAACATGGGTGTGCATATATCACTGTGGTATGTTTTCAGCTCCTTTGGGAATATGCCCAGAAGTGGAATAGCTGAGTCAAATGGGACTTCCAATCTCAGCTTTTGAGGAACCTCCAGACTGACCTCCACAGTGGTTGCACCCATCTGTACTCCCACCAACAGTGCAGAAGTGTTCCTTCCCCACCCCACCCCCACTCCCCACAGCCTCTCCAGCATTTGTTGTTGGTAGTTTTGTTGATCCTGGCCATTCTTTCTGGAGTGAGATGGAATCTCAGTGTGGTTTTAACTTGTATTTCTCTAATAACCAATGATACTGACATTTTTTTCATGTAGTTATTTGCCATTTGCATTTCTTCAGCTGAGAACTGTGTATTCATCTCAGATGCCCATTTTTGGATTGGGTCTTTAAATTTCAGAGTCTAATTTTTTTTAATTCTTTATATGTTGTAGACAGAAGTCCTTTGTCTGAGAGACAGTTGACTAAGATTTTTTTCAGAATTCATGGGTTTCCTTTTTACTCTGTTGGAGATTTCTTTTGATATGCAAAAACTTTTTAATAAGATGAGATCTCAGTTATTGATTCTGTGAAGTGTTTCTCTTGCAGTTTGATTTTTGTTCATGAATTTTCTGCCTACCCTATGTCTTCAAGATTTCTACCTATTTGTTTTCCAGTAGATTTAGTGTTTCTATTTTAATATTTAGATTTTTGATCCATTTTGACTTTAGTTTAGTACATGGTGATAGGCATGGGTCTAGTTTTAGTTTTTGGCATATGGAGAGCCAGTTTTTCCAGCAACACTTATTGAAGAGACTATCTTTCTTCCAGTGAATGTGTTTGGCCCCTTTGTCAAAGATAAGATGGCTGAGTGTGTTTGTGGTTGTAGGTGTATCATAGTTGTATCTTCTAATCTATTCCATTGATCTTCAGGTCTGTTTTTATTCCAGTACCATGCTGATTTTTTTACACTAGCTTTGTAGTGTAACTTCAAGTCAGGAATTGCGATGCCTTCTGCCTTGTCTTTGTTGCCCACAATTGCCTTTGCTATTCTAAGTCTTTTCTGGTTCCAGATGACTCTTAGGGATGATTTCTCTAGCTCTGCGAGGTATGTTAGTGGTATTTTGATTGGAATTTCATTAAATCTGTATGACATTTTTGGGAGAATGGCCATTTTCACAATATTTGTTCTTCCTATCCATGAACAAGGAATGTCTTTCCATTTTCTGAGATCCTCTTCGATTTCTTTTTTCAGGGTATTATAATTTTTGCTGAATAGGTCTTTTGCCTCTTTTGTTAGATTGACTCCTAAATATTTCATTTTTTTGGATGCTATAAGGGTGTGGCTTCTCTTATTTCTCTCTCAGTGAGTTTGTTCTTTGTGTATAGGAATGCTATTGATTTTTGAGTGTCAATTTTGTATCCAGCTACAATACTAAATTTAGTTATTATACCTAGGAGTCTTTCAATGGAGTTTTGGGGGTCTTCTATGTAGAGTATCATGTCATCTGCAAATAATGATAATTTAACTTCTTTTCCTATCCTTACTCCTTTTATTTCTCTCTCTTGTCTAATCGTGCTGGCCAGTATTTCCAGCACTATGTTGAATAGGGGTGCTGATAATGGACATCCTTGTCTTGTTCCAGATTTTAGAGTAAAAGCTTTCAGTCTTTGGCCCTTTAAAATGATGCTGGCTGTTGGTTTGTCATAGATGAGTTTTATCAGGTTGAGGTAAAGATCACCTATTCTGATTTTCTGTAGGGTTCTATTATTGTGAATGAGTGTTAGACCTTATCAAAAGCTTTTTCTGCATGTATAGTAATGATCACGTGGTTCTTATTTTTGGCTCTATTGATATGATGGATTACATTTATTGATTTGTGTATGTTGAACCATCCCTGCATCCCTGGAATGAATCTCACTTGGTCATGGTGAATAATCTTCTTGATAATTTGCTGCATTGTGTTTGCCAGTATTTTATTGATAATTTCTGTATCTACATTTATAAGGGACATTGGCCTGTAGTTCTCTTTTTTGGTTGGGTCTTTCTCTGGTTTTGGTATTAGGGTGATACTTGCTTCCAGGATTGAGTAAGGGAGAACTGCTTCCCTTTCAATTATGTTGAATGGTTTGAGGAGTGTCAGCATTAACTCTTCCTTGAGTTTTTTTTTTTTTGTAGAATTCTGCAGTGAATCCATCAGGACCTGAGCTTTTCTTTGATGATAAAGTTTTAATTACATTTTCAACTTCATTAATTGAAATTGTGTTACTCAGCAGTTTTACATCTTCTTGATCCAGCTTTGATAGTTCATATGTTTCTAGGAATCTGTCCATTTTTTCTGTGTTGTCAAACCTATGAGAGTAGAGGTTGTCAAATTAGGTATTAATGATCTTCTATATTTCCATAGGGTCTGTAGTGATTTCACTCTTTTTGTTCCTTATTGCATGAATTTGAGTTTTTTTTTCTTTTTAAAATAAGGTTGGCTAGAAGCTTGTCAATTTTATTTATTCTTTCAATGAACCAACTCTTTGATTCATTGATTCTTTGTATTGTTTTCTTAATCTCTTTTTCATTGATTTCTGCTCTGGTCTTTATAATTTCCTCCCTTCTTTTGGCTTTGGGCTTGACTTGTTCTTCTTTTAGTAGATGTTTAAGGTATAGCATCAGGTTGTTTATTTGTGTTCATTCTGTTTTCCTGATGTGAGAGTTCACTGCAATAAATTTTTCTCTGAGGACTGCTTTCATTGCATCCTACAGGTTTTGGTAAGTTGTTTTTGTATTTTCATTTGCTTGTAGATATTGCTTAATTTCTTCTTTAATTTCCTCTGTGACCTACTGATTGCTCAGGAGTGTATTATTCAATTCCCATGTGTTTGTGGAGTTTTGCAGTTTCTTTTGTCATTAATTTCTAGTTTCATAGCACTATGATCCGATAACATGCATGGAATAATTTCAATTCTTTTGCATCTCCTTAAGCATGTTCTGTGGGCTAGTATATGGTCCATTTTAGAGAACATCCCATGTGCTGCTGAGAAGAATGTATATTCTAATGTTGTTGGGTGGAACACTGTATACATCTACTAAGTCCATTATTTCACAGGTGTGATTCAGTTCTGTTATTTCTTTGCTGATTTTCTGTCTAGTTGATCTGTCCCTTTGTGTCAATGGTGTTTTAAGGTCTCCTGTTATAAGTATGTTATTGCTTACTTGATTTTTCATTTCTGTTAACATTTGTTTTGTATAGCTGGGTGCTCCCGAATTTGGTGCATATATATTTAAGTTTGTTATCTCTTCATTAATGGTCATAACTGATATATATCAGCTCATTTTTGTCATGTTATCATTCTGCTCTTGGTTCTTTACCTTTCTCCTGTAATTGTTTGCCTTGTTTAGTGTTTTTTTTTCCTATGTCTATGTAGAAGTCTTTCAGTATTCTTTGCAGGGTTGGTTTGGTGGTCATGAAGTTCGTCAACTGTTCTTTGTTGTGGAAGTATCTTATTTCTCCACCAATTTTGAAGGACAGTTTTGCAGGTTACATCAGTGTGGGTTGGAAGTTGTTTTTCTTTAGGATCTGAAATACTTCATGTTCTTCTTGACTTCATTGTGTTGAGAAGTCTGCTGTGATTCTGATAGGCTTGCCCTTATAGGTGATCTATCTCTTCTCTCTAGAAGGTTTTAATATTCTGTTCTTATGTTGGATTTCTGGGATGTTGACTATTATACGTCTGGGTGTAGTTTTATTTTGGTTATGGTTTTTTGGAGTTCTATATGCTTCACTGATCTATATGTCTGCTTTCATTCTCATGTTTGGGAAATTTTCAGCTATTACTTCTATAAATAGCCTCTTGATATCATTTGTGTTGTCACCTTCTTTTTTGTTTATACCTATAAATCTTATGTTGTTTTTCTTTGCACCATCTTGCAGCTGTTGAATTGTTATTTCCTGATTCCTTGCTATTTTTAAAAGATTTTTCCTTTCCTGTTCACTAGCTGCAATCTTGTCTTTGAGGTCTGAAATTCTATCTTCACTTTCATTGAGATGGTTTTGTCAACTTTCAATGGAATTTTTTTTCCCTAGGTATCTCTTTGAATCTGTTTTATGCATTTTGTTTGTTTCTTATATTGTTCATTCAAGGTTTCCATATTTTTTCAGTGTTCTTTAGATGTTCAGCATTTCTTTCATTTCATTTATCATTTCTCCTTTTACCTGGGAGATTATTTCTGCACTGAGTTCTTTTATAGTTTGGCAGAGTTGTTTCTTCACTTCATTTCAGGAGTTTCAGATGTATGGCTTACATTTTCTTCTATGTCCATGTCTCCTAGACTTGCTTAGGATGGGCTGGAGGTTTGAGATTGCATTTTGCTTTTTCATTTTGTCATTTTCCTATATTCCCTTAGGGAAGCTGAAGGCAAGGTCTCAGTTTTTCTTGGGTTGAGAACATCTATCCCTACTGCAGGAAGTTTCCCCAGTTGAGTGTAGGTCATTAGACAGGCCTTACCAGGTGGCTCCCAGCCACTCCAAGGTCACTGGGTGGGGCCCAACTAGGTCAGGAGGAAACTTCCTGGGGGTCCTCCAGTGATGCATACACTTTTGACCTTAAGGTGGAACACAGGTGGCTCCAGACAACTTGGAGGTCACTGGGCAGGGCCCAACTAGGCCAGGAGAGACCTTCCTGGGGGTCCTCCAGTGATGGGGGACAGGGTCCTACTAGGCACTGAGTGACAGGCCACTCAGGGGTTGCTGGGCAGGGCCCATCTAAGCCAGGAGAGACCTTCCCAGAGGTCCTCTGGTGATGGGGGATGCTGGGCAGAGCCCTACCAGGCTCTGAGCAACACACCCAGGCTGCACCATGGTATTGAACTTGCTGCGTGCTGTATATTGGAAGTGTTACCTTTCTTTTTATTTGTATAGGGGCTCACAGCTAAGTTTTCTTTAAATCTCAGAGGAGATTTGAAATTTTCAGCAATACTGAAACTGCTAGGACCTTGACAACTCTTCAGAGATGGGCTAAATGCCTTTTGCATAAAGGTATATGCATGACACTTTTAGGGGGCAGAAGAATATCGTGGCTTGTAGCTAGATAACCCCCTACCAAAGCATCATATACTCATAGGTGGGACTTTTTGGAGGTAACTGGATCTAGGATGTGTGAATGTGGATCTTGAGTGTGCAAAAATAACCAAATTAGTCCACCTATTCTGGGTGTGGCTAGTGCCAAGGCCCAGCCTGGGTGTGGGTGGCACCACACAAAAGACTTATAGCCTGGATGGAGTGAAAGGGAAAGGGAGGTTGGCTGCTTTGTTTTTGTCTTGGTTGTTGTTTTTGAGACAGGGTCTGGGTATATAATTCAGTCAGGGCTTGAACTCACTATGTAGCTGAGGCAGAGATCCTCCTGGCTTAGCCTCCTGACTGCTGGGATTACAGGTGTGTACAACCATGCCGAGCACTGCTTATTGCTCTCTGCCTGCTCCACCATGGACTGTTTCTCTTCTCCCCTGCCCTTCTGCTCTGCCACCCAACTTGGAGTCAGCTCACTAAGGACTAAAACCTCTGCAAACTGTCAGCTGAAATAAGCCTTCCCTCCTTTAACTTTTGGGTATCTAGTGTTTTGTCTCAGCAATAAGGAAAGTAACCAAGATACAAAGATTTTTTTTTAAGTTCAAAATTTAATGAAAAATATAGAGCCATCACTCAAGGCACATTAATAGGTTGTAAAATAAATATTTTTCTTATTTTTTTTGAGACAGTTAACAAGATTGGCCTCAAACTTCTACAGCCAAGGGAACCTCCAGCCTCAGCCTCCTGGGTAGCTGAGACCACTGTATCCAGCTAATTTTTCTTATTTTTTGAAATCTCTTCAAAATCTGTTTCTGTTTCTTGGTTATAGCTCTAACCAAAAAAAATTTTCCAACTGTTGTGGGTGAACAGAGCTATTTAAACAATTCATGTCTGTGGCCTAAATATTCACTCTGTTAATATTTATCTCACCCTTCTCTATAATTATATGCCTCCTACTATCTCCATACATTCCTTTGGGCTTTTAAAAAAATCCTATGGCACTATATGTTTGCTTGTGATGCTTAAAATCGAACCAAGGCCTTGCACATGCTGGGCAAGCACTCTACCACTGAATCTGGGTTCCCACCTTTAATTTCTGTAGTACTACCTTTACAAATAAAAGTTGCACATAGATATACGAGCAGTTGAAAAGTTAAGTACCTAAAGCACTCTACTAGTTTTGTCACACAAAGGCATGATCTATTTTAGTAAAGTATCTTGTTTATGGTGGTGACTAAGGAAACTTGAAAATTGAAAGGGTCGAGTCAGTCAGATTTTTGCAAGGGGAAAGAATTCCTCACACCTAAATCTTAAAGGCTTTTTCAAATATTTGTATTTCTTGTGATTATATAAAGAAAGAACTTGCTCTTAGAAATACACATATCTACAACTTGCTTAAGTGTATTTTAACAAAAAGTGAAAAACAAAAACTAGATTTTAAAAGATATGGGAAATGCTGATTATTACTGATGCTGAGTAATGGGAATTTACCACACTACTTTTGATTAGGCTTATTCTTTTTTCTTTTATAATTATTTTTTTCACAATATTAAGGATTGAACTCATAATTTTGAACATGCAAGGCAAGGGCCCCTTTCTAAGATATATCCCTATGCTTTTTTAAACTTTTAGACAAGGTCTCACTAAATTGCCCAGGCTGGCCTTGAATTTGGAATCCTCCTGCTTCAGCTTCCCAAGGAGCTGGGATTTCAGGCACATGCTATCACAGCCAGCATCTTGTTACTTCTTAAAAGGCTTAATCGATGTAGGAACTAAACCAGTTTTATGGACCATTTGCAGAATTATGTACATCTTTTCTCAGCCTAGTTTTCTGCATTATATTGTCTAGATGTATGAATCCCATCAGCTGTTACTGAGATATGTAAGGAGATATGTGTAGACCATGTCTTATGAATTAGCACTGCCATCTGTCATATATTAATATAAATTGCACATAATGCTACAGAATGAAAGCTACCATTCTGATTAAATCGTACACTTTAGAAAATATTATTTAGGAGGCATTAGTATAATTGTAACTATAAAACCTTTGTAAGTTTAGGTCATTAAATCAGAACACTTACATTTTTTCTAATTCAATACTTGAGAAATCATTCTAAATTGCCTTATTGTGATCTTACTTTTACTAAATACAAGAATTACATCTATCATATGGATCATACTTTAAAGGTTATTTGTCATATAGGAATGATTATTACCTAAATTAATCCAATGTCCACTTTGAAATGAAATTCAAAATTTTCTTGACATCAACACTGAAAACATCATTACTTCCTGGAGCACTTCAAATTTGTAGTTTTTTCCATATTCTTATGTAAGATCTAAAGAGATTACCTTCCAAGCGAGACTCGAGGATTAAACCTAAGGAATAGATACGGTATTTCAGAGGGTGCCCCCATGGCACTTTCGAATCTGCCCTGTACTAGGGGCCCGCCTTTCCTTGCTCTACTTAAAAACTAAAGTTCTTAACATCTGGGGCACCGCTGCAGCCACTGCCTGTGTGTTTTGTCTGTTTACTCTCTCGCTCCCCCTGCTGGAGTGTGTGTTTTCAGAGCTAGTGATCTTTGTTTTGCTGGACTGACTCCTAAACCCACCCGGCTCAGGGGAGGGTGCGCGTTCGCTGTCCTTTCACCTGACAGACCTTTCACATTTCTCACAGGCTAGATCTGCTGGCATCAGCTTTTGTTTTTGTTTTCAACTTTTGCATGTCAGAAAGTCTTTATACTGTGGTCATAGACAAGCTCCTGAATTTCTCTAAAATCCTTTCTTTCCCTAGCCATGATGTTGTCTTAGATTGTGCCATCCTCGTCTTCCTCAGGATTTTTGGATTGTTTGGAAGTTGGTTTCTCACTGCCAGGGTGGGCCCCCTCCACATTATCCAGGTGTGTTCCCATTTCCCAGAACAAAAAGGAGCTGAGCACAAATGTGATACCTTTCTCCTTCAGGTAAGACATTTTCAGTGGTCTCTAATGCATGCAAGATAAAGTCCAAACTCCCTAACATATCAGTTAGGGACCTTAAGATTTGCCTCCATCACCTGGTGCCAATTAATTGATAGCATATCATTACCCTGACCTCAATCTGATCAAATTTCCCACAAACCATCACCATGTGATGTTGTCTTGGCCTTATAATCTTATAATCTCTGGACCTTGCACATATTAAGCCCTCAATAAGTATTTAATGAAAACTAAAAGCATGCCTCTCAAACTTGTGGATAGAACTGTAACACTAGACTCTTCGTTTAGAAAGATCTGGGTTTTTTAAAATGATATGGAAATATTGGAATGCTGAACCAAAATTAGCTAGATGAAACTGAACAGAAAGCTCAAATTTGAGTGGTGGGTTTTAATTTGCAAGACAGGAGAGATCTAAACAGACAATGTGATTTGCCTAAAAACAAAAAACTCACAAAAACTACAAAAGAAATTTACAACAGTGGCCAGACATGGTGGCACACACCTGTAATCTCAGCACTTGGGAGGCTGAGGCACGACGATCGTTGGGAGTTTAAAACCAGCCTAGGCTAAAAAAACAAGCTCAAGGCTAGCCTGAACTGCATAGTGAGACCTGCCTCAAAAAAAAAAAAGAATACCCAGAATTGAAATTTGTGACAGTGCTAATGGATAGTTGCTGAAGCAAGGAAGTTGAGTCCTTCTCTACCCTGAACTTTACAGATATATGAATCTTCACAATTATGTAATGTATGAGGCACATTTTTTTAAAAAATACCAGAAACTGGTAAAAGGATTCATGAATGACATAAAAATCATGACCAAGGAGAACAACTAGCGCAAAGGGTAAAGAGTATAAGAAACATTGCTAAAAGGATGTGGATTTCAGTTCAACCTAGTTAATATTAGCACTTGTACAACTTCCTCATTTCACAATGAGGAAACTAAACAGAGAAGTAAACAAATTGACAAATTGTCTGAAATTGTGGACGGTTAATCGAGTTAGGATTTAAAACTGCTAGAAGTGTTTGGACTTCCTCAAAATTATTCACACCTCTGTATCACTTTTGAATTGTTTTATTTTGACTAATTGGGTTTGTTTGTTTGTTTTTGAGCCACTCTTACTGTGTAATTCAGACTGACCTTAAATTCACAGTGATCCTCTTGCCTCAGCCTCCCAAGTGCTGGGATTACGGGTGTGTGCCATCACACTCAGCCTAATTGTTTTACCAAATAACATTTTCAGTTTTGTAAATCTCAACTAGTCATAAACCTTATGTTCACCACTGGAATGGTTTTGAGAGATAACTATCATCAGAGATGGACACAAAACTCTTGTATTAGGTGAGAAGTTAAGACTCAAAACCTGGCTGGGGGTTTAGCTCAGTGGCATAAATGCCTGCTTGGCAAATGCAAAGTCGTGAGTTCAATCCCCGGTACAAAAAAAAAAAAGACTCAAAAATCTCTCAAGTCACTTCGTATTGTAAGATTATACAATTCTATAATAAAACATAGTATCTGAGGGAAGCTGTGAGTGTGAAGTCAAAGGTGCAATGAAGACCCCAGAAGTCTGGAAAAGCCAGGAATGTGGATCATCTAAAGAAAGCTGCAAGGAGCAAAGCAGGCCTAAGAGAGAAGTCATGGTGGTTGTATATACCAGAAGTGTCATAAAGGTAGTCGCTCAAGCCCTTTGGGGCTCACAGTTTGCTACATATTGCTTAAGATGCTGGACATGCAACTACAGGACTTATTATTTGTCCTGCTGGATTTTGGACTTGCTTTGATCCCAATCCTTTGTATCCCCATTTTTACATTTTGGAATGGGAATGTTTATCTTACGCCATTGCATGTTGGAAGCCTTTAACTTTTTTTCCTTTGTACAGGAGCTTCCCGCTAAGAGGGTGCCTTTTATCTCAGGAGACTTGGGACTTGGACTTTTCAGCAATGCTGAAACTGTTAGGACTTGTGGCAACTCCTGTAGATGGACTCAATGTTGTTTGCATAAAGGAATGTGCATGAGTCTTTGGGGGTCTAAGGGCAAAATGTTATGGTTCTAATGCAATATGTTGATAGAATACTGGGTCTTAAGGATTGCTCAACTTGTGTCATAATGTTGAAGTTTTGAAATGATTAGCATATCTTTGCATCTGGAAACCAATTTAAAGAAGTATGTCTGGTTGCCAAATTGACAAGCAGTAGATTATTGTGGTTGAAACACTGTGCCCACTTGAGAAGTCTACAAGTTTAAGTAACTCAGCAGCTCTCCATCCTGAGAAAAAAGTAACCAATGCACCAAATTACATCACATAGTTATAAAATAGTTATGTGTTAACTCAGTATCTTAGTTACTTTTCTTTCATTGCTAGGACAAAATACCTGACACCCAAAATTAAGGAAGCTAAGGTTTATTTAGCTCACAGTTTGTGGAGGTTTCAGTGCATAATCTGCTGGCTCCAAGGGAGGGTGCCTCATGGCAGAATGCAATCATTCATAGTGGCAGAAAACAACAAAACCAACAAAAGCAAAAAGGGAGGAGCATGAGAGAAGATTCTTTCTGTCCCTTATATTGTATGTAGGCTACCCACGCTAGGGTGGGTGTAGCACTCACACCAATAATCCCAGCACTGGACAATGAATCAATCACAAACTGGATTCAGTCACCTCCAAGATCCTCTTCTCTGACAATGTATTCTTTCTGATACATAGTGGGAGCTGACAATATTTGCAGAAAAATTTTTATAGAAACCTGTGAAAAATAAACAACCCACTGCCATTATAGCTGTCCCACTGTATTGTAGCTGAGAGATTTTGAATGTTCTCCTGAGCTCTGGAGGAAATGGGAGCCACATCTAGCCAGGAATGGTGGTGCACACCTGTAATTCCAGCACTGGAGAGGCTGAGGCAGGTGGATCGAGGCCAACCAGAGCTATATAATGCATTCCAGACCAGCTGTAGAAGCTATTTTAATGTAGAGAAAATTTTAAAACTAGTATTTCTATTACTAAGCATAATTATAACTGTTCAAGGATGACAGTAAGATACTGCCAGTTCCCACAATTAGAAAGCTCCTAACTTAACAAGGCTTGACACTCCAGGTTCCAACTGCAAGATAAGCACAGCTCAACCAAGAAAAAATGTTTCCTTTGTTTTCAGGTCCAAGAGTTATCACTTCAAGAACATCTCTGCCTAGTCTCAGACAACGATGGATTCTTCTATGTTGTATGATAGTAACCTCATTTAGTTCGCTGTTTCTGTAAGAATGAATTCTACCTAGCAATTAATGATAAAGATGACCAACCATAAGACATTATGTTATCTACCTTTTGTACTTCCTTTTGAAAACATATATAACTGACTAGTAAACTGAAGTCAGGGCTGATGATTTGGAACCAAGATTCCCATCACCCCACTAGCATAATAAAGCTGCCTTCTAAAATTCCTCCTGGTGCTGTGTCTCCATCTCGTCTGGTCCTGAATTCCACATCACAGCCTGGACTACATGATAAGCTCCTGTCTCACAAAAAACAAAAACAGGGCTGGGGATTTAGCTCAGTGGCACAGGTGCTTGTCTGGCAAGCACAAGGTCCTGAGTTCAATGCCAGGTACCAAGAAAAAAAAAGTGCTGAGCCTTAGGGTCTATGGTGAACATAATCACAGAGCCCAATGAAACTGACAGTGTCACAGGCTTTCCAAATTAACTCCCTCTACAGCCTCCAGAATGCCCTATGAGGCCTATGTGGGAAATCTGTGAAATAAAATGCCTTTAAAAAAAAAAAAAAAGGCTGGAGATTTAGCGCAGTGTAATGAGCGCCAGCCTGGCAGTGCTAGATCGTGAGTTCGATCCCTGCCTCCCAAAAAAAAGAAAAACAAAACAAACAAAAAATCTTGACTGCTCCTCATAGATGCTACTTCAGCTGCTTTCTGGGATTTAAATTTCAGCAGGATGACTACTAAGTATAGGGGTCTGTACATATTATTCTCTAAAGCATTAGCACAGGCTTTCAAATCAGCAAATCTCTGTGTGTGCTGCTGCCTTGGTTGGAGGGTGGGGGGCTGGGGAATTATGTAAAAATCCCTCTGAGCACCGCTCCCACGATAGAACACAACACCTACTCTATTTACTGCCTCCATTAAGTGACAAAAGTTGGACTGGCCCAGAACAGGGTGCTCAGCAATTTCTGCCGCAAGAGCACAAGAACCAAGCCAAACGTGGTAGTGCAAACCTGGAATATCAAGACTATAGGAAGCAGAGGCAGGAAGATCATCAAGTTCACACTCAGCCTGGATGCCTCAAGGAGATCCTGTCTCAAATAAAAAATGTAAAAAGGCGAGGGGTCGCCTTTAGTTCGAGGCCAGCCTAGGCTGCATTGCGAGCCCCTTGACCAAAAAAAAAAAAAAACAAACTAAATAAATAAATGGAAGGGGATGCAGCTGAGCGCGAAGACCTCGAGTCCAACATTAGCAACCGCAGACCCCACCACACACACCAGGGCAGGAACTCCTCCCGGTGACGCGCCTGCTGCCGCTCGAGGACCCGCGGCAGGAAGGACCCCGGAAGTGCGCGCCGACTCGGTCGGGGTGCCCGGCGCGCCTGACTGCCTCCTCTCGCTAGCCCAGCGCCCAGACCGGCTGCGGCCGCGCTTCTTCCTCCCTCGCCCCGGAGGCCGCTGCGTCTCGAGGATTTGGGCCCAGCGCAGAGTGAGGCATATCTCTGGACAGCCCGGCCTGGCACCGCCCCCGCGAGGCCCCACCGCCCTGCGCCCCGCCCGCCTGCGCCTGTGGACGTCGTTCCCGAGTCGGCTTCCCCCTAGACCGGCCGCGATGCCGCTGTACGAGGGCCTGGGCAGCGGCGGCGAAAAGACGGCGGTCGTGATCGACTTGGGAGAGGCCTTCACCAAGTGAGTGCCGCGGGGCCGCCCTTCCCTCCCCGCGCCCGCGCCTGCGTCTGAGGCCCTGCTGCGTCCCCCAGGGGCTCCGAACCTGCAGGCCGTGGACTGAAGCTCAGAGACCCCAGGGGCCCGGAGCCCCGGGGCCTCGCCGCATCTGGGCGGCCACCTGAGCCCCGCGGGCCACGCCTGCCCTCTGTGCCGGGCGACAGCGGGGACCGGATCCCCCCTGCCCTCGCTTGTCTCTGGGAAGGCAGCAGCCGAGCTACGACGCTTGAGGACGGTTCCGTGGTGAAATATTTATTCAGTGGAACCTCTTATTGTGCTGGAAAGAGGGTGGTTGTCCGCCAGAAGAGAACCACGTTAGGGAGACTGATTCCTTAAACAAAGAGGTGAAACCGAATGAGCTGGGAATTCTTTCTTACCTTCTCTAAATTTAAGATTAAGCGTTTTTAGTGGTTTTCATCCGTTTGGGTGGCAGAGATTTCTGAAAGCGAGATGACAGTCGCAAACGTACAAACCCCAGAACATTAGCACACAGTTTGAGGGGACTGGGGGATCATGATTATGTCCTTAGACCCTAAGTGAAGTTAGTCCTGGCTTCGATGTAGAAATATGACAGACACAATTACAACCACCTATTTCTTGGTCTGTATGTATATGTGAAATAGAAATATTTGAAAAAAACTTTATGTTTAAACCCTGACTAGCATATGTTAGGTATTAAATATTGAATAAGTGGTCAAAAGAATTTACATAGTTAAAAATTGGACCTCGGGAGCTACAGACTTGGATTAAACATAATTCACAGTTCCTAGCATTCTCTTACTGTTCTATGCAAGAACCTTATTAATTTATAGTGGACTCTCGAAATTTGAGGGGCTTACTACGTTCCTAGAGCACTTACAAATTACGAAAAACCACGAATTTCCGATGTGATCAGAAAAGGTCTATTTCATTGAAACTTACAATGTGCTATGTCTCCCGCAATTATGTAATTTAATTTAACAAAATATTACACTAAAAAGGCCTTGGTGCAGGGCGCTTTGGTGGTATCTTAGGGATCTAGAGCTCTAAGAAAAACAAACTGAGACTACTCAAGTATTGCAGCCTGTTAACACTATTATACAGCTGGTGCATCTGCTGAGATGGGATACAGGGCAGCAGCCAATCAGCAACAAAGAAAACTGAATATCGCTCTCGGATTGGCTACTTGCAAACCTCCTGCCCCCCCCACCAAAATTGCAGATGTTTGTGGTTTCTGCAAAATGATTATTAGATTATAAGGGGAAAAAATCCTCCAACAACGGAGACCATGAACTCTGAACTCTCAGGGTATACTGTATTTTTTCTAATTTTTAAAAAAATACTTGGGACTACTCAAAGAATTATTATTATTATTATTATTATCTTGGTACTGGGGATCAAACTCACGACCTCCCGCTTGCCAGACAGGCTCTTATACCACTGAGCTAAATCTCCAGCCCCAAAGAATTATTTTGACTGTACAATGAAATAAAAAGTTACTACACAGGAAAAAAGATACCATACAGGGATATGATTAGTGAAAAAGGTGACAGGAAGGTAATAAATGACGTTTAAGTGGGAACTTAACCGGTTGGGTTGTGTGCAGGGGAATTTGAGGAACACTAGGCACGTGAACATGGAGATGAGAATAGTACAACCTAGGGAGAGATTGTTGGGTATAGGAGAACAATACCAAAAACTATATAGGATTAAAAAAAAAAAGTCGATGCTGACTATAAACTAGCATTGTAATAAAACAAAAATAGTAAAACTAAATACTCAAGTATTTTTAAAAAGATGTACTATAGCTAGGCATTGTGGTACACAGCTGTAATCCCAGCACTCTAGAGGCTGAAGCAGGAGGAGCTCCTTGAGTTCAAAGCCAGTCTAGACTACCTAGTTAGTTCAAGGCCAGCCTGGACTATGTAGGGAGATCCTGTCAAAAAAAATAGGAGGGGAGCCAGGGATTTAGCTCAGTGGCATAATTGCCTGCCTGGCAAGCATTAGGTCCTGAGTTCTGTCTCCGGTACCAAAAAAAAAGGAGAATGAAATATTACACAATTTTGTAAGCACTAGTGGTGACAATTATATTAATATGGGCTTAAGCTTGAGGTTTCTTTTGGTATTTTGGGGTTTTTTAGGCTTGAGTTTTAAATGTAATTATAACAGCAATGTGGAAGGTAATACTAGAATGATGGACTTGAGTGGCTGATACAAATTGTAGTCATGCATTGTATATGGATGTTTCAATGCCAGACTACATATACAACATCATGTCTTGTGTGTGATCCATCATTACGAAATGTTGGTAGGCAGTTCCTGAGTACATTTCACATTTATCATTGACTTTCCATATTTCAGTATGTTTAGACACAGAAATACCATTGTGTTAAAATTTGACGGTGAACCTTTTAAAGACCAAGTGCCCAAACTGCAACCCAAAACACACTTATTGCTACAACTAAACCTGAATACTGAGGTTTTAGTTTAGGAAAACAACTGTTGCCTGTTGCTTGGCTGCTGGAGTAACTGGGTCATATGCTGATAGCATATGAATGACATGACATGGGGCAGCAGGCTTACAGAAATGTTTTGCCTAAAATTCAGCTAAAATGAAAAACAGGCTGGCAGTGCACACCTGTAACCCTAGCACTTGGTATGCTGAAGCAGGTGGATCACAGGAAGTTGGAGGCCAGCCTGACTTCAAGGCCAGCCAGAACTACATAGCAAGACCCTGCCTCAAAAAATAAGTAGATAAATTCAAATTAAAACTGGGGGAAGTCAGGCGTGGTGGCACATGCCTATAATCCCAACACTGAAGAGGCTAAGGCAGGAGGATTGTTGCAAGTTCAAGGCCAGCCTGGGCTACAAAGTGAGCTCAAGATCAGCCTGAACTGCATAGTGAGACCCCTGTCCTAAAAAAAAAGAAAAAAAAAATGGGGCATAAGTAAATCCTGTTGCACAGTGGTATAGTGATTTATTTTGGTATCACAAATTTGAGATAATTTGAATTTTAGTATATAAATAATGGTACTCACTTCTTAGTTGAGTTTTTATTTACTTATTTTGGTTCATTTGAGTGCATAAGATAATTTCTAGATGTCCTTATGGTCTTTGTTTTGAAACAAATACAGAAACATTTATTTCTCTGACAGATATTCAGAAAGAATGTTATCTAGTGTTTTATTTTTCCATTTATTTGCAGATGTGGATTTGCTGGAGAAACAGGCCCAAGGTGTATAATCCCTAGTGTGATAAGAAAAGCTGGATTGCCTAAGGTATTTTCTTTAACAAATTAGCTAAAGGAATGGGTAATATGGCAAAAGTAAATTTTTTTATTTACTTTTATGTTCTGTTTATTTTTTGTGCTGGAGCTCAAACTCAACTTCCTGAATGCTCAGCAAGTACAGTATCACTGTGCTACATCCCCAACCCCTAAAATATTTAAAACTGCAAACCTCAAATAAGACTGATTAAAGCAGTGCCAAATGTATAATTTAAAGGGGCATTCCCAAGAAAGGGTTTTTAAGTCAGCTCTATCAAGGTCTAATTTTGTATGCTATACATTTATCATGTTGTACAGCTATCCTCAGTCCATTTTTAGTGTTTTCGTCAAGTTTTCTGATACCTCTTTGTAGTTAATCCAATTCCCTCCTCGTCTACTAATAATGTGCTATTTCAGTGTATTTGCCTTTGCCTTTTCAGTACATTTTATATAAATGGAATCAGATAATGCTAAGAGAAAGTTCTAAACTTAGTAAAATACTTTTATAAGCACTAGATCATAATTACTAAACAGTGTTATTCTTACCTTATTCAAAGACTAGGTCCTTTTCTGTAATTCCAAAATCCAGTGAATTTTGAGGAATAAATGTTTTTTAAATTTATATCTTGTTGAAGCTAAGTTGGCAGATTAGGAATTGTAGACTAATAGAATAGTGTTGTATAGCTTAAAATTCACTGAAACATAACATTGTGCTAAAACATGATATTGTATTTTAAAAAATTGTGTTTTACAAAGTTGTATGCTTTTAACAAACAAGCTTGGAAAAATGAACTTGGGGTAGATCATATGCAAAACCTGTGTAACTTTGTAAACAGAACACTATCAAAAATAATAAATTTACCTTCTGGGAAATTTTGACTAGCTGTGGCCAGCAGCCGTATATGGCTTGAGGCTATCCTAGGAGACAATTAAAAACAAAATAACATGATGGAAAATGTTGACCAGAAGATGCTGAGGCAATGCAGGCAGAGGCAAGTCTGAGCTCATGGGTCTGTTGTTGGGAGTTGGGACTGTTCACTCTGGAAAGGAAGCCCTCTTAGTATTGAGGCTCTGGCTTTCCATGCTGCCCAAGAGGGATCCATATGGCATTGTTCTTGATTCCCATCATAACTTAAAGGGAAACTTTCACAATATCTGGAGCCCTTGATGTCCTGCAAATGAGAGAAGAGGACATCCTCACATTCCTTGCTGCAGGAACCCATTAGGTGGCACCAACCTGGATTTCCAGATGGAGCAGTATATCTACAGAAGGGAAAATGACAGGATCTACGTCATAAATCTGAAGCAGACATGGGAGAAGCTTCTGCTGGCAGCTCGAGCCATAGTTGCCACTTGAAATCCTGCTGATGTCAATGTCATATCCTCTAGGATCACCATCCAGCAGGCTGTGCTGAAGTTTACTGCTGCCACTGGAGCTACTTTTATCGCTGGCTGCTTCATTCCTGGTACCTTCACTAACCAGATTCAAGCACCCTTCTGAGAGCCGCTTCTGGTGGTTACTGATCCCAGAGCTGACCGCCAGCCCCTCATGGAGGCATCTCATGTCAACCTGCCAACAATTGCTCTGTGTAACACAGATTCTCCTCTGTGCTATGTGGACATCACCATCTTGTGCAACAGTAAGGGAGCTCACTCAGGCAATCTGATGTGGTGGATGCTGGCCTGGGAAGTGCTGCGCTTGCATGGCACCATCTCATGTGGCACATGGGAAGTTATGTCTGATCTCTACTTCTGCAGGGATCCTAAAGAGATTGAAAAGGAAGAGCACACTGCTGCTGAAAAGTCAGTGACCAAGGAGCAATTTCAGGGCAAATTGTCTGCACCAGCTCCTGAATTCACAGCTGCTCATCCTGAGGCTGTAGACTGGTCTGAAAGGCATGCAGGTGCCCTCTGTGCCCATTCAGCAGTTCCCTACCAAAGACTGGAGTGTTCAGCCAGCCACAGAAGACTGGTCTGCAGCTCCTACCGCACAGGCCACTGAGTGGGGAGGAATCACCACCGAGTGGTCTTGAGCTGTTCTGTAGCTCAAGCAAAATCGCAATGAGATTGACAGAAAATAAAATACCAATTTCTCTCTTTTTTTTTTTCTGGAGGCCCTTTTCCTGTCCTTCCTTTTCTCATCTGGGAGGAGGTTTATATTTGTAATGGATGGAAATGTTACTGAGATTCTGTTGAGTTAACTCTAATCTGCCACCTCCAGTGCAACTAACAGCAAGAATATAGACACTAAGACATATTTACAGTTATTGGCAGCCAAGAGTCCTGAGTCCAGTCCAGATTGAGGGTTCACAGAACAAAGGCCTTGACCCAGGGCCTAACCCAGATTTTACTAATTCATGACGAAAGGAGTAGCTAAGGATGAGTGACTGTGAGAATGGTGGGAAATACTTGATTAATGTGAGCTGAGCTAGTTAAGAGGCCAGAAAGCACTTCTGCAATATGCAGAGAGGAGGATATGCAGAAAGACCAATCTGCATAACACAGTTAAGGTAGCATTTAATGTTTAGGAGTCTGTTGCTTCAGTTTCTGATGTGTAAAGGTTTTTGACTTGGGAAATCATAGCTTCTTATCTTGAGGCTTGAACCCAGTTGACATTTCTGGAGCATTGGCTCTGTCTTCCCATTGGGCTCAGCCATTTAGAGGGTGCCACTCAGATGGGGAAACAAGACTGTCACTTGGCTTCAAAGATTATGCATCAGTACTTCAGCTAACCCTATATACAGTGTTTAGAGCCAGTTGAAGGGAAAAGGAAATGGCTTAGCCAGCTCTGTACCTATCAGTACATGGAGATAAGGCCGGGTTTAGCTAAAGTGGAGGTGATTGCTCTGTATTCAAAGAGAACCATCCATGTGGTCTTCTACAATTTAACTCTCAAAAAGACCCGTAACATTAAGTATTGTACCTGTCTGACCACTGAGTAATGACTTCTTTTTTTTTGAGACAAGGTTCCATTCAGGTTGGTCTTGAACTCACTGTGTAGCCCAATAGCCCAGGTTGGCTTCAAACTTGTGGTGACCCTCCTACCTCAGCCTCCCAAGTACTGGGGTTACAAGTGTGCACTGTTGTGCCCTGCTCAGTGACTTATTCTTAATGAAGTTTATAATTCTGTCATAATTTTAGTTTGTCTTGCCTAGTATAAATTTACAACTTTAACATCATTTACGTTACTCCCTTCCTTGGCAATCTCAGTATATTCAATTTTATAAAAACACATATTGTAACAGAATAGACTAGGATATCAGTTTATATTTGACATTGTAAATGCAGCAGAAATGTTTTAATTCTACTTGATTATGGCATTATTTATCAATTTCAGATTTTTATGCAAATCCTTGAACAAACTAGAGAAGCAGATATTTGTGGCATGATGTGCAAAATGTGATGGAAGTTTCTATTAAATGTTTTTATGTGTTATTGACATTGCAGTGTCACTGGATTCTTGACTGTGAACTTTATGTTCTCATTCACATTGTTCTTAGTGCTTTGGGCTGTTACTGTTTTGATCAGTTTTAGAGCTTCTTGGGTTTTTTTGGTACCTGGGTTCAAACTCATAACCTCCTGCTTGCCAGGCAGGCACTTACCCCTCTGAGCTCAATCCCTGGCCCTCAGCTGTTACTGTTTTGAAAACACAAAACAGTAAGCTTTACGTGGTTTGAAACCTCCAAGCCACATATGATCAAGAAGTGAGCCATGCTGATGTTTCCTTTAGAAGAGTAGATGCTGTTGGGAGCAGAGGTACACACCTATATTGTGAAGTACTTGGGTGGCTGAGGCAGGCAAGTCACAAGTTTGAGACCAGCCTAGGCAACTTAGCAAGCCCTGATCTCAAAAAAGTTTTTTAAAAGGGCCTGGGGTGGAGAATGGGAATGGAACTCAGTGGTAGAGCACTTGGCCAACAAACACAGGCCTTGGGTTCAATCTCTAGTACCACATACACAAAAAGTAAGTGAAGAGTTTTACGGAGGATACATCTGAGCCCGCGGAGCTTTCTGAGGACCTGGGCAAACCCTTGCTAGGTGCAAGTGTTGACACAGCTGTGGTTTAACATTGCTTTCATGTGTGTGTCACTGCTGGTGGCGTCCGTTCTCATTCGTACTACACCTTCATGAGCTACCCACCACGTGCCACCTCCTGCAGCTGAAAGGCCCGCAAGAAGGGAAGTCATTTGTAAATCTGGTGTGGTGCTATCCCAGTGCTTATGCTCTGGGAGTAGCTCCCAGAAACTGAGCCCTGTTTGGAATGTTGAGGAGGCCTTCAGTGCTTTTGAATCAGTGCAGATTTTTGTCATATTAGTTCCAAACGGTAAGCCAGATGGACCAAAACTCTTATGAGCACAGATCCTTACATACATGTCAACTATTACAAACCACAGTCTACCATCTTTTTGGACATTGTCAGTTTTTAAGGATTCCTAAGAGGTCTAGTTTTGATAATTTTTATATCTGTTCTCAGTACAAGTTACTTTTATTATGAAACAAATGCATTAATAAAATACATTTCAATTTTAATTTGAGATTACTTATGTAACTTAATCATTTTCGGTTTTTTGTAGCCTATAAAGGTGGTTCAGTATAATATCAATACAGAAGAGTTATATTCTTACCTAAAGGAATTCATCCACACACTGTATTTCAGGTAAGAGATTCCATTTGTTTGGGATTTTATTCTAGTTTTATAATTAGTGTTTCCTAATGGCAGTCATAGTGATTCTTGGTTGGATTACAAATGATATAGAAAATAATGGACTTGTATTGCCATTTTGACTTGCTTATTTTTGACATTTTCAACAATATATTTGAAGACTAGAAAACTGGCAAGCATAATAAAATAATGAAAACAAATCAAGGGGGATTGGTAAGTAAGTTGTTTACAGCTACAGAGGTTAAAGTCAAGTGGCCATTGAGAAGACAGGCTGGGCTCTGATAAAACACCTGCCTCACTTAGGTGAGGCCATGTCTTTGACCCCAGCACCAAAATGTTAAATTTTAAAAAGAGTTCATTATCTATGTAGTGACCCAGAAAACTGTCTTGTTGAAAAACAATATCTATGTAGTATTTCTTTTCAAACATATGCATACATGTCCTTGAGAATAAAAAAATGTGCCACCTGCTGTCTGTGGTTGCTTTGGGGCAGAAAAAGTGTTAAGGATCTTATACTTTCTAAGTTATTGACGATAACATTTGGAATTTTGTGTGCATATATTATTTTTGTAATCCTCAAAAATAAGTTTAATCTTTTAATGTCCAAAGTTATAATCCTAATGGGTGCAATTTTAGTATTCTGTGTTAAATATGTTTATAAAGTTCTTGGCATAGTATATGGCATGTAGGAAGAGCTCAGGAGTATAGTCTTCTCAGGGGAAGAAAATAAAAGGTCTTAAGTTGAGGTAATACAATTCCTCTGTTCTAAAATTGTGTGACTGACCAGAAGAAGTACATACTTTTATTCACTGTTACAAACAAAACTGTCATTTTCCAGGCATCTGTTGGTGAACCCCAAAGACCGCCGAGTTGTGATTATTGAGTCGGTGTTATGCCCTTCCCACTTCAGAGAGACGCTCACTCGAGTTCTTTTCAAATATTTTGAGGTACCTATTTTTAAATCCAGTGACTAAATTGTTTTTAAAATAGAAAGAAGGCTACAGGTGTGGCTCAGTGAGTGCTAGAGCACTTACCTAGCATGTGCAAATCCCTGGATTCACTACACATAAAAGAAAAACAATAAGTTTTACAAATTAATCCTGAGGGAATCTCCCCTCCCCCTTTTGAGAAGAGGTAGTAGTCAAAATTTCAATTACAAAACCCACATTTTGTGTTCTTTATTACATATCCTGTACAGTATATTTGAGGGATCAATGACAGAAGTCTCTTCAACCTGACCACTTATTTTCTTTCTGTGGTTATCTCCTACTTAATTAGCATTTTATCTAATTCTTAAATAATTGGAGATTTCTCCTTATTAATGTTTCTGTTACTGATTTTAATGTAGTCTTTCATTTGGGAAGTTTTTTCTGCAGTCAAAAGGTATATTCCACCTGTAACCCCAGCACTCAGGAGGCTGAGGCAAAAGGATTGCCTGAGTTCATGGCCAGCATGGGCTATATAGTGAGTTCAAGGCCTACCTGAACTAATGGCAAGACCCTACCTCAAACAACTAAAAAAAAGAAAAAGGTGTATTCAAAGCTCTAAATTTTATGGTGTATTTCTTCTAGGTCTGCTAGTTTTATTGACTATTTTGAACTTTTCAAAAATTCTTCCATTTTTAAGCTTTCCTTTGAAATGGAACACTTACACATTGTCTTCCTTAGAGTAAGTAAGCAGCCCCAGGAATGAGACTTACCTTTTTTTTTTTTTTGTCTTTTTGAGACAGGGTCTCACTATGCAGTTCAGGCTGATCTTGGGCACACTTTGTAGCCCAGGCTGGTCTCGAACTTGCAACAATCCGCCTGCCTCAGCCTCCAGAGTGCTGGGATTACAGGAGTGCGCCACCACGCACGGCTCGAGACTTACCTCTTGATTTTAGTTATATTACTTGTAGTTTTCATTTTATAGGAGTCAAAATCAAGACTAAGGATATGTTGTAAAAGTGTTACATTTCATTGTAGACCCAAAGCTATAACCTTTGTTTTTAAGAGTAAGAAAATGTATTGGGGAATAGGAATGAGGATTAACTAGCCACATGTAAATGTATTTTCATGCATTTCACTGAACTCAGAATACAACTAATACCTAACCAGGAGTTAGTGGTATACACCAGTAATTCCATCACTTGAGGGTAAGGCAGGAGGACCATAATTCAAGACCCATCTAGGTCTTACAGAGTGAGACCTTTCTCAAAAAAAAAATTTTTTTTTTCATTTTAAAAACTCCTAATACCATATACTACAGTGTCTTCATGTGGTAAGGAAAGTTAATAGTTCTAAGCTATATTTTCATAAGAAAGGTCTAAAAAACCAGATTGCATGGGCTATTGTACTTGCTGATTCAGATTCAAGAATTTTGTTTGCAGTAGAGATGGCACAAGAGTCATACCAGCTCCCAGCAGAATAAGGAAAATTCTCTGTCTGCACTTTAGGTTTTTAGTTATGTTTGTCTTAGTGCCTTGGCCTATAGATCTGCCATATCTTCTTAGAAAAAGAAAATAGAGCTGTTATTTTGTCTGCCTTGTGATTGTGATACTCATCCCTATTTTGATTGAATATCTAGTCTTGGGGTGTCACCATATCTAGCAATTTTCACTGGAGAAAATTTTGCAGTTTTGGTCTTTGTTTTTTAATTTTAACTGCTATGTTGCAATGCTTTAAAAATATAGCTCATGTTACAAACTTTGCAAATAAAAACATTCAAGAATTTTTTTTCTCATCAGGATGTTAAAGGGATTGTTTTATATCTTCTCCCTCTCACTTTATTTCCGAACTTCCTCTTTTATCCCATTTTGTTTTCCACTCCAGAAGAGATAGAACAGACATTAATAAGAATGCTTCAGAATTTTGATTTTGGCATGAAACAACTTGGCTTATTTTTATGTATTACAATATACTGGGAGCCAGGGATTTAGCTCAGCGGCCTAAGCGCCTACCTCGCAAGTGCAAGGTCATGAGTTCAATCCCCAGTATAAAAAAAAAACAAAACAATATACTTGGAATAAATTTATATAAATCAAATCTGTTTTTAATCTAATGCCATAAAATGGTTGTATGGTTGTAAGATATACTATAAATACACCAAGCCTATGCATTTTTCAGATACCCTTGGCTATAAGGCAAGCAGTAGTGATAGTCAACCCAATTTTATTGTTGTTTTCTAGGTTCCATCTGTCTTGCTAGCTCCAAGTCACCTCATGGCTCTTCTGACGCTTGGAATTAACTCTGCCATGGTCCTGGATTGTGGATATAGGGAAAGCCTGGTGTTGCCTGTATCTTTTTTGTCAATCAATGTAGTTTTTACTCTAGTTTAAAGTAATATTAAAAATAATTTTTATTGTATTAAAGTATTTGGGGTAACTATGTACAAATAGTTACCATGTGGTAAAAGTTCACACTATTATAAGACTTAAATTTACTGTTATGTAGTAATTACCATTATGACTTGGTCCTAGTGTATATTCCAGGAGCAGATCTCACCATTGTTATGTTCAGTTTTCCAGAGAACTATCGGCTAATTGGGGTATGTCAAAGAAGCTGGCTAAAATAGTTACATTCTAAGAAAACATAGGAAAAGTAATTGAAGAATTAGAAGATTCAGTTAAAAGAAATGAAAGCTTAATGGCAGTGTGAAATCAGCTTTCAAATAACTGAAAACTCTGTTGGAGAAAGGGAGTGTATTTTTCTCTGTGTCTCCAGAGGCTGCTGTGGACACCATGTACCGTAGGGTTTAGGAGTTTAGGATTTGGCATCAAATGCACTGTAAGTACAAATACGTCCTGTGCCCCTTACCACTCTCATGGTGGTGGGCAAATAGTGTCATGTCTTTTAGCTTTACTTCTCCATGTAGGAAGTGGCAGTGACAGTGTCTCCAACTCCTTCAAGGACCAGGCGGCTGAGTGATGTAATGTATGCAAAGCACTCAGTGTAGGACCTGGCTCACACGAACCTGCTCAGGCCATGCTGTAGTTTTTATGTGCTTACTAGGGCAGTGGTGGTGAGCCTACTGCATGGGTGTTGTTTTTAAGACAAAAGATGTTAATGTGTGAGTTGTTTCTTCTAAACTAAAACCTCAGTATTCAGGTTTAATTGCAGCATTAGCACTGGGTGATAAATAAAATGGGTTTTGGGTTGCAGTTCGGGCACTTATCTCTAAAAGGTTCGCCATCACTGGCCTAGGGTAAAATGCACTAATTCCAACTGTTCCAGAGTGGAATTGCTAACTATACATTGACCTATTAATTTTCATTATAAATGTTTAAGCACAGTATAGATAAATATTGTTTAGAATTGTCATTGTGGATATTGCTCTGTTGAAAAGGGAGGCTGAAATATATAAATGTAAGGCTTAATGTTTTAAGATCTGCATGAATATTTCTTCTAAGAAATAGAAGAAATAGTCATATACTCCTAAGAAACTAAACTGGACAGTAGCTTTTTAAATATAAAGTGTTTTGTTTTAATTCTCAAAATAACTATCTCTCTCCTTATAAATGAGAACATTGAAATTTAGGATAGTTAAACCAAGCTCATGTAAGCATACTACAGGCCTACTAGAATACTTTGTTTTCCATTTTTAAAAAATGTTTATTTTGAGACAGGGTCTGTATGTATCCAGGGTGACCTTAAACTCACTATGGAACTCAGACTAGCCTTGAACTTGTGGTACTCCTGCCTCAGCCACCTGAGTGCTGGAATTATAGGCATATACCATCACCCCTGGCTCTTCTTTCCTTTTCATAGATATTATACTTATGGAACATTAGCAAAAATAATATGCAAAATAAGGTAGCAAACCATAGCACTATTTTCTTATCTCTGTCCAGTATAAATACAATATAGGCCATATATGTGATCTAAAATTTTAAGAATCACATTTTTTGCTAGGGATCCAGTGCCTGCCTGGCAAATGCAAGGTCTAGAGTTTGATCCCTGGTACAAAAAAAAAAATCACTTTTTTTGGTACTGGGGATTGAACTCAATGACCTTGTACTTGCTAGACAGGTACTTATGCCACTGAGCTAAATCTCTGGCCCAGAATCACATTTTTTAATATTCAAATGAAATTAATAGTATATTTTATTTGACCAAAAATAGTCCAATGTAATATTTTTTAATTAAAGTCTTATAAGTTAACTGTTACAGCATATCTTCTAAGTATTGTTCAAGCATTCAATCACACTGTGGCTAGCAGTTGCTTTCTTGGATGGCCTATCACTGACTAACGAGTTGTGTGTGTGTGTGTGTGTGTGTTTATTTTCTTTGGTAATGAATGTGAGAAAAAAGACTTCCTCTTCGATTTTTCTATAACCCTTTAGAAATTAAAAAAAGTGCTGATTGTGGGAGGTTGAGGGAAGAGGATTGCAAATTAGAGGCTTTCAGGTTAACTGACCCTGTCTCAAAAACAAAATAGGGGATGGGAATGTAGCTCAGTACAAAGACCATCAGTTCACTTCCTGGTACCACCACCAAAAAAAACAAAACCAAACGAGTTTATCACCAAAGTTGACTTAAAATGATACTATAAAAGATGAGAAAATATCAAGAAAATCACATATTCTGTCCTAAAATAGTAATATCCTTGACTGCCCTTTAGATATATGAAGGAATCCCAGTACTAAATTGTTGGGGGGCTCTCCCCCTAGGAGGAAAAGCTCTGCACAAGTAAGTATTGGAAGTTAACGCATTGCTCTTAATTTATTCCACAGAAGCAGATGCTTGTACGTTTATAGGTCAGTGGTCAGTTGGGGGCTTATAACACAGACATTAAATTTTATTCATTCTATTGTGTGTTAGCTTTACTGTATTCATCTTTTCAAGATAAAACTTTTTATTTAAAGCATCATAATCTGCTATTAGAAGTATTCAGTAAGAAAAGGACATAAGTTGCAATATTTTAATTTCAGTGACTTTCAAATTTCAGAGAGTTGGAAACTCAGCTGTTGGAGCAGTGTACTGTGGACACCAGTGCTGCTAAAGAGCAGAGCCTTCCCTCAGTGATGGGTAAGTTCATTCTCAGCTACTCAGGAGTGGTTTACACTCTTCCCGTGTCCTTAACTGGGGCTCAGACTTGCTCTATTGTGTTGCATTGTTTCTCCAAGTAGTACAGTTGGTAAGCCGCAGTACCTAATGTGGGATTGTCATCATCTGCTACACTGCTCTGCTGACTGTGTGCCATTTGTAAGGTCATCACTGAGCTCCTAGTCACAAAGTGCAGTTGTTTTGGTGTGGTAATTCTTATCACAGTTTTCTATATCACGGACCATGCTGTGCTCTTGAAATGCTCACTTTCAGGGTTTTCTTCTCTTGTGTTCTGTTATTTCTGAAGATTCCTTCTTAGTATCCTCTGTTCCTGTTTTCTCCTGGTATCCCCCAGTGACCAGTTTTTGTTCCTCCTTCTTTCCTACTGCTTTTTTACAAGTGATCACATCTGCGTCTTGATTTCAGCTACATCTTTGTGCTATTTATCAAACGTGCCAATCAGCCTGATCCTCCTTCTGAATTATCTTCATATTTCCCAGCTGATTGTAAGATAGGAACTGTTCATGTCACCTGTGACTTCAAACTTAAGACTTCCAAAAGTGAACACACAGCCTCTTCTCTCATTCATTTCAACTAATCAGTTAGGTAAAGATAATACCCTTTTCAAACCCTCTTTTAGAAAGCTAGATAGTAGATCCTTTCAGTTACTCCTCTGAAATCTTTTCCTGATTTCACTTTGTCCCCATCTCTCACACAAGGAACATATGAAAACAAATACTGCTTTAATTTCCAGAGATGGTGGACCTTTTAGAGCTCTCAAGAGATGATGAGCAGCCCGAGGTGGTGTGTGTGCTACAGGTTCCTCACCGCTGAGACTTGTAGTCTCTTGCGTGGATTATCACAACAGCCTCTGATTCAGTCCCTTTGACAGTTGCCAGGAAAGACATCCCCAAAAATCCTCATTAGGGCACTCACCTGCTTGAGAATTGGTGTCAGCTCTGACAAGGTAGAGTCCAAAGTGTGTGTTTGATGCAAGGGTTTCACAGTCTGACTGTCTTCTTCCTTTTAGCTCTAATCCTATGTTTTGCTTCTTATTCCAGCTGCAGATTCTTAAAGTTCTCCAGGCACCACAAGTCTTCCATTCACAGTCCTGTGCCTTCATTCTGTTATGTTTTTTCACCTAGGATGTTTTTCTTTAGCTAGTTGGGGCTTAAAGGGGAGGAAGAATTGTTTCATTATTGTATGTTTTTTAAGACAGGGTCTTGCTATGTAGTTCAGGCTGGCCTTAAACTCACTGTATAGCACAGACTGGCCTCACACTTGCAGCAATCCTCCTGCCTCAGCCTCCCAAGTGCTGAGATTACAGGCGTGCCTGGCCACACCTAGCAGTTATTCTATATTTGAAAAGCTTTTTAAAATGAAATTGGTGCATGTGTGACACTCTATACCTTTTTTTGCATACCTGGTCTCAACTTCAACACATTCTCTTGGCTTTAAATGATAAAATGTATATCCTAAAATTAATTTTTCTATTAGATTTTTTAAATTGTTATACACTTTAAAATTTATAGAATAAAAATTGGGATGTATGTATAATTTACTAGACTTTTTAATTATTATTAAAGTTTTATAATTCTAAATAAAATTTGTTTTAGGTTCAGTTCCAGAAGGTATCTTAGAGGACATTAAAGGTAAACTAAGTTCCCATTTTTGTCCCTTTTATCCTTTAATGTACTTTGAAGGGCATGTTTCTAAAAATGCACACAGACAGCAAAGTTACTCAGAGTGTAATATCCAAAAAATATTTAATATATAAGCTATCAAATAATACAATAAAGTTTCTGATTTCTCTTTAGACTTATGAAAGCTCTGGCATTATTTATGTGTTACTGAGACAGCTTCTTAATTATGCATGGAGTATACAAGGGTACCATGGCACAGTTAAATTTTTGTTTAAGAAAGCCACTAGATTGATATATAATTTTTTTTAATTCTAGTTTTTCTTTTTACTTTTTTGGTAAGGTTAGTCATTTTATTGACTGTTCAGACATTCTAGAATTGGAATCAAAGTATATTGGATTCACTTTAATAATACTAGTTCTACATTGATAGAGTGAATTTTATGATAATGTTCAAATTGGGTTTTTTTGGGGTGAGGGATATTGCTCAGTAGTACAAGTGCCTGCCGGGCAAGCATGAAGTTGTGAGTTCATATCCTGCTACTGGGCTGGAGATTTAGCTCAGAGGCTCGAGCTCTTGCCTGGTAAGAGCAAGGTCATAAGTTCAATCCCTGGTACCAAAAAAACCCTGAGTTTTGTGCTATTTTTAGTCACATATAGCAAAAACATTCAAAATATACTTTTGTGTTGTTCAAATTAAGTGGAGGGTCATATAAAATGAATATTCTAGAATTCTTAATAGAGAATTAGAAAGTAATAGGTTTTAGAGTTAAATGGGACTGAAGATAATTTGTACAGCTGGGGCACTGAGATACTCAGTGATTTATTCAGCGTCACACAAATTGATAGTGCTAGGGTTAGGGCTGCAGAACAGACCTTGCTCCTTATTACAGTGTTTACTTATGTGATGCAGGCTAACATTTCTCAATTATTGTAAAATTGTGCTTATTTGTAACGAGGCCTGTTGCACAGCTAATACAGAGAAGGACTTTATCTCCTGTGTAATGAATAGTTAGTTCCTTTACCCGTCTCCTGGTGCGGCCTCCTGCTACAACAGCTGTTGGCCTTGCAGAGTGTCCCTTCTTGTGTTCTCTGGCTTCTGAAAAGACACTTCACTTTCCTACTAGGGAGACATCAGATTGGGAGAAATTTGAAAGCTAGAAACCCAGCATTGGTAAGATTATTGGGGAAATTAGTATTTATTGATATTAGTAAGGATTTCAAACTATTTTTTTTTTATTGGTACCAGAGATCAAACTCATAACCACGTGCTTGCAAGGCAGGCACTTATGCCGCTGAGCTAAATCCCCAACCCCACCTTTTTGAAAACAATCTGTGATACTTATTAAAGTTAAAAGCACTTGGGACAAGGGTATAGCTCAGCGGCACAGCACCTGCCTGGTGAGTGTGAGGTTGTGAGGTCAATCCCTGGTATTTAAAAACAAAAGTTAGAAGCACTTGCTCCATCTAGATGAGTGAAGTTTGATAACTTTATAATAACAAATACCATGAAGCAAATAAAAAGATAAGTTAATGTATTTATTGTTCCATAATGTTAGCAGAATAAAAAATGGCTAAATAATAATGTACAACAGGAACCCATTCATATAGCACAGTTCTCTAAAATTCTTTTCACAACATATATGGCTGATATGGTTTATGAACCGTTTGTCCAACTCGTCAGATTTCATGCATTCAACATCAGTTTTGTCTCTTTAAAATTTTACTAATTCTTAACCTATTTCCCAAAATAAAGCAGTTTATTATAAAAAATATTTGTAACAGAAATAATCAGCGTTCAAAATGCAAAAGTGATGCAGTAGAAGGAAAGTAATAGAGTTGGAATATGCTGTGATGGAGAAAATAATTATACTGAAAAATCCTAAACTCTATAAGAGTTGTACTTTCAACTAAGAGCACTTTAGTTTTGTGTTCTGACCACCAAAGGATTAGAAAGAGAGGGAGGGAAAGAAATACGATTTTTTAAAAAACATGCTACTCAGTAAAAAAAAAACACTACATTTAATGGTGCTGAATTCTATCATTTCTTGTTCTATTTTTTATGTACAAATTATCCAACAGCAGAGTAGTTTTCCCTAATGTGATTTTCTACGGTAAGGAAAGTGTCATTTTAGAAACACAGCTGAGTAGCACATCCACTTGAGTAGCAGTGTTTGAACTGGAATGTAGGTTATTCTGTTTGAGCGATCAAGCCCTAACAAAGTTTCCTTTCCTTTTTTTTTCTTTTTTTTTTTTCCTTTTACTCCTCTAAGTGCGTACTTGCTTTGTAAGTGATCTGAAGCGTGGACTCAAAATCCAAGCAGCAAAATTTAATATTGGAGGGAATGATGAAGTAAGTTAAAAAATAAATACACCTTCTTTTTCCATAGTTTGCAACATGTAGAAATTTCTGATGTTTGTATTTCAGCGTCCCTCGCCACCCCCTGATGTCGACTATCCACTAGATGGGGAGAAGATTTTACATGTCCTAGGATCAATCAGGTAAGCCCTTAATTTTCATGAGCAAAACAGTAAACTAAACTCTTGGCTTGTGACTATATCTGTTGGTATAAGCCTTTACTTTAAGTATTGCTGGTTGTTTTGGGGGGTTGTTTTGTTTTGTTTTGTTTTTGTACTGGTAATCAAACTCAGGACTTCACACTTGCCAGACAGGCGCTTATGCCACAGAGCTATGTCCCTGGCAATAGTACTGATTTAACAATTGGGTTTTTTTCATTTAACTTTCATATTCATCATTTTTTTCAGCTTTTTAAAGTTTTTAAAACTTAAAGATTTTTTTTCTGTTTTCAGAGTAATTTAGAATTAGTTTAATTGATGAAAGTAACAATTTTTGAGGTACAGCAGGAGATATGATACTTTAAAATAGAGCTAAGTAAACAAAACATTTTCTGGAAGGAGTCAGAAAAATCAGTCCATGGGATTCTTCGCAGCTACATATTGGACTTTCCAGTCAGTGAACAAGATCAGCCAGAGATAACATGTAAATAAATGAGTGAACATGTCTTGTTTGAAAAAGGTTTGTTTACAGAAACAGGCAATGGGCTGGATCTTTGCTGACTACTGATTTAAAATTTTGTCTTGAAAAACCAGAACTTTTTCTTGTTAGAAAGAATGCATTATTCCAAATATATTTAATCTTGAAGATTGATTAATTTATATTTTATTAATTTTCTTTGAAAACACAATGTAAGTTGTTAAATACATATAATTTTTGTTTATATCACAGCATTTTTATAAAATTTTCATTACAAAAGTTTCCCTTATAAAATAAAAAGATCAGAAGATGCACATAAAAAATTATCATGTAACATTTTATACATCCTTTTAGATTCTGAGGTAATATGAAGGTTGAGCCATTAAGAGAATGAACATAAACATTCAGAAGTTAATAGGATAAGGAACAAAGTGAAATTCTGAATTTGTTTGGTAATTCTGTTTGGATCATTTTATCTGTTACTTCTGTATGTTCCTTGAATTACTGTTTTAAATTTTCTTTTGATTTAGTGGAGCCCAGAGTAAGAAGGAAAATGTTTAAGGAAATGTAACTAAAATAGAGCTTTGGGTTATTAAATAATAGCAAAAGACACTGTGAATACAGGAAGCCATTCTATCTCACATTTCAAACATTTAATTTGCTTGTCTGCCAATACTTTTTTTCTCTATTAAAACTAGTTCTCTTGAAGGCATCTGATTAGACACAGTATTGACCATTCGCTACTTGGCCGGTTACTGGTTTTCTGTCACTGGAAAGAGTGAACTTTTATTCTACTGCTGGTGATGAGGCAGGCTTATTGTTTTTAGGCTCTCACATAGGTTGCAGGAGACAGTGGTATGGAGCACAGGGCAGAGCACATAACTTTTCACCTTAGATCCAGGGAGCAAAGAGCGTGGCTGCCCCAAGGTCCCCTTCAGAAGTCTTTCTCTGAGACAGTGAGCTGTACTAGATGCTCCCTCTTGAAGATTCTGAGGGAAGCAGACCTTTATTCCTGCACCTCTGGAGCTGTAGCAGTTGGAAAGTCAGAGAAAGGCTCAGGTAAAAGACTGTTGTAGTCTTTTTCTCATCCCTAGGACAAAATACCTAACACCCCCAATTTAGAGGAGCTAAAGTTTCTTTTGGCTCATACTTTTTAGAGGATTCAGTCCATGGCCCTCAGCCCCATGGCAGGAAGGGCATGGAAAAGAGCTGGCCTCAGGGACAGCTGCTCCTTGGTGGAAGCTGGGAAGCTGCAGAAGAGTGGGGCTGGGGATGGAGACACACCCTTCCAGGAGGCCGTCAGGGCCCAGCCAGCCCAGCTGCTAACTGAATGTCAGCTATAGCACCCTCATTATCCAGTTACCTCCAAAGCCCAGGCTCTGAATGCGCAAGGTTTGTGGGAGACATTCGGGATCTAAACCATAACAGACCAGTTTAAAAAATCAGATGCTAAACATTGGGTTTTAAATTAGAATTTATACATTGTTTTGAGCTATATCCCCAGCATCAAATTTTCAAATAATTATTGGTTAATTACAAAAAAATAGAGGGATCCTGCAAACCCTTTTAGTTTGTCCTGTGATTGTATCTTACATAGCAGTACTATAATAAGGAAACCAGTCAGTTGGCATTGGTATAAATTGTATGTACAGTTCTTTGTAATTTTATCATATATAGATTTCTGTGATCTGTACTATAACAATGAAGATATATAAAAGTCTTGCCAGATCCAGGAAGAAAGATATGGCTTGCTGTCACTGTGGAATCTAAAATTCTGATATCTAGGAAGCTGCCAGGGTAGGCCATGGAAGGACAGAAGCAGGTCTAAGGGCACAGACTTACAGTTGTAAAGGTTGAACAAGTCCTGATGCCTAGAAGAACTGAAGTTAAAAAATTATTGAATTACATACTGAAAATTTGTAAAGAGTAAATTTTAGCTGGTCTTACCACAAATAAAAAGGTAACTAAAGTAATGGTTAATTGATTGTAATAATCATTTCACTATGTATATGTACATCAGAACATGTTTGTACACTTAAATAATGCAATAAAAAAATTCTATTACCCTGAAGATCCTTTTCATACTACCCAGAACTAAAGTTCTTTAATTTTAGAAAAACAAAGTGGATATTTTATTAGACAGGTAGAATCTTTGTCAAATATTTTTTTTAAAAGAAGTATGGAGTGTTTTTGTTAATTTGTTTTTAAATCCCTTGTATCAGTGGCTTATAGGATTGTTGAGTCTTACTTCCACAAAATACTGTTTGTAATCTGTTACTAAGTTTGAGGAGGTATTGTACATGATAATGGAGGCTAATACTTGGGGATACTGCTCATGTGCCAAGCCCTACTCTGACTCCCAGAATCCTCCCACAGGCCTTCAGAGCTGGGTACTGTTATTCTTCCCATTTTCAAGTGAGAATAACCTTGTATTTTAATCCTTATTCTGCATTAACATAGTACTGGTATTTAATATTGTGTCAATGCAACTAATGTTTATTCTGTATCATACACAATATGAACAAAGCACTCTCTTTCTTAATCTCATTAGAGATTCAGTTGTGGAAATTCTTTTTGAACAAGATAATGAAGAGAAATCAGTTGCCACGTTAATATTGGATTCCCTGCTGCAGGTATTTTATTTTGTAAAAAGTTTCTCTTTCAAAGAAAAATTTGAAATATTTTTCCTGTATTTTCTTTATATATTATTTCTGAGGTTTTACAAAGACATGCACGGACTTCTCTTGTTTGTTTTTAAATCCCTTATCACACTAAGTAGTCTGCTTGTTGAATTTTACTCTTTTTAGTTCCTTCTTTGCTGTTTTGTTTTGTCTTGTCTTGTTGGTACCCGGGATTGAACTCATGACCTTGTGCTTGCCAGGCAGGTGCACTTAAGCCACTGAGCTAAATCCCTGGCATTGTTTTGTTTTTTGAGAAAGTCTCATGATATAGTCTAGGCTTGAATTTGAACTCTCAGCACTCCTTGACTCAGCCTGGGATTACACACATGTGCCACCACCCCTGACAGTATTTTACTTTTTAGTTTTCTTGTTAAGTTTTTTAAGTTGACGAGTTTTACTTTGGCACTGAGATACAGTACCTACATTTCATACACATGAAAAAGCATTACTATGAACAAACACATTTTTTTCAGAGCAGAATTATCAGATTTTTATTTTGTGTTTACAGTAGCTTGTGGTTCCTTCTAATTCAGGTTAGTAATGAATTTTAAACTGCACAGGGACAAGCCACATGGTGTTATGTGCCCTTAGTCCCAGCTCCTCCACAGCATAGCAGAAAGGCCTCTTCAGCCAAGGTGTTTGAGGCCAGCCTAGGTACAGTGGTGAGATGCCACCTGAAAATGAATAAATTCCGCAGGGCATATGGTAATATGTCACTTTCATTTAGTGACCACATAACCACACATCTCTAACTGAAATGCCATCATGTTGGAAGATACTACCTACCCTCTAGGGCTTTATCATTCCTGATTCTTAGAACAGAAACCTAATTTATCTTCCTACTCAGCAGCTGGCTATGGCCATAATAGTGTAAAAATCTAAGCTTCTACATATGTCCTTTGCTTCACCTAACTCAAGTCATTCTGCTTTGAAAAGATGGGTTATTATTACAGCCATGTGCACTGGGGGATTTAAGATTCTACACTATTAGATTTTTTAGATTTTAAAATCTAAAACTTCTTAGAAGTTCTTTCTGTGTGTGTAAGTCATTTGTGGTTAATGAGAGACATCTTGCAAGATCCTGTTCTGTAATACAGATGGTGACCTCCTTGATCTGTACTGCATACTTCTGCAGATTGTCTTCAGTTGAGCCGTTCATCCAATCAAGGATAAATTCTTTTTTTTTCCTTTTTTAATACAGTGCCCAATAGACACCAGGAAACAACTTGCAGAGAACTTGGTAGTCATAGGTGGCACGTCTATGTTGCCAGGATTTCTCCACAGGTTGCTTGCAGAAATAAGATATTTGGTAGAGAAACCAAAATACCAGAAAGCACTTGGCACCAAGACATTCCGAATTCATACTCCACCTGCAAAGGCTAATTGTGTGGCCTGGTTGGGAGGTAAGAATTTAATTTTTAAAATACAAAGATTGAATTTGTTTGTTTGCAAGAGTTATTACTAATGGCCATATTAAAATGGAGGATTCATTGTTCCAAATTGCCACTTAAAAATAAGTAGAACTGTAGACAGGTGTGGTGGTGCATTCCTATAATCCCAGCACTCGGGAGGCTAAGGCAGGAGGATTTTGGTGAGTTCCTGACCAGCCTGGGCTACAAAGTGAGCTCAAAGCCAGACTGAACTACATAGTGAGACCCTGTCTCAAAAAGACTAAATAAATAAATAAATAAATAAATAAATAAAACTATTAGCTGAAGTGTCTCAAAATAGAATGAACAAGCTGGGCATGATGGCTCACACCTGTAATCCCAGCACTCGGGAGGCTGAGGCAGGAGGATCATTTCAAGTTCGACCAGCCTGGGCTACAAAGTGAGCTTAAGGCCAGCCTGAACTGCATAGAGACCCTGCCTCAAAAAAAAAAAAAAAAAAAAGAACAATTAAATAATTTTCTTTGAACATTGAATATTCTTTAAATCATATTTTTAGAATTATATAATTATTTTGGCATTTGCACTATGGGTTTTTTTTTTGTTTTTGGTACCGGGGATCGAACTCACAGCCTTGCTCTTGCTTTTGCCAGGCAGGCACTTATGCAGCTGAGCTAAATGCCCAGCCCTGCACTATGATTCTAAGTAAACTTCATCCAATTAAAGTCATTCTTCAGGATACTGAAAGCTATGAATTTATCCCAGTGAAGCTATCATTGTTCAAAACATTTGTTTTAGTCCCTGCCAAAGCCAGGCAGTGACATGAAAATTGGCTTGTCTGCTTCCTTATTTTGCATTACTGGGGATTGGACCCAACTGAGTTACATTTCCAGCCCATTTTTAAATTTTTTATTTTGAGATAGGGTCTGAGTTGCCCAGATTGGGCTCAAACTTGTGATCCTCCTGCCTCCACCTCCTAGAGTGCTTGGAATAACAGCATGGTCTCTTTAACTCTTTGTGATTGAGTTCTTTGAATGTTATAAGTAATGATGGATTCACTGATACAAGCAGATATTCTAGTAAGTAACTACTTTGAAGAAAAAAATCAAAACTCTACAGTTGTGTAGACTCATTCTGATACATGTTTTATTATGCATTTAGAGCTAGTAGGTATCAGAAGTATACATATAGAGGGGAAAATAGATTACTGAAATTTTAAATTGACACCAGGCATGGGTCCCCTGGTGTCATGTAATCCTAACACTCAGGAGGCAGAGAGGCAGGAAGAACACCTTGAGTTTGACCCTGTCTCAAATTAATTTAATTTAATTAAGGAAAATTAATGGAGTATCAATTCTTATAAAGTAGAATTTGGTCAAAATGTAATTTTGATCTAGGACTAATAGTTTGGCTTTTGTTTTTTTTTTTTTTTTGGTACCCTCATGCTTGCCACGCAAGTGCTGCACCACTGAGCTATATCCCTGGCCAGATGAATAGATTTAATAACTTATTTTCACAAAGACTGCCTATCCATCCATCCTTTTTTTTGTATAACTATGTTAACTATATATTGTTTCTTTCAGCTTCTCATATTAGTGAGACAATACGCTATTTACACATGCATGTGATTTATTTCACTTACGAGTACGGTCTGAAGTTGCATGCATTTACCTATAAAGCTCTCGAGTTTGTCCAAGGCTGTGTAGTACTCCATTGTATAAAAGCACCACATCTTTTTTATCCATTCTTCAGTTGATGCATCTCATCTAAGATCTTTAATATAGAATTTTAGGGCTTCAAAATGCTTACTGATTTTACAGTGCCATTTTGTTTATCAACATGTAACCACAGAGTTGTGGCAAAGAAAATTAAGTATCTGAGTGTCTGGCCTGACTGAGTCTGCGCAGAGCTGTCACTGTCTTCCACCCAACTCTGCCCCACTTCCTGGCAGCTGTAATGCTTGGAGCCATGTTCACTTTATTCTCCTAGGATCCAGTTCAGTTACCTCTAACACAGCAGTCTGGCTTATCCCATTACGGAAAATCAGTGTAATGAATTTGAAATGTGAATATGGTGGATTTTTCAACTCATTCTTTTTGGTTTGTTTTTGTTTGTTTGTTTTTGAGACAAGGTCTTGTGTAGTTCAAGCTGGCCTTGAACTCACTTTGTAGCCCAAACTGGTCTCAGATTCACAGGTATCCCCTGCCTCAGCCTCCTGAGTGCTGGGATTACAGGCGTGCACCACTACACCCAGCTCACAACCCACTGTTTGTATAATGGATGTGTATATATTTAAAGTTTTCTGGTAAAAAGTTCTCATCCTAGCTAAACATTTTTACCACACAGGGGCTATTTTTGGAGCGCTGCAAGATATACTTGGGAGTCGTTCAGTTTCAAAGGAATATTATAATCAGACAGGCCGTATCCCTGATTGGTGTTCCCTCAATAATCCGCCTTTGGAAATGATGTTTGACGTCGGAAAAACTCAGCCACCTCTGATGAAGAGAGCATTTTCCACTGAGAAATAAAAGTTTGGTTAAATACTACTGTTTCACTTCAAATAGTAATAAGCAAACTGTACAAAGTATATAGGGTGCTTTACTACATACTTTCGTGAAAGCAGAAGCTTTCCACTAAATACAGAACCTTTCTGTATTTATTCTTCGCTTTGATGTTTAATTCATTTGACTGTGCTTCTCTTGTAAAGTAATCTGCTGTATTTATATCAGTAAAATAAAGTTAAACAGTTTAGTTGTGGGTGTTTTTACATATTTCAGCTTTCAAAAAGAATAAGATGCTTCTCCATCTTCACATAATCCAGCCAGGGACACTGACACTCCATGAATTTTATTATTTTCATCAGTTGTTACATTTAATGAGTAATGTTAACCATTACCAGTTATTTCAAATACTGGCATAGATCTATTTTTTTACCACTTGGGTTTGGTACTTCTGCCTCCAGTTATAATACTGCTGCTTTTCTAAAAATATTTTTGATCCTTTGGACTGAGATTTTGATAGCAGGGTCTAGCATCTGTTAAGCAAAGTGTGGAAATCTTAACTATTTCTTCTTTGAGCCACTTTATGTTTCTAAGAAAGACTTTATGTAAAGTTAACAACTGCTTTGTAAACATGTACCCCTTATGTCATCTGTCTTTTGCTTTTGTGCTTATATCTGTGTGTGTGCGCGCGCACTTATATCTTCTCAGGGCAAGGTTCTTTGAAAAATGTGCAATGTGCTCATTCATTGTTCAACTTTCATCTTTGTTTTGGTTTCGGTTTCGGTTTTTGAGACAGGGTCTTGCTATGCAGTCCAACCTTGGCCTTGAACTCACTCTGTAGCCCAGGCTGAGGTGTTCCTCCTACCTCAGCATCCCAAGTGCTGGGATTACAAGCATGGCTGTCATTCCTAACCTTCATCGTTTGTTTTTAATGAACTATGCTTGTGTTCTAAGTACCTGTGAGGACAGGAAGCATATAGCTGAGTGTGTTCATATGCCAGAGGACAGAGTAGGAATTGATACATTTTCTGGTTTGTATATCCCAAAGAATATTCTTAGTTTAATCACTTGATTTTTGTTTTCTAGATCATTTCCTTAAATATAACTATTAACACTTGAAAAAAGCTAGTTCTTGGTTTAAAAATAGAAATGGAGGGTCAGGAATTTGGCTCAGTGGCACAAGCACCTGCCTGGCAAGTGTGAGGTCATGAGTTCCATCCCTGGTGTCAAAAAAGAAATGGGTTAATTTCTAGAACTCAAGTATGAGAGAGAGAGAGAGAGAGTGTGTGTGTGTGTGTATGTGTGTGTGTGTTTAAAAATACTACACCGGATGTGGTGGCTCATACCTGTAATCCCAGCACTCTGGAAGACCAACATGGGAAGATTGCAAATTCAAGCCGTCTGGGCAATTTTGTGATTTAGCAAGATCCTGTCTCAAAAACACGGGAGGGTAGCTCAGTGCCAAGGCTCTGAGTTCTTTCCCCGGTACAACCAAAAACTGAGTGAGCTTACCATAAATAGATACAATGTTAATTGTCAGTTATGCGGTGTCACTGTGTAAGTCTCTAACCTGACTGCCAAGCCCCCAGCCTGCACATCCGCAGAAGTACTGTTCTCTGCAGGGAACGCAGCTCAGCACTAGGCAAACAGGAAAGGAGATGATAGGACAAGGAAATTTGCAGGCATCTGAAGACACCCAAGAATTTACAACAGACCCTTCAAAGGAATCAACCCACTGAGATGCAAGATTCCCAGAAGACTGACTACAGATGTTATTGGGCTCTTCTTGCCTAATGTCCCCTGCCTTTTTTCCACCCCTATAAAAGGGACACACTTCTCTTTATTCAGGGCAGAAGGTCTGATCATGCTGTCTGCTTGAACTCAGGCACAACAAATTCCATGCCATGTTGCCTTCACACAAGCCTGGTGGTCTCTGCTGTTAAGTATGTTACGGTAACATGATTTCTGCAGGAATGATTTTTTTTTTAATTTTCAGCTTCACATTCATACTGACCTTGTCTTTTATTGACTTTAGCTTATGACATTTTTTATTGTTAAATAATATGAGAAACAACACTTCAACTGAAAGTTTATAAAGTGGCAAATGACCAGTGAGGGGTTAAGGAGTGGTCTCTTGGGCTGGGGATTTAGCTTTGTGGCATAAGCGCCTGCTTGGCAAGTGTGAGTTCAATTCCTGGTACCAAAAAAAAAAATTTATATATATTTATTTATTGTAGGCTGAACCTCAGTGCCTATGGTGGTGACCTTATTTGGAAACAGTTGTAGATACAAATTTGGATGAGGTCATTAAAGTGGGCTCTAATCCAGTATCACTGTTGTCCTGAATAAGAGGATGTGAGAGAGGTACACAGAGAACCCTGAGTGATGACCAAGACAGATAAACCATGTAGCTGAAAATGCTGAAGAACTATATGGCACACAAGAAGCTAAGGGAAAGACACAGAATGAATCCTTTAAAGGAATGGTTGTTTTGTGTCAGGGTCTTGTTAGGTAGTCTAAGCAGGCCTTGTACCCATGGTTCCTGCCTCAGCTTCCTAAGTAAAAGAATGTTTTGAGACTGTGTCCCTACCAATACCATGATTTCAACTTTCTAGCCTCCAGCACTATATGACAATTGTTTCAAGCTACCCAGTTTATGGTATTTTGTCATTATAGCCTTAATACAGTGCTGGAGGCTAGAAACTTAAAATCAGTGTTGGCAGAAACACAATCTCAAAAACTTTTACTCAGGAAGCTGAGGCAGAAACCGTGGGTTCCAGGCCTGCACACATTGGCCAAATACTAATTTAGCTGTTCCAAGACACATTTGTGAATAAGGCAGACCCTGTCTCAAAAAACAATGACAACAAAAAAGTCCTACTGTGTGGAAAAATTAACAGCAGGGTAAAGTGTGGAGACAATTGGGCACATTGCCCAGTGATTTTTAAAAAAACTGGGCAGATAAGTTCAGTTGGTATTTGAGAGAAAAAGTAATGCCTAAGAAACAAGCAAGGTAAGAGCCATACTGAAGGTGCTGCCTAACACATCACAGGGGTGGCAAAGAAGCCATGGGAGAAAAGGGGAAGAGACAGGCACATCTTCTCAGGATGCCTCAAATGAGACAGGTGCCCTCTGATAGTTCTGAGTAAGATGATCTGACTTTAACAGGGTTACTCTAGATAATGTGGAGAACAGAGTTTAGGGAAACAATTGAAGCAGGAAGATCAATTGAGAAACCATAATCCCAGCTCCTTGGGAGGCTGAGACAAGAGCATGACAAATTCAAAGCCAGCCTAGGCAACTTACTGATGCTGTCTCAAAACATAGTTTTACAAAGGTTAGGGTGTAGCTCAGTGATTGTAGCAAAGTGCTGGCCTAACATGCATGAGGCCCTGGGTCTGATCCCCAGCACTGTAAAAAAGAAGGAAACCATTGTAGGACAGGTGATAGTATAGATGAAGTGCCTGCTGGAAGAGTGAGACATCTGATTCTGGATCTATCTTGAAGGATTTGGTGTGGATGTGTCAACTATCAAATGCTGTGTAACAGACTTCTCTAAGAACTAGTGGGTTAAAACAACACGTATTTTATTTACATACAATTCTGTGCTCACGAATTGGGGTAAGCAAGGCTCAGCAGAGCAGTGTTATTCCATGCGGTGTCACTGAAGGGGACCACCCTGCAGTATTCCATTGGTGTGCTAGAAGTGGGAGGGTGAGAGAATTTCCCTACTAGTCTGAGGTCTCAGTACTTTCTCCACAGCTGCCCTCCACTACACATGGCCTCTCTCCATGTGGCTAGCATGAGCTTCCTCAGAGTTTTATCTTACATAACACCTGGCACCAAACTCCATAATGCTATAATTCTCAATAATCTGCTTACATTGTGCAAATATCCCATGGATAAAATTAACCACATGGTCGGTGAGGGAGGGAGAATACCAAGAGCTTGACTCATCCAAGAGTACTTTCATAACGGGGTTGGAGGGAACAAGAGAAATCAATGATGATTCCCAATTTTTGGTCTGGAAAAGTACAAAGACAGGGTTACTACTGTTTTTAAAAACAAAAAGGGAAACCGCTAGAGAAACAGGCTTTTGAACAAGTATCAAGGGTTATATTGTATACACATTAAATCTGCAATAGCTACCAGATATCCAAATGGATATTTAAGTTTGGGGGGAGGGTGTTAGGAGAATCAAGAGCACCTTAGGGCAGTGGATGCCAGGAGTGGAGGTTAACTGTCAGAGCGACCACATTTGTAAAACATTTTTGGTAGTGATACAGGGATAATATCAGAACCTCCAAGTGTGGTTGGTATAAGAGAAATATTGTTAACTCCCAACCTGTTAGACGTCTGATACACCGCGTTTGTCTTCTCTAAAATCTAAGAATGAAGTCTATGAACAATGGAGGTTAAAAGTAGTAAATACTGAGAGTCAGAAAGCTCCTGCCAGAGGGACAGAAGGGGACCCCACTTCACAGAGAAATCTTACAAAGCACAACCCACATGGGTATAATGTGGGTTACAGCTACGATCAACCAGTAAGATTCTAAGTATAGCTGCTTAGGTGATATTGATCCAATGGGGAAGCAAGTCGGTAAGCAAGTGGGCTTGGAAAGAGCAAAGAACTTCCCAGGCAGGTGACGGGTGGGAGGGAGGAATCTTTGGTGGCCCATTGAGGTGACTGGTGCCTATTTCGCCTTTGTTAGATCAGGTGTGACTTACCTCCCCCCTGGGGGAGTGTGTTAGTCTGCTCCTTTGTTATCTTAAGGCCTGGCCTCCAACTGATGGTCTCGGGCCACAGGCGCAGTGTTTTCCCCCTTTTGTCCTGACTTCCTCCGGGGCCCAACACCGTCTGTCTAAAGTATTTCTACCTACCTCAGCTGTCTATAATACTAGGACAACAGGCCAGGCCTGCCCATTGACACCGGACTTAGTAAATCTGGGGACACCCAGCGCTGCCTTCCTTCTCTCGGCGCCCGCCCGCCCGACTGAGGGCGCGGGGACGGGGTCACCTAGGCCCGGCCCGGCCCGGCCCGGCCCGCCCCGCGAGCCGCGGAGCCCTCGCCGCGTGCCGCCGCCTGCACGTCCCCTCCCCTCCCCCAGGGCGCGATTCGCTGGCTGCGTAAAGAAACCGACAGCGGTTCACTGGGCCAAGATAAGCCGGGGACGCTACGGCGGCTTTCCAGTCGACTGGCCGAGCTCGCGCACCAGCAGGCCCGCGAGCCGCGCCCCTGAGAGCCGGCGGGCAGGGCCCCAGCACTAGGCAAAGCAGAGTCCCTCCGGGGGAGGTCCCCAGAGAACCAGGGCCCCGCGGCGAGGAAACCGCTCCAGCTGGCGGGGGACGGAACTCACAGGCACGGTGGAAGCTGCAGACGCCACAGTCCTCACACAAAGCCGCGGAGGCCCGCACGCAGCCCCGCGCACGCGCACGCGAGCCAGCCGGAGCGGCCCAAAGCGCTCCGGAGCGAAGGGGACAGGGCGGGGGCGCTGCCCAGTGCGCACGCGCAGCCAGCGGCGCCTTGGTGACGGCTCCAGTCTTTTTCCAGAGATCTCATTGGAACTGAAGGCAGTTACTTTAACTCAGCGAAGGACACTTTTTAGTGAGTGCTTTAGAAAAATAAAAGAAAAAAAGTATAGGGTTTGGACACCTTTGAGTGTTTTGATGAGAAAAACATCAAGCATCCGCCCAACGTGGGGCTCGAACCCACGACCCTGGGATTAAGAGTCCCATGCTCTACCGACTGAGCTAGCCGGGCTGCCTTGATAAAGGTGCTCCCTGAGGCCTTTTAAAGATCACATGGGCTGCTGAGTTCCCGTCCCATAAAGACTGTGACATAGTGTGGAATCGACTTTTCAGGATTATTACTCGGGACATCCTAACACATTTCCTTTTTAATGCACTCGCTTCAGAGTTGCTATTTCAACGGGAGGCGAGGCCGTGCTCAGAGCCCTCGCCCGCCCTCCTCCGCCAGCTCAGGGATGCAGCGGGTGCCCGACGCGGAACTCCCCGGGCTCCGAATGCCGAGGTGAAAATGTGACTTGAGGAGAAACAGCCTGGCTGGAGGGATAACCCGGGAGGTCGGGGACGCCTCCCTAGAGGATGGGGAACCCGGACGCGGTGGCTGGGTCGCGGGGTGCCGGGACTGGCCGCACAGTGCACGGAAGCAGGCGTCCCAAGTGGCCAGGCGCCTCTCCTAAAAACCTACACCGAGCAAGGAGACATTCCAATTAGTAACAGTTTTCGCTTCAACACTGGTAAACAGATTTACTCGTGATTGTTTTATAAATTGGTACCGCGGGACTGGGAAGTAAATTAACTAGTGTTTGCATATTAAATATTATTAAACATCAATATTATTGAACATGTTAATCATGTATGATTTATTAAAATCACGTATTAAGTACCTATCATTTACAAGGTATTGTTAAGAATTCTAATAGATGAATTAGACTCTGATAGCCTCAAAAAGCAAATCACCCTATAAGAAAGACGAGAAGCTGGGGGTGGGGGCGCACACATGCAATCCCAGAACTCCGGATGCTGAGGCAGGAGGATTACCTCAAATTCGAGGTTGGCCTGGCCTACATAGTGAGTTCAAGGCCAGCATAACTATATAGTAAGTGAGACCCTATCTCAGAAAACAAACAAAAAAGATGTGTAAATTCCATGCCAATTTTATATATACTGTCCGCAAATGTAATTTGGAGTAACTGGTTAAAACAAACAAATCTATATCCATTTAAATCATGTAAAAATCAAGCAAATAACCAAAATCCTGAGACGATAATTCTGTGCATCAAGACACAAATCAACAATTCAGCCTCAAGTTGGACAGTTCCTCTAACGAGTTCACAGAGTCCCCACAGTAATTCATTATTGAGAGTGTCCCAGTCACTTACATACTGTTTATTACACACAAGTAATTAAGTTATTTAAAGGTTTTAACTAAATAGCTAAACAAATTTAAATACATGAACCTTCCTATGACTATATCCTTTAACTTTTCTTCAACAGTTTCTTGGCCTATGTTGGTCTAAATTAGAACCCCTCATGAAAGAATTGTGGACTGGAATGTTTAATGACAGTTAGTTAAGTGGTTAGTCTTCCAAATAAACTCCAATCTTTTATTCATTCATTTGTTCAAGAATAAAACCTAATCATTAGTTATAATGCTTCATTGGCTGGGAGAACAATTCAAATTCATTTTTTCTTTATTTTCCACATACAGTTCTTCAACAAGCCCTACAATCTGAAATCCATCCACTTCTTTTCCACTCGATGTCTCTACAAATCACTTTCCTTTACCAAGGTGCCCACAAGTCTGCAGCAAATGAGAACTCATTTTTAAAATTTAAATCAAGTAGCATAATTTTCCTGCTTAATAAACATCTGATGATTTCATAGCAAAAAAAAACAAACATCAATGTAAAACGGATAATAGATCATTAGAATAATAATTGAAATAATCATCAGGTGCTATAATCAGTGAATAAATGGTTGAGTAACACAATTTTTTTTTTTTTTTGTACCAGGGATTGAACTCAGGACCTCAAGCTTGCCATGCAGGCACTTACACCACTGAACTAAATACCCAGCCATGAGTAACATGCTGTTTACCTAAGCTCAAAATAATTTCTCACCAGATATACATTTATGACAGAGGAAAAACCAGAAAACTTTACGTTGGAGAAAACACGTAACTGACATCATGTGTCTCCTGACATTCCACTCTGACATACATGGAATAAAGGTCATTCCTGCAGTATTTCTCCCAGAAACACATCACCTAAATGTAAAGAAAATATCAGAGAAACTAAATTAAGGAACAGCCTGCCAACTAAACAACTTCTGTTCCTCAAAGATGTTAATGTCTCAGCACTCAACACAAGCTATGAGTTTGAGACCAGTCTCAGCTATACAGTGAGTTGAAAGTCAGAGACATTGCCTCAACAAAGCAAAAAAAAAGAAAAAAGAAAAAAATGACAATACAACAACAAAAAAGATGAATTGCCATAAAAAGTAAAGAACTAAGCAACTATTTTCCAGGTTAAAACAGACTGAAAATATGACAACTGAATGAAATGTGTGATCTTGGATCTTGCCTTTAGAATTGCAAAGCTACCAATAAAGTAGATAGTATTTAACTTTCTGGTTTTTCACAATTTGAATTGTACTACAATTAGTAGTACTAATTTTTTATCCAGTAAAATGTTATTTGGAGGAGATATACACGTAAGTATTTAGGATTTATAAATATTCTGCCGGCTTTTTATTTACAATCATTTTAAAATTCGGTCTCTACTAGATCTGGTTCCATGTCTACATCTCTAATTTCTACTGAATCAGCATGGCAGATCAGACTTGACAGTTCCTAAAACCAGCCAAGTTTTCCCTGTTGCCAGTTTTCTGTGTCACTGAGGCTTTTCTTACCCAAATTTCAGTTTAAATATCACTTCTTCAGAAAGTCATTCCCTGGGCACCAAGACAAAAGTTTACATCATTACCTTTTAACCCACTCTTCTCCGTTTTTAACACTTAATGCAAGGTGCAGCTATTTTGGCTATTTATTCTGTTGCCCAGTTCCTCCCAGAGAACGCAACTTCCATTTAAAATGGGAGTAAAACGTTTTCATTTTCTCAGCACTGTTTAACATGGTACTTTCAAACATATTAACCCTCAAAAGTCTCCCTAATAAGTGTGACTAGCCTTTACTCTAGAGAGGGCACCGACAGATCTGTAAAATTCCAAGTCAAGTTGACACAGATGTGATCCTTGAAGTGCAACTGCTACCTGGTAGCCTCAAGAGGAAGAAACGGAGGCCATCTAGATACTGGGTTAGAATCAGGAGGTCGAAAGCAAAGGGATGGCTACTTCTGTTTTCTGTTTCTTTATTATTTTTTTTTTTCAGACAGTGTCACTATATAGCCCAGGCTGCCTTGAACTCACAACGATCCTCAGAGCTCAACCTCCCAGATATTGGGGTTACAGGGTTGCAACACAACATCCCGCAGTTATCTGGGGTTTTGGGAGCGGGGGTGGAGAAGAGGAACACTTCTCTACTTCAAGAAGGGAAAGAAAAAAAGGGAAATAAATGAAATAAATAATAATAAAAGATAATAACCATTAGGAAAACCGATGAACCAGCTTCTCAATAACCAGCCCCATGACTCAGGCGGCAGACGGAACTGGAATCTTTGCTTCCGCGTCTGCGCGGTGTTTCCCACAAGCCTCTGCGAGTCACAGCGGAAGAGGCTATTGGCTGGAGAGCACCAATTGGAGGTCGTGTTACTGGTTTGCGTGAGGTAGTGGTGTAGGCTGAGTGCTTTAGGCCTTGACTCGCTAAGCGCTCCGGAGCTTTAGCTACGATGAGCTCTATCGGCACTGGGGTGAGTTTGTCTCCGGCTCTGGCGGCCTGGTCGGTGGGTTAGCGCGCATGTGGGGACAGCGACAGTCCGCGGTGGGGGACCCTGGCCGGAGCGCTTTGGGCCGGGGGCCTCTGGCTGCTGGCCAAGACCCGCTGGTGGAGACCCGAGTGGTGGGCCGCGGTCGGGGCCTGCGACTTGCGGGCTCTGCAGCTTGGCCCTCGCGGGCGACCGCGAGGCCGGAGCCACCTGAGATTGTTGAGTCACTGTTTCAGCCACTGGGCGAAATCGAAAGTGAAACTCTCGGCTCCTGAAGTGTGTGAAGGGTTCAGTCCTCGCCTCGACAGCCCCAGACAGCGCGGCCTTAGGGTCTGAAACGCCGAGTCTGGTGCATCCGCTCGTCTTTGCCTTCGTTCCGGCTTTTCCTATGCAAATTACTTAACTGCACTCTCAGGCACTGACGCTATAAACGTGTAAATGGCTATCTGATGTGGATTTGGGAGTTGGGTTCCTTAACCTGCTTGATAACTTTGTTCAGCGTATTGCGTTTGTGAAGCGTTTTGCTTGTTCCTTTTATACTTACTCATGTAGACAAGTTTTTAAGGAATCTGTTATTTCCACTGAAGATATATGGATTTTTTCAGTTTATGTATTTCTGCATACTCAAGGTTTTCATATGCAGCATTAAATCCAAATATTGGTGCCTGGGTACTATAGTCGTTCAAGTGAAAACAAAGCTATGATTTATCTTTATTTTTTACTTTATGCCCAGAGCCAAGTTTTTTGTTATTATGGTTGCTGCTGCTGTTTTCCGCTTCACCGTTACTCCCTTTTTCTCTGTTGTCTAGTTAAAACCACCCCCATTTTTAGAGTATCTGATTACTGCATCCATTCTTATTTTCGTTGTTTTTTGAGAGCCTGGCTATGTAGTCTAGACTGGTCTCAAACTGGTGGCGTTCCTCCTGTCTCAGCCTCCCTAGTGCAGAGATTACAGATGTTCACCATCCCACATGGCTTCATACACTCTTATTGACAAAAAGTTATTTTCTACATGAAGGCAGAGATATTTTAAAATTTTAGATCATATTGCCTCCCTGCTTAAGCTCACTGCGTTTAGAATAAAATACCATCCCCAACTACCTAATTACACCCACTGCAGCCTGAAAGGCCCACCAGGGTTTGGGTCTGCCCTTCCTTACTGCTGTAGCACAGGCTGTCCTGCACTTACTGTGTGCAGGATGCAGGTAAGAGGTGACCTCTCGTGTTGCTTGCTTGGACTCCACTTGTTGCAGCTGTGAGGTGTTTGTGTCAGATGTCAGGAAGGTGCTTCCTCTGTATCCTGAATGGATGTTTCCTTGCCACTGAGGGCTGACTCTAATAAAACTGTCCCAACAAGACTTTGTTTAATGAAGCACTCTAGTACTTACATCATTTTACTGCTTTATTTATTTTCTAGGAGTTTTTGTTTTGTTTGAGACAGGGTCTTGCTGTGTAGTTCAGGCTGGTCTTGAACTGGTGATCTTCCTGCCTCAGCCTCCTGAGTGCTGGAACTACTGGTATGCTACGCCAAGCCGGACTCATTTTACTGTTTCGTTTTCATTACCTTTTTCTGGTTTACTTCTGTGTCTCTACCTAGATTTGTTTCTGATTGAATTAAACATGAAATACTTCATGAATGCATGATTATCTTTGTATTTTCACTTGGTGACATATATAATAGGTGCTGGGTGGAGGGCAGGGTCTCCACAGTGTCTCCCTATCTCACTGTGTTAGCCCAGGCTGGCCTTGAATCTGCAGTATCCTCTTTCCTCAGCCTTCGGAGTGCTGGGAAGACAGACGGGGCCACCATGCCCAGCATAATGAGTACTTACTAAAGATGAATGTTAAATTCTTTGACCATCATCCTTCAGTTAGTAGTACAGATACAAACCGAAATGCTCTGACTGCTAGGGGAGTAGTTCAGTGGTACAGCACTTGTCTAGCATGTACCAAGCCCTGGGTTTGCTCTCCAGCACTGAAAAAAAAAGTTCAGACTTTCATCTCTGCCGCCCTATATTAACTTTTTTAAGAAATGTGTTGGTAGTTGGGTGTGCTGGCTGATGCTTGTAATCCCAGCACTTGGGATGAGGCAGGAAGATTGCAAGTTCAAAGCCAGCCTGTCTCAGAAGAAGGAAAGCAAATGAGTTTCGTGTCCCATATAAATCAACTTCTGGTGTCTTATGAGTTCAGCAGCAGAAATCTAAACAGTGTGACTTTCCCTTGGCCACTGTTGCAACACTGACATGCTTCATCTCTTCCTCTCACAGTCCCAATGCTTACAACATTTAAGGAAGAAACAATTTGGTTGTAACTATCAAAAATGTGCTGTCAACTTACTATTTTTGACATGTTTTTCTAGTATGACCTGTCAGCCTCTACCTTCTCTCCCGATGGAAGAGTTTTTCAAGTTGAATATGCTATGAAGGCTGTGGAAAATAGTAGGTAAGAAACACTGTTTTACTTGAAGTTAATGTCTTAACCAGGAATTAAGTTTCTTTTATTTTGTGTATTTTTAGTAATTAAGCTTTCTTTGACACAAACTAGTATATGCCCTAAACTTGTCTCACCTCAGTCATTTCCAGTTTTGTTGGCCAAATCTTCCCAGGGTCTGTGCCCAGTATTTGCAGTTGGCTCCACTTACATAACCATGTCTAACATCCAGTGCAAAACCTATGTTTGTCATCATCTTCTAGCCCAGTTCCCTTTTTGAAATTCTTGATTTATGTCTTTCCCTTGGCTGTTACATTGGTGACCCTGTCATTTTTCACTTCTCATTCATTTATGTTTTAAATGTCCTTTGCAGTGGTCCACACGTTTATCTCTGCAGCTTTTAAAATTCTTCTGCATTAATGCTGCCTTGTTCCAAAATGATAGGATCATTGACTGTCTTTATTTGTTGTACTACTTTCCTGTGTCTTTTATTTTTTAAGTAGTATGCTAAAATTGTTCTGTTGTACTCCTCTAGCATCTTAGTTATTAACTGTTGAAAAATTTTGAACGTTACTGAGGAAATTTTGTAGTCACATTTTCATGTTTTGAAACCTAAAGCAGCTTTGGAATGAAGTAAAGTACTTTTTTACAATTTGGTGTTTTTTTTGGAGGGGGGTCATGCTATGAGTTGAATGTAGGGCCTGTGCCTGCTAGGCGAGCATTCTGTCACTAAACTACTCCTGACCCTTAGAATGTCTTTCATAACACATCGTTCAGATTTCACAGGGCTATTTGATATTAGGGCTATTTGATATTTGGACTGTTTTCCCATCACAATGAAAACCTCTGGATAAAGATTGAGCAGGAAAATATTTTTAAAACGTTGAAAAAGCACATATATAAACTGCTCTTTTTAGCTGGACATGATGGCGCACATTTGTAATCCCAGCACTTGGGAGGCTGAGGCAGAAAGACTGTTGCAAATTTGAGGCCAGCCTGGACTATAAAGTGAACTCAAGGCCAGCCTGAACTGCAAGGCTGTGAGACCCTGTCTCAAAAAGACTAAATAAAATAGTGCTGGTTTTTCACTTTCTATGAGTTTTTGTTATTTTTGGGGAGTAGCATCCAAGGTCTCACTATTTAGTCCAGGCTGGCCTTGAACCCAGTATGCATCCAGGGTGGTTTTGAACTCAGAGGCTTCTAATTGCTGGAATTACAGGCACATGCCACCATGCCTGGCTCCATTAGTATTTTTTATACTGTAGTTCAGACTGACCTTGAACTCATTATGTATGTAGCCTCCTGAGTGTTAGGATTATAGGCATGCACTCCCATACCTGACCTAGATTTTTCATATTTTCCACAGTTGATTGAATCTGTGGTTGTAGAAGGGGCTAACTGTATTTATAATTGGAATCTCTTTTTAGAAAATATTCTAAGGAAAGGGTTAAGACCTTATCATTAAGTTCATTGGCTAGAACACATAGAACATTCTCTCATTGATGTGCTTGTCAGCTTTTGAGGAATAAATCCAGGGTCTTGTGATTGCAGGTGTTGTGCCACTGGGCTAATCCCCAGCTCCTGCTGTTTTTCCAGGCACACTAGGGTGTGCTGCAGTGGAATCCACAGCCTTGCACATGTTAAACACTCTGCCACTGAGTTACATCCCTGCCAATTGTGGCTTAGAAATGCAGAGGGAAAGTATAGGGTTGTGCACACAGCCCTGTGGTAAACAAAGCATGAACTCCTCATGTACAGGATGCTGGGTTCAGTCTGTAGCACCAAAAATGACAGCTGTAATAACAGCTGTTAATTAACATTAATAACATTTTAAATAAAAAATAGCTTTTCCAAAACAGTAAACTCATGCTCCCTTTGGCAGCACATATACTAAAATTAGAATAGTCCAGGGATTAGCAAGGCCCCTGTGCAAGGATGACATGCAAATTCATGAAGCATTCCTTTTTTTTTTTTAGTTTTTATCAGTACCAGGGATTGAACTCACAGCCACATGCTTGCAAAGCAGACGCTTGTGCCACTGAGCTAAATCCCCAGCCCCAGCATTCTGTATTTTTAGAGAAACTTAAGTAGTCCATGCCCCCAGGCTTGGTGGTAAAGGAGCTGAAATGAACCAGCCAGACTTATGTGAAATAAATTAAAAAGCTTCAACAGTCCAAAAACAAAACAAAACAAAAAAACAGAAAAACTCTAGGAGTGGTTTTGTTGTCGCTGTTGGAAATCTTTGTCTCAGCTTGGTGAGACCGTTGGATTCCACATGGTGTATGTGCTTCACACAGATGTGAGGGGAAGTGATCCCACAGGCTGGGCATTTGGGAAATAGAGCACACTGGGTTACAAAACAAATGAACATTCTTTATTTCACTATAAATGTACCAAAAACATAGTATTTGTTAATATTGCCACCAGTCACAACATAAAGTCTGTAGAATTGGGAAGCAGATGAGAAGGTGCATAGCAGTGGACATAAGTTTTCTAGTTTCAGTTTTTGTCAATAGCAAATACTAGTTGTTTCCTGTGAAGTAGCTGCTCACTGTTCATTTTAAGAAAGTGACTGGAATTTGAGCACAAAAGCCCCCAGCCTCCCTCAGGGTCCCTGCAACCTTGGCTCAGGCATTTCCTCTCTCACAGACCGTCGGTCCACTTGCTTATCCCTTGAGGCAGTCCTCATGGTTTGTATGAAGCAGAAGTACTTTTACCTGCCATTTCATTACTGGAACACAGCAAAGACAGGACTGATTGATATTTAGTAAAATCACTGCTTCGTCAAGGACATTCTTCAGTGCATTATTTTGTATTCCTTTTTGTTGTTGTTTTCTGAAACAAGATCTCTTGATATAGTCCAGGCCAGACTTGAACTCATTGTGTAGCTGAGGCTGGCCTCAAATCCGTGGCAATCCTGCCTCCCAAGTGCTGGGATTGCAGGCATGTGATTTTAGTGCTCTTTACATTCTTACAAAAATAATCTTGGCTTCAGACCCCTGGAAATGTCTCAAGGAATCCACAGTTTCCAAGCTACATATTGAGAAGTTTTAGTTTAGAATAAAGATTATTTTAAGCATGAGGAAGGCAAACTGGAATGACTGCCGGAAGGTTTCGTAACTGGTAGAGCTTAAATTTAAGACATAGCTGTCTTGACTTCCAAGACATAAAGGCAAAAGTGAACCCGGGGTGTTGAGGTTGACGGTAGGGTGAATTCACTGAGTATGTGGTTTATATGCCAGGATGTTGAATGAGCCAAACAGGCTTTGCTAATTTCTCAGGGCTTTTACCCAGCAGTTGGGCAAGGAGTTTCATCTGGAGAGAGCTCAGGAGTAGAGGGCAGTGTCTGAAAGTTTTGCCGAATCAGCGTGTGTACTTGTTCATCTTTGGGGACGAGGCACTGTGTTTCATCACACTGGGGGAGGCCTGTGAGTGTCACGGCTTCTCCACTCTTGAGGTGTTAGGAATTCTGTTTTAGATTCTCAGTGATGAAATCAGGCTAGAGATCAGGCTCCACAAGTTAAAGGTGGATGAAAGAAGTGGAAAAAATACTGTTATAAGCCTGAAATTGTAAGCATCTTAATGCTGGTGCAGTTACTACAGAGGGCATAGAAGAAATGCTTCAGAAAAAAGTCAGTAGTAAAGAGCTCAACATGGGGGATGAAAGAGAAAACCAAGGGATTAGAGTGTGGTGAAGCTATGGCCAAAAAAAATGAGCTAATTTTACCAAAAAACTTTATGGTTAAACATTGTTTATACTTCCCTGATGTTTGTTTGTTTGTTTGTTTTGGATGGAAGGGGTATGGGGAACAAACTTAACTACCTCGAGCTTGCCAGGCAGATGCTTACACCACTAAGCTAAATCCCTGGCCCCTCCCTGCTGTTTTTTCCTGATCAGGATTACTTTTCTGAGACAGTCTCCCCATGTAATTAGGGCTGGTCTTGTATTCACTCTATAGTCCAGTGTGGCCTTGTGGCAATCTTCCTGCCTCAGCCTCCCAAGTGCTAGAATTATAGGTATGTGTTCCCATATGCAGCCAGAATTACTTTTATTAAAAAGGATAATAGAAATTTACATTTTAAATTGAAAGAGGATCATATAATTTCTCTACATTTTACTTGAGATTAAGATCTTTTTATCTTAAACAGAATATATTTTCTTTTTATAGATTTACATAAGAAATACATGTTTATCACGGAAAAATTGGAAAAGATTTAAAAAAATAATTCCTCTACCCAGATTAATTTTAGTTTGTAGATAACCTATTTTTGACCTGAGATTCTCCTGTCTCATCCTCCTGAGTATTGAGATTACAGGTGTGTGCCAATGTGTGGGCTTAGTCTATCTTTATGTGTTTTTTTGTACCTTTTTGTTTTAATTTCAGAGGATTTAATTTTTAAATTTTTATTAGTACATGTGAGGGGGTTGAGAGAAGGTCTTGCTGTGTAGTACATGTTTGCAGTACATGGTGACACTCATTGTGGGGAGTTGGTATGTATTTGTCAGTTTTACTTATTAGCACAGGTGTCCAGTGCATACTGTTACATTCCTGTGTGGAGATGGTCCATGTACATGATACATCTTCACCCTTTTTTATCTCTTTCCTCTCCCCTTGCCACCCTTCCCTCCAGCTCTCAGTCACGCCCCTTTTGCCAAAGATCTGTCTTCCTTTTCCTGTTATCTCTTATCTTCTAATGGACATCTTTGTAGCATGACTAGCTTGCCAGACACTGTGCCATATTATAACTTATTGTTAGCACTGTCTAAACTTACTTTTGGTGAGTTGATAGAGTAGATTTTTGAGAAGTATTAATGTATTGAGAATTTTTTATACAGATCTAATTGATTTACCATGCTTTGGGTTATTTTTCTTTCTAGTTTTTAAATGTCTTAAAGTATTTGATGTGCTTTAAATGTTACCTATTTTGTGATTGATTTTGTTAGGAAGTTTCTTCTATTTTTAGTTAAAAATTTTTCTCCTCTTTGTTTCAGTACAGCTATTGGGATCAGATGTAAAGATGGTGTTGTATTTGGGGTAGAAAAATTAGTTCTTTCTAAACTTTATGAAGAAGGCTCCAACAAACGACTTTTTAATGTTGATCGGCATGTTGGAATGGTAAGGTCACATTTTAAAATGTTCCTCTTGGTCCAGTTTCTTTTGAAGTAACTGTAATACATTAAATGGGGTTTTAGGAACTCATTTATTTCCTTAATGTTGAGGTGGTGGATCACTGAGCAACTACAAAGATAATCTGAATGAATGAGTCCCTGGGTTTGAATAGTTCACTGTCTAAAAGAAAGGTTAAGAATCTCATAACATAATTGATGACAGATGTGGAAAATCCAGTTACCTTAAGAAAAGGAGGGGGAAGCCAGAGGTGGTAGTACACACCTGTAATCCAGCCAAAGGTTTTTGTGTCCTTTGTAGGGATCATTGTCAAAGCAAAGATGTTATTGTCAGAAAATATTTATAGTAAGGTAGAACACCAGGAATGATGCATCCAAGCTGTGGGAACAGCTGCTCTACACAAGCACAAGCTAAGACACCCACAGCAGCAAAGTCACCTGTGTACGTGGCAGACTCCTTCAGAGCACTGTACCACTGAAGAAACAGGAAGCAAGTGCTCCCAGTTCTGCTACCTGAAAATGGAACACTCTGCCTAGGTCTGTGTTACCGCTCTCATGTCAGCCTGACGAGCATGGGGCGGTGGTATCAGACCCACTTTACACTGGCTCACGTGGGGTTCCCGTTACTTCAGAGCCCTTTCTGTAGCCTCACCCTGGAGGACCCACTTCCTTTGCTGAATGTGTAGTTCTGTCTTGTTTTGTTTTGTTTTTTTACCAAGGATTGAACTAACAACCTCACACTTACCAGGCAGGCGCTCATGCTGCTGAGCTAAATCCCTGGCCCTTCTTTGCGGTTTTTCAGTGAGATGCAATGTCACAAACGCAGAAAAGACTGGTAAAATATAACCGGGAAGTCATAAAGCCCGTTTTAGTTTTTGCTACAGTGATTGTATTTTCTAAACAGTTTTTCTCCTGACTACACTGATTACTGCCAGGAATACTTGCCACTGTAACCTGGCTAGACTGGAGATACATTTAAAGCCAGGAATCTGATGACATTTTTTATACTTGGAAACTGGCAAAACATTAGACACTGAACTCTGAGGGTTAAAGAAAATGAAGGCGTAACACCCTCCCCACAGTTTTCATCTTCAGAGTGATGTGAGAATTATTAGACTTCACAGTTCACTGGTACTTACCTCATACAACTGTTGTGCGGTTAGACAATGGCACAAAATGCTTAACATGCAACAAGTGCTCAGCGTATGTGTGAAATTCTGCTGCTAGGGGAAAAAGTCAAATTAGAGAGTTAAATAGCACTTTTTAAATTCTAGAAATTTAACCTAGCAGGTTCCAAACTTTGATGGTTCATGGTAATTTGTGCCAAAAGATTACTGTTTCGGTGGGCCAGGGATTTAGCTCTGCGGTATAAGCACCTGCCTGGCAAGGATGAAGTTGTCAGTTTGATTCCTGGTACCACAAACAAAAGATTTCTGTTCCTGGCTTCTACATGGTCAAAAATACTTCATACCTAATAGTTCTATAAAATAATATCCAATTTAATCTGTATGTTCTAAGAACAGTAGTTTTTTAGGAAAACATACAATGAAAGGAAAATGTTTTTAAAGATTACATTGCATAACTTTCTAATCAGATCACATGTTGCCACCTTCAATTGCTTTTTTGTTTTTTAGACAAGGCTGGCCTTAAACTTACTATATAGTCCAGGATGGCCTTGAACTGATGGCAGTCCTCCTTCCTTGACCTCCTGAGTGCTGAGTTTACAGGTGTGCACCACCATGGCCAGCATTCCACATTGACTTTTGCATAGTACTATTTTACTTTATTTTAGAGAATGTCTCACAGTATAGTCCAGGCTGAGCTGAAACTTGATTCTCCTGCCTCAGCCTCCTAAGTGCTGTGATTACCGAGGTATATACACCACAGCTTCTCTAAGGTTTGAAGGCACTGAAAAGAATGTAGCAAAAGCTGAATATGAAACTGACTTTTCTTTCCTTCCAAACTTAGACTATCCCCCACTACCTACAATCTCCTTGCAATGCCCCAGGGCATCTGAGCGCACAGTAGATCTAAGCTAGAGTAGATCTGCGCTACCAATTTTGAATGATTAATGGTTAGTCATATTTTGATTTCTTGCTGTGGTTTATTAGCTAACAGCCTAAATAAAAATCATCTGTAGTTGCACTTCTTAGATCCAAACTTAATAATTTTTCAAACATAAAACTTTATTTGATACTAGAAATCAAACTCATTACCTTGTACTTGCCAGGCAGGCGCTAAAACTAAATATAGTTTTTGCCTTTTTTTTTTATCGGTACCAGGGATTGAACTCAACCACATGCTTGCAAGGCCAACACTTTATGCCACTGAGCTAAATCCCCAGCTCTTTCTTTCTGCCTTTTTGAGACAGTTTCACAAAGCAGTTCAGGCTAATTTTGAAGTCATTCTGTAGCCCAGGCTGGCCTCAAATTTGAAATGATCCCTCCTGCTTGAGCTTCCCAAGTCCTAGGATTACAAATGTGAGCCACTATGCCCAGCCAACATAAAAACTATTAAAATGAAGCTTCTTACAGTGAGGTGGCGACTGGGGAGAGAAGCATGATAGGAATAGTTCTTCTGAATATGACCAATGGGCAAGACAGTGAAGTTATATTTGTGTACTTCTGTAATAGGCATGTGTTGTTAACTCATTACTTTCTTTTCCCTTAGGCAGTAGCAGGTTTGTTGGCAGATGCTCGTTCTTTAGCAGATATAGCAAGAGAAGAGGCTTCCAACTTTAGATCTAACTTTGGCTATAACATTCCACTGAAAGTAAGTTGGTAACATATTGAAGAGTCCTTTGAGCAGCAATAGAAAGATACTAATAAGGTCTTCTTCCTTGCAGCATCTTGCTGACAGGGTGGCCATGTATGTCCATGCTTACACACTCTACAGTGCTGTCAGACCATTCGGCTGCAGGTAGGAGCACTGCAAGATACTCCTAAGTCAGATATGTACTATCTGTCCTTCCTCAGCATATTGGCTCTTCTCATACATGTCAAAGTGACAGGTTCTTACTAAGAAATACAGGACAGGGATTTAAAAGTGTACACAAAGTTATTTGAACAGTGAAAGGAATTACAGAGATTTAAAGTGATGTTAAAGTCCTAGTTATGACTTGGATGTGATGGTTGTTAGTCTTCTAGTGATAATTCTCTGATCATCTCAGGAAATCCTGAGCTGGTGCTGCTACATGCTGACATTTGGGGCATATACTTCAGTATTGTCCTTAACTTCCATCTGATGTTTTAAGCACTGGGGTAAAATGCTTTTAAATGGAGTTCATCAGTAACAGTTATACAAAGGTACATTTGATGATTTTCTTAACAGAATTGATTTCTGTTGGTAAGATGAAGTGCTGCTAGTATTCTCATTTTCAGTGAAAAGTGGGGATTCACAGGAGCAGGACCCAAAATGGGGATTTCCAAATATAGCTGCTGCAAGGAGATGTCATGACTAGATTTTCCTGTGAAGACTCTTGTAACAAGTCAAGTCATGCTTGATCAAAATAATGTACTGTGGGGCTAGGGACATAGTTCAGTGACATAGTGCCTGCCTGGCATGAGTGAGGTCATGAGTTCGCTTCATAATACAAAAAAATAGTAATAATACTAATGTACTCACTAAAATATTAGTAATTAGCTCAAGGCCTACCTTTGAGTTTAAGCCATATTTAAATTATTCAGACAAACACATAATAAGAAAATTTTTGGGGGGGTGGGTACTGAAAGTCGAACTTAGAACTGCACACTTGCAAGGCAGGTGCTTATGCTGCTGTGCTAAATCCCCGGCCCTGTAAACCTGAGTTACTGTGCTGACGTAGGGTAGACCTGGTGGATAATTCAGTATTAGTTATTAGAATGAGTTACTCTTAAAAAGCTCTGCTTTTGAATAGATAGAATACCTTGCACTTCCACCTTTCTGCTGAGCTCTGTGTACCCCAGTTACTTTGCTGTCAGTCACAGATGTGAGGGTCCAGATGAGTGTCACTACTGATGAAACTTTAGAGGAGACAGAAAGTGTGTGCTGAGTGTACTGGAGCAGCAGATTCAGGAATGACTTTTGGAGAGGGGCCAGTGTTGTGGCATGAGATGTGAGCAGAATGGATGGAGAGGTTTCCAGCAGTGGGAGGGTATGAAACCCCACAGCATTTAGGTACACAAAGGCCAGATAGGTAAGTATGCTTACTCTGCAGAACACAAAGATTAGAGGTGCTACTTCACATAGGAATGGGCCAAAAAATACATATGGTAAGGAGTTTCTGGGAAGGAAGTGGTGAAGGGTTTAAATCCTAGCATCAGGCTGAGGCACAAAGATCATCAAGCGTTCCACCAAACAAACCTGAGCTATACAGTGAGACCCTGTCCAAAACAAATGTTGAAGAGCTTCAAAATGACAACAGTCAGTTACATATTCAGAAAAGCAAGTGTCAGCATTATGGAAGAGGGAAAGGTGTAAAAGAAATGATGAGGAGTGGGTACCTGTGATTTTCCACATGTGAAATTACAGCTAAGAAGCTGATTTCTTAAAACAAATACATCAGAATTTTAGAAACTCAGCAATTCCTTTAATCACTTTCTACACTTTATGAGCAAATATAGTACAGTAAAACTTTTATTGGAGAAAAATGACTGGAGGAATGCTGGAAAACAGGAAAAGGTTGACAAGGATTCAATTTTACTTTGTTTCCCTTGACTTTGCTTATCAGATCTTCTCTTTAGTTGTGCTTTCCACCTATCCTTTCTGCTTCTCCACACTGCTGCCTCCAAACGATAGTTTCGTTAAGTCTACATTAACAAAAAAAAAAAAAAAAGACATAAATTTTGATGACCTTTAGTATGGACTAGTGTTCCTTATTTGAAACTAACCAGAGTACTTATTACATTGGCTTAGAAACCATAATTGTTTGTCTTCATTTTCTCTTTGGAGATGGTCTCACAGTAGCTCAGGCTGGCCTTCATCTCACTTACATAGCTGAGGCTGGCCTCAAATTCAGTGATCTTCCTGTCAGCCTCCCACATGCTGGTATTACAGGCCTGTACCACCCCACCCAGCTGTAATTGCTTTTCATCACTTTTTATTCCAAATAGTATCAAGGTACTAAGAAAAGTGTTTTTTAAACTACTTCTTTTTCTGTAGTTTCATGCTTGGGTCTTACAGTGTGAATGATGGTGCACAACTCTACATGATTGACCCTTCAGGCGTTTCATATGTGAGTGGTTCTGAATTAACTTGCATGTTTCTGTCACTTAATGGTATTTCATTAGTATTTCTCATTTTAATCTACCTGAAGGCTAAATGGAATGTTTTCTTGTTTAATAAAATAACCTGTAGATACAAGGCAGGAAAACTTTGTGGGTTTCTATGTTATTCATAAATAACATGTAGTGAATATATTTTGAATGTGATTTTTCATTACTATCAATATTAGCAGTGTCTATAAAACACAGTATTTGGCTCAGTGTTTGAATACTTCTTTAGAAGCAAATGCACATACCAATCCTGGAGGTCCAGAACCACTGGCTGGTGGTCCAGGTTCTTGTAGAATGAAGCTTGGTAGTTTTAAATTCCCAAACTTTCATGAAAAAGTGTCTGGATGTATTTTTCATACTTATTTTTGAGTCGTTTAAGGTGTTTTCACTAATTTTATTATAGAAACAAGTAGTCATTAAATAATATTGAATAGTAATTGAATAATTACATTTTTTTTTCTTTTTAATAGGGTTATTGGGGCTGTGCTATTGGCAAAGCCCGGCAAGCTGCAAAGACAGAAATAGAAAAGCTTCAGGTAATACACATCACCACAGACTACACTTAATGTAAGGATGTAGTACACCTTGACAGAGTAGTTTTTGAAGCTTTTAAGTGGTTAAGTAAAAAAGCTGGATAGCTGTTAAAAACATTCTATACAGAAAAATACAAAACAACTAAGTCCATGTATAGCTCCCTACCTTGAGAATTCTGGTCTAAAATTTTGAGTTATGTCATAAAATGGACTTCACTATAAAGTTATATATTTTTTTCCTGTATAATTTCTTTGGGACACTTATTTTATGTTCTCTGAGGTTTATATTACATGTCTGGCTATGCTTGGGTACTACTTTGTTCCCAGCTAGACTAAGAGCAACAAATTCAGCTTTTTATATGAAAATTTTTCATAAAAGCCCAAGTTTCCACAATAACAAAGTCTTTATTGCTTATGAGAAATATGCCTAAAGGCAAATAAAATTAGCCAGAGTTAAGGATTTTTAGTTGTTTTGCTTTTGGGTTTTTGAGAATCTCATTACATAATTCAAGCTGGCTTCAAATGGTGGCGTTCTGACTGCTGAGCTTGTCTTACATGTGTGGGCCATAGTATGTTTTTTTAAAGTTAGTTAAATTTATCTTTGTACGATATAGTTTATTCACTAAATAGATCTGTCTCAAGAGTCAGAGTTATATTAATCACAGGTTGTGAAAACAGTTATTCAAATTGGAACTCATACAACATTTTGACTCATAAAATTACGTATATTTTTTATAGATGAAAGAAATGACCTGCCGTGATGTTGTTAAAGAAGTTGCAAAAATGTAAGCTGAAACTTTCCTTATCATCCACACAAATATTGCACTGAACCCTTTAGTATACTGTAAATTAACGCCTCTTTTGTTTGAAAATAGCATAGTGCATAATTTTTAGGAGTTTAATGCGTATAGATTTTCATTAAGGGGAATATCTTTTTTGTCTTTGGTGGAGGGGATCTGAGTCTTGTACATGCAAAAATATGCGCTCTACCACCAATCAAAGTGTCACTAATATAGTCAGTTGTATTTTTTAGTTGTGATAAATGGGATGGGAAATTTATCTTTTGAGACAGTAAGTTGGAGTTTAAGAGTAGCAGGATATAGTGTATTGTCAGGAGTTTCACAAGTTCCTGTAACAGCTTATATTGCTTTCAAGAGCATTTTATCTGTTTGTAATCCTAGCTAGCACTCAGCAGAGGCTGAAGCTACCAAGTTTGAGCCAGCCTTGGGGTACATAGTGAGTTCAAGACCAGCCTGAACTACATAACAAGGCCCTATCACAAAAAATCCAAAAAAAGAAAAAAAGGAAGTTTAAAAACTTTACCTGTTTGGTGCTGAGAATAGAACACAGGGTTCCCACATAAGCTGAAAGTATGCTCCTCTAGGGTTAAGCCCTTGGCCCCAGAAAGTATTTTGTGGTTCATAACTAACTATTTTATGCATACTCCATAAAGTTGCTGCTTTTATACAATCTTTGAGAAAGACTTAATTTACTTTTTCCAAGTTTATCAAAAAGTACTTTAAATAGGATGACAAGAGCAGTTTTCAAAACTTAAAAGCAGTTTAAATTGGGCACAGTGGTATACTCCTAATACTCAGGAGGGGAAGGATACTGAGGATCTGCCTGGGCTATGCAGCAAGACCCATCTCAAAAACCAAAACCCAAACCAGAACAAGCCCCACCCACCCAAAGAAAGGCTCATAAAACATATCTACTTCATATACACAGAGTACAATGTAACAGGTAGGTATTAAGTGACTAATAATAAAGCTGGATTATCGAGTTACAATCCAGAGATTTCACAGTATCATAGTTGCATAAACATGGTCTAGTAAGTTGATTTTGAGTCTGGTGGTATCATATTTCATGACTAACATGTAAAAACAAAAATCACAGATTTTGTTATACAATAAAAAATAAATATACTCTTGTTTTTCAAGATGATGATTTTAAGTATCCACTATCCCTACTGCAACCTCTCCTGCCTTCCCTCCAGCTAAAGTTAGAATGCAGCTGTTTTAAAAAATTTCACTGTATTTACACATTAAAAATATAAAAAAACTTATTAAAAAAGTTTCATAACAAAATAGAGAATAACAGTGGTTAATATTCTATGTATCATGCTCTTAAAAGAATGGCCAACAAATAATAAAAGTTTCTTTTTAATGGAAGCAACCATGCTGCCAGTAACAAGTAGCATTAGGACTTAAGAAGCATCACCATTGACTTTATACAAGTCAAGTTATACAAGTTTAACATGGTATAGTGAATAGTTTCTTTTGAAGCAGTCTTCTTAAGTTATGAAGTTAGCCCTTACCAACTGTTTATATTCATTCATGCATTTATTTATGTTTATTTGGTACTGAGGGTTGACCCTCATGCTTGTCAGGCAGGCACTTAGGCCACTGAGCCAAATCCCCAGCCTGCCATCATTTAAGAGTCCAGCAAGGACTCAGAAGCTGCTCCAAAGCCAGGTATGATGGGGCATGCCTGTAATCTCCCAAAACAATAAAAAGTAAAAATAAGGTGTGCCAGGTAGCAGCAAAGCTTTGAAACTTACTTGAGACTTCTGTTCATTTTGTTGCTTGTGCCAAGTTAGGTGGCATATAACCAGTTTTAAAATAGTTAAAACCATCAGAAAAACAGATGACTTTTTAGAAGAATCTTTATTCTTTTGGCTGTAACATCCAAAAACATGTATAGTTGATGCTTCAAACTTGCTGTGATGATAGTCTTGAGTCAGCAGGGTGCTGGGATTATAGGTATGCACCACCAAGCCTAGCTCAATTAATTTTTGAAGTATTTGTTCAATGAATGGGAAAAATCCTGAGAAGGCATAGTGTATAATGAGCTTTTCCCATTTTCCCTCCCAGATGTCTTCTAGAGAACCTTAAAATAATACATTAAGATAAATGGAACTTGAGAGCAAAGCACTTTTTATATTTCAGTTATGTACTTTTATGTTTTCTACTGTTTACCAAACACTTGAATGTGTGTGTAAGTATAAATAACTTACATTAAGGATAAGCATTCTTTTTTTGACAAGGTCTCTATGCAATTCAGACTGGCTTTGAGCTCACTTTGTAGCCTAGGCTAGTCTTGAACTCGAAATGATCCTCCTGCCTCAACCTCCCGAGTGCTGGGATTACAGGCGTGCGCCACCACGCCTGGCAGGATGAGCATTCTTCATGCTTACTTATGGGGATTACTGGCATTTGAAGGTAACCAAGTAATAACTTATCCTTTTCTTTTGTAGAATTTACATAGTGCACGATGAAGTTAAGGATAAAGCTTTTGAACTGGAGCTCAGCTGGGTTGGTGAATGTAAGTTATGTTTGGACAGTCATTTGCTCTAGGAATCATCTGTACTGCACTGACGTTTTACCATTGCTTCCCTTTTAAAACAAAGCCAAAGCATAACTACCAGGTAATCCAATGAGGATGAAGTTCTGCTTAATAAGTTATAAACAGCTTATTACATGGTTTTAAAAACAACTGAGAAATAGTATTTTCCCCCCCCTAGCATGGTTAACCATAGGACTTCAGGGCAAGGCTATTTTTAAACTCTAACCATGCTATAAAGTAATGCTCACAATATAAATTGTAACTTTTCATTTCTAAAAGAGGTTTCCTTGGGCACATTTCATTTCACACAAAATAAGCATTTAGTTGTATTACTCATAGTACAAGTCTACAAACTTAGATAAATTGTACCAACTGTAAATTACGTGGCACTATAGACATCATATAGTTCTCATTTTTAATTCACTTAAATATCTTAATTTATAGTAACTAAAGGAAGACATGAAATTGTTCCAAAAGATATAAGGGAAGAAGCAGAGAAATATGCTAAGGTAAGCCAAAAGCATCAGAATTGTTGCCAGAATTGTGTACTATAAATCAGGTTCATTCATAAGTTGACAAAGTGGAGTCTCATACCTGTGACAGTTCACAACTCAAACGTTCATAAGCCCAGGACGTATAGTATTCCATTACAGTAATTTGGTTGATTTCAGGATAGAAATTTTATGTTATCTATAGTGGGAATAAATTTGCAAGGTTTTTGGGACATTTAATGCTTTCATTCATTGGTTACTACAGCAAGATATACTTTATTATCTTTTAGTTGGATATTGCATTCTAAGGCATTGTTCATTTTATACTTGTAAATAATGGTATTTTTAGTGAGCAGTGCTTAATAAAGTCAGATTGCTGTAGCTACAAGTGTGGAATATAACAGTATTTTAAAAATTGAATTTTACATTTTTTCTCAATAGGAGTCACTGAAGGAAGAAGATGAATCAGATGATGATAATATGTAACATTCACTTCAGCATCTACTCTGCTTTCAATTTCTATGGCAGTCCCTTATATCTATTTAGTCCCTGGATTATACATATCCACTGCTGAATTTTCATTAAAACTTTGTCTTGTAACAAGTGAAGCTTGGTAATATCTATTTGACAAAATTGGTGGGGATAACTGAACATTTACATAATATTACAGATTCATGCCCTCTAAAATACTGTGAAATCAGGCTTCAAATCTGATACAACCCATCAGTTTTTTAAGGAAATAACTGAAATTGTTGCTCACTTCCAAACTTAGTAAAAGTAACTGGGAGTCATCAGACAGTCTTCAATGTGAGAAAAAGAACATGTTTTCAATCTTAGAAGTCTCATGATTACAGGCAGGAATTATGAAGGGCATCAAGGAGGCACTGAGTTTACCACTTGTGAGTCCATAGCCCACTGCTGTTGAATAGGGGAGGGAGGCTTGGTCAGAACAGGACATACAGGGTGTATTCCTGTCTAGCTTCCCCCAGTAGCCCACCATACCTTCCCTACACTCCCCCTCCTGCTCTCTATGAGAGAAACAGCTGTCCTCCAAGTCCTTCTTACTATGCAATCTTTGTAGTGGACCCAGTCACTCATGAAGAAAACTCCCTGAAACTGAGCACCAAAAGTACACCTCTCTCTCAAATTGGCTTTGTTGGGTGATTTTTCTCAGCAACAGGAAAGGCTACTAAAGAGTGATTTTGTTCTTTTCTGTTACTATTGTGAGCAGGAGTAGTTTCTTTTTTCTTTTTTTTTTTAATGGTACTGGGAATCGAACTCAAGCTTGCCCAGGAGACACTGTGCTGGGAAGTCCTGAGCAGGAGTAGTTTCAAAGATCAGTAAAGTTTCTATTTTGTCACTTAAAAATTTCTTGGTCTGTAAAACTACAAAATACAAGAACAGCAAGCACCTACCAGACAGACTAAGGCCCAAACTAAGTAGTACATATGGGCTGGGGGTACAGTTCAGTGGTGAGTGCTTGCTTAGCTTGTGTAAGGCTGAGTTTTGCTCCCCAGTACGGCACACAAGCACGGGATGTATGTGAAAGCACTATGAGAATAGGTTAAGGCCTATAAGAACAAGTGCCACAGCCTAAACAGCAGCATTCACAGCAGGAACAGACAATCTGAACTCTGACCATGTATACATACTTTATTAGGTTCATGCTGATACTCCATTCAACTGCTACCTTTTCCTAAGGTGGTACTGGTCACTGAGTTTAGCCACAGAGTATTGCTGGACCTTTAGCATCTGTGAAGTTTAAATGGCAAATCATTATACCTGAATAGCTTAACTTTGATACAACTTTAAATCAGTATTATTACTAACAGTGGAAAATTATTTTTCCAACTCATGTAACAAAGATTAACAAAACTGTTGGCTTTGGAAAAACACCCAAACAATACTAAAGTTTTAGTTTCTATTTTCAGATCACTGCCTAAGCTAGTCTACAGTCAGTTCTATGCTTTCCCAAAGTTCTAAAGTATGACTAGCACATGAACCATCTGTAACTGTGCTCTCAGTGCAGCTATTTTTAGTTTTTACCAATAAAGTTAATAACCCTCTTTAAAAGTCAGACTGAAGTCAGGTTCAATGGTACACAACTGTTATCAATCCCAGCACTCAGGAGAATGAGGAAGGGGAACTACTGTGTGTTCCAGGCCAGCCTGGGATACATGGTGAAAGTTCAATGATAGAATGAACTAGATAGTGAAACATTTGTCTCAAAAAACAAAAATCATGGTGCTAAACCCTAACTCTGGGCAGCTAAACCAATTTATAGCTACTGTAGATGCTGCAATACCTGGTAAACATAAAATTAAGCAACAATACCTAGCTCCATACAACTATTACTGAAAACAAAATTAAGATTATCATTATTAATCTAGGTTCAGGTAAACTTATACTTTGACCTTAACATGATTATTGTAAAATTAAGATTACCTTATTAACATACAGGTCATCATCTTGATCCTGCTACCTTAAAAAAAAAAAAAAAGCCATTTTAAAGAACAAAGTTTTGCTTTAGCAGTTGCACATAAAATGAATTTTAAGAGTACAAAAGCACTTACCTGATAAGACTCATCCATTTGCTTGTATTTCTATCACAAATTCATCTAAGTTATAGGTCACCAATCTGTTTCACTGAAAAATTAGAAACGTCACATGAAGAACAGCAAATTAAGATTAAAATTAGTCATTTTATGCTGATAAAAATCCCCCATCTACAAACTAACTTTTAATATTATTTCTCTATTTGTATGTGTTTTTCTTTCGTTTTGGAGTTTTTGTTTTTTTTTTCCTTCAGTAATGAGTGCGCAATCTAGAGCATTTGCATGCAGCTAAAACCCCAGCTGTTTTTTATATTTCTGAGACAGGGTGATGCTAAATATTTGAACTCAGCAGTACGTGAATAAGCACCTCTATATTTAAACATCAGAACATTAAAAGTGAGATTCCTTCTTTGCCATCTCACCCATTCAAGATGTAACCACTGTACTGTTTCCTGCATAAGATCTTAAAGTAAATATAAATGATTCTTCATATATAGACTGCTGAGAAGAAAAGTTCCTTACAGGCTGACCTTATATTTGAAATGTGCGATTTGCACTATTTTTCCCTCTTAGGGAAAACGCAAAAGAATTCGAAGTCCAGTGTCATATGGGAGTATTCTTAAGAGAGCATTAAGGAAATACAGATGAGTAAGAGAAATGGTATATATATAAGAATCTGAGGTAAAAAGATGCTAACATACCTTTGTTAGGTGTGACTGGTTTGAGAGTCAGAAGTAGCCAGGGGTGTAGCTCAGCAAAGTAAGTGCCTGCTTGCAAATTCGAGGTCGTGAGTTCAATCCCTGGAACAAAAAAAAAAAAAAAAAGTCAGAAGTAACCTAGTGACAACAGCAAAAATTCAAAGAAAACACTTGAATGCCTACAATGTACCACATTACCAACATCAAGACATTAAACATTTTACAGTCCTTATATCAAGATATACTAGATATACACATACTAGAAACATACATTTACATATACTATATATATATATATGCACTGAACTACCACATGTGAGCTTTGAGAAGTGGAGAACATGAATTCTGAAAAACAAGGAAGGAAACCTAGGACAGTTTCTCAGAAATCTGGTGAGTGAGCTCTCCAATGAGTGAACTCAGGATGTCAATAATTAGTAGGAAAAAATGTGTGACATGCCAATATAAAAAGACTCATCTGTGCAACAAAATCAGTAAGCTGGGTGTGGTGGCATACACCTGCAATCCTAATGCAAGGCTGAAGCTGAGTTCAAGGTCACTCTGGGCTATTTTGTAGAAGACCTTGTCTCAAAATAAGACTAGAATTTAGATGATACTGGAAATGTATGCAATAAATGTTCATCAAACTGGTTCAAAGGCCAACACGTAAATTCTCCAGTGATTTGAACTCACTGGGTCTGAAATGGGGTCCAAGAATTTGTCTTTTTTTTTTTTTTTTAAATCGGTACTGGGGATCAAACTAAGGACCACATGCTTGCAAGGCAGGTTATGCCACTGAGCTAAATCCCCAGCCCCCAAGAATTTGTCTTTTGAACAAATACCTGGTTTAATTTTTATGAGCACATTAAAATCTGAAAATGGACTATTTGAGTATAATTTACACTGATGGATTTGGATAAGGATAAGGAGAAGAGGCTGGGTGTGAGAGTGCACATCAGTAATCCCACTGAGGCAGGAGAATTGCCCTGGGTTCTAGAGACATGGTCTCAAAGAAAAAAAAAAAAAAAGCTCCTGCCTGGGAGAGGCACTGCCATTCCTGCCGCAGTCCCCGTTGTCCCCTCAGTCGTGCCGATGCACAAGTTCTCCCTGGACGTGATCTACAAAGGCTGCGAGGAGGTGGTGTCCCATGTCCTCAACAAGCTGGGAGGGGCTGAGTTTACTGTTGGCCGGCCCAAGCAAGAAGGTCTTGAGCACAGTGTGGACACCCTGCTGGTGACCCCGAGTAAGACTGGCAAGGCCATTTCCCACATGGGCCCCAAGTAGCCCCTAGGACAGGCTGAAGCACACAGCCAGCTTGCTTCCAGACAGACCGAGGACCTGACCTTCCACTAAGCAATGGAGCCCTGCTCCTTCCTAGTGTTCCTGCAATAAACTCAAGCTGCCTTTGTTGGGGGAAATAAAGGCAGGGGGCAGTTCCAGGGATATAGCTCAGCAGCACAGCCTGGCAAGTGCAAGGTCCTGAGTTCCATTCCTGGTATGAAAGGGGGAGGGGGTGAGGACAACAGAAAGGTTACTTAAAAAGGTTTAAGAGATACTTCCCATATAAAGCTAAACAAGATAAATCAGTAGGGGATGCTGGGTATTTAGGAAAAGGTAATTTTATGAGAAATACTGTGTTTTAGAAATAATACATAAGTAAATGAGGGGGAACATCCAATAAAGTTATAGTACATGGTTTCAAATATTTACAGTTCAACATCGGCTCTCTAAATATGGCAATTCAAGTTAGAGAACTCCAACATAAAGGTGGACTAAGCCAAGGAACTAATGAGGAAGAAACTCATTGTTCATTCGTGTTTAGGGATTTTTTTTTTTTTTCTTTTTGAGACAGGGTCTTGCTATGCAGTTCATGCTGGCTTTGAGCTCACTTTGTAGTCCAGGCTGGTCTCGAACTCGCAACAGTCCTCTTGCCTCATCCTCCTGAGTGCTGGGATTACAGGCATGAGCCACCATGACTGGCTAGGGATTTCCTATTTGAAATATCAAGGGAGAAATAGCTCTGGCTAAAAGCAGTCCAAGGCTACTTTGGTTTAAAAAAAAAAGATCAAAGAGACTGTTTCTACCACTCTAAAAAATGGTATTCAAAGGTCCCCTTAGTAGCAATGTTAGTATGATTCATGTTTACCATGAAAGCATGTTCTACATACATCTCACTAAAACATAACTAGAAATTTACTTTGTAAAATGTGACAACTCATCATTTATAACTAAATATTGTATTTACTCATGATTTTGACTGCAAAAGGTTTTTAAAATGGCTTTGCTGCAATTTTCATTCACAAGATGGCCCATATTCAGATTGTAGCCAATTTCTATTCAAATTAACAGATGACCTTTGGCCTATCTCTATTGTAAATGAAGCAATGTAGCTGAATACAGTTCTTACAAATTTCCTTTTAAGAAAAATCTACTAGAAGTGAACTCAGATCCTGTCTTCAAGGGCAATATAGTTCATTCACAGTCAACCATATTTAACACGGAAACCCTAAACGCAAGTTAAAATGCTTGCAAATCATATGCTAAAAATTTCTGACAGCTACAAACTTTTTCTTCCTTCCCAGCAACGCTGACACAAAGCCAAACGAAGCTTTTTAACAAATGACTTTATGTGGAGAGATGCATGTCATTTGCCTCCCTCTCTAGACATTTGGTCAGCTTCCAAAGTGAATTTCAGAAGAATCTTTAAGCATGAAATTAAAGCTAGCCTACCCTAAAATACATTCTTTCCCTAAACGGAAATGTGACAAAACAGGAAGTTCACAGCAGCACAGAGAAACTAGTGTTGTGGCGCAAGCTGGTCTTTACTGGGAAAATGCTAGCTTTTCATGACTAAGTAATGAAATGCAGAACTTCAAAAACAGTAGGAAACAGCAGAAGTCTGCCTTGGTTTACCAAAAGCCTGGGCAACTTTAAGACCTTAAAGGCAGTATCACACAATACACAGAGAAATAAGAAACAGGAAGATGACCTGTCATTTTGCTAAGCTCCTTCACATAAAAATTCCCATCGCTGCCCGGTGGGATCATGATCTAAGCCAGAAGACTAATACAAACACTAGAAACAGCTTTACAAAAAGATATAAAACCTAAGAAACAACAGTTTCTTTTTTAAAAGAGTTAAGAATTCTAGTTTGGTTTTTTCTTTTGCTTATTATAGGATTTATATTTAGGGTTACTGCAAATATATGTAAAACTAAGTGGGATGTTAGAAGACTCAGTACATAATAGCAAACACACAAGCCAGAAACTGAAAAACAGAAAACAAACTGCTCCCTTGTGATTACTTTAGCTTCCATTCTAAAGCTGTGGAAGCAATTTAGAGGCCTGTTCAGATACCAACTAACCTGTATCACATTAAAGGGCACTGTTTCAAAATGCCAAGTAAACAAAGAAGTACTAAACAAATGTAAAGAATTATTTAGTTCATTCATCTCTTCCTTCAAAACCATCCATAAGATGTCAGGAAACCAATACTGTGTAACATATTAGATTAAAAAAAAAATCAATTATGGAATATATTGAAGCACATTAAACAGTAATATAAAATGGAAGCTTCTCTACCATGGACCAGTGTTCTTGCTTAGCTACTATCTGAAAAAGCTAAATAACAGAACTCTTGATAAACAGGGTGGGGATGTAGCCCAGTGGTAGAGTACTTCTCCAGCACCTGTGAGGCCTTGGTTACTATGCCAGCACCACAAAAAATACAAAAAGAACCCTTAGTACAGAAACAGTAAGACAGGCAGAACATTACAACTTGATAAACTGGGATCCTAAGCAATAAGAACATCAACAACTTTCTTAAGTGATGAGTTCTTTGAGTCAGTGTCTGCTATTTTGTTTTTATTTTTAAGGGTTAACAGTTAACCTTGTAGAGGCAGACGGACATGAACAGTAAAAACAGGAATTGGACTGTAATTTTACTAACATCTGTAAATATCTTAGCCCCACGAAAGTCATTCTCTAAAAGCAAAAATTCATGCAACGATGTATCCTGACTCATAGCTACAAAGTAACAGAGTTATGATTAAAACACAGCATCTGATTTTCAAACCTTATGCTTATATATTAGGATCCTTATTCAATCCAAAGTCCTGCTGAGTTATAGTAAAAATTCTGAGACTTTTTCAGCTAAGAGTATGTAATTACCTCCTTAGCTCTAGGAATGCCTACTATGAACCTATTTTTTTTGACAGTTTAAAAGTTTAAACGGTAAACAAAATATGCTTTTCAAATCTTACTAAGCTTATTAATCTTAAATACATGCTTACACAGAGGGCAGATACAGATTTCCATTAACTTTTGGAATAGTCAACTGTCCACTTAAAAATACTTTTCCACAAAAAACTTTATTGAAAGAAATTTTTTTTACACTGCACAAAAGCTACATGTGAATTTCCACTGTGTTGACTGTGATGTACTCATTTCACTAGTCAACTCCCATGATGAAGATGGCAGGCACAACTATAGTTTAGGTGATTGATGCAAATGAAAAGCTGTTTCCCTCGGCGACAAGAACGCCTCCCACAGTGGGGTCACATCCTTGATGCTCATCACTCTTAGTCTTCCCTTTTCCTTTTTTTACTTTCCTCTCCTTGCTGGAGATTTGGGTCATCGCCTCCTGTTTTCCATTTTCTTGTTTTTAGTTTAAGTTATCAATTCTGCTGTATTCAACATTATTGACTTTTGCGATGGGAACTGTCCCAGAGGCTGCCATCTTCCTGCTTGAGCTGGACTCAGACTCTGCTTCTGTATGGAACATCATGATTTCATTCCCTAGAGTGCATTTTATTTTTCTCAATAAATGCATTATGTCCAACAGATGAGCATATGCCTTGACTCTCTGTAGCTGTAGGATTTTCAACAGTCTTACTTACTGGGATCCGCCTCCCCCCTTGTGATGGTTTTACCATTATTTAAATAAGCAGGGTAGATACAAATGAACCTCTCTTGGTTGGCCAGGAACCATGAAGTGGAGCAGGCCATTTCCACACAGTCACGGGCCACTAGGAATACACCAAACCTGGTATTTTAATTCAGTGATGCTCCTTCCTTTTTTAGCACCAGGATCAGTCTCTTTTTTGGTACTGGGAATCGAACTTACTACTTCACACTTGCCAGGCAGGCACTGTGCCACTGAGATATATCCACAGCCCCAGGATCAGTGTTTTCTTTTTGGTCTTTTTTTTTAAACTATCTTTTTTTTTGATACCAGGAATGAAACTCCAGACCTCGCACTCGCCAAGCAGGTGCTGCACCAATAAAGTACACTCCAGGCCTTCTAGGATCAGTCTTGAAGACAGTTTTTCCCTGGAGGCCAGGGTGGAGGTATGGTTTGGGGATAATTCAAGCACATTACATTTATTGTACACTTTACTTCTATTATTACACTGCACACTTTAATTCTGTTATTATTAGAGTCTTACATAGAATGTACAACCTAGATCTCTTAAATAATATAAAATTCACAGTAGGGTTTCTACTCCTGTGGGACTCTAGTGCCACAGCTGACCTGAAAAGGGGCACAGCTTAGGCTGTAAAGCAAGCAAGAAGTGGTAAATACAGATGAGGCTTTGCTTGTATGTCTCTGCTTACCTTCTGCAGTACAGCCTAGCTCCGGATGGGTCACAGACCCAGAATGTACCAGTATGTGGCCTGGGGTCAGGGACCCTGTTTTAAGCCATCTTTCCAGTTCCCATCATTTCCATTTCTTCTCAATCTTAATGGCAAGCCCTTGATCAGTATGGCAGAATTTAAGGATCAAATAAATGTCTTCATGGAGTAACTACCCAGTTCCTATCCTCAGATCTAGTTTTATGCATAAAGGTATTTTGGTACTGTGATTTAAAAAATACACACAAGAGTGAGATTCTGAATTCACTATATGAATCAGGTGGCTTATATCTTCTGTTAATGGCAAGAGACATATCCTTGGTCCTTGCTTTATCTCAAGTTTATAACACTAGTGAGAAGAACGATCTGTGAAAAATCCAATACATCTGAAAATCCCTCTGGTGGTTAAACACATTATCTATTATAATACAAGAACACATTCTAAGGAAATGCCTAACCTATGGATAGTCATCACAGTGCTATATCACCTACACGCTCTTGAACTTGACTCATCCTAAAACCACAAGCATCCTCATCTTAAGTGCCTGACAAAGGTGTTCTTGGATGTATAAACACAGAAAAATCACACCTTCACTACCACACATCTGTCCATCAAGTGACCTTTTAGCTGGCTACACCTTTAATAAGCTTTGAATCCATAAATGAGTGCTACTAAGTGCCAAAGCCTGTGACATGCTCTAAACTTATAAACCTGACAATACTCTGCTTGAAAGAATTTTTTTTAGCTAAATGAAGTCATTAAACCTAATATTCAATTGGAATACATAAGAGGAAATATGAAGAGATGACTTGAACTTACACCTATAAGCCTTTCAATAAAGTTTTACTTAAACGGTAGCATTTTAATATAAAAAGACACCACTCTAGATGGCTGGGACAATATGAACAAAAACACAGAAGACATAAGGCTTGTATAGGGAAACAATGAAAGTTAAACATTACTGTGTTACTTAATACTTTAAGAAAAGAATAGGGGAAAAAGAATTGGAAAAAGTTGGTACAACCTTCAGGAGGCAAGAGCTGGGTGCTGTTTCTGCTCTAGCTTTGTATATAAATACAGCAATATAATCATTTAAAATTCCTACAATGACAGGAAATAACACAAGCATAACGGTACCACTTAATACCCAAGTGTTTCCTAAATACTTGACGTCAGTCTAAGCACTTCACATATACCAACTTATGTAACACAAATGTTAGGTGAAATCTATTATTGCCATCTTATAGACAAGGCAGAAAGGATGAGAAATATGCCCACCCTTCCTCACAAAAACCCTCAGCCATATCTATACATCTTAACATTGGAAGTAATATGTTTGCTATCTCTGAATGATTTTTAAAGTTATTCTTCTAGAGCATAGGAAAAGCCTAAATCCTACCAAGGGACTCAAAAGACTTTGTCTTCACAAAATAAAAGGTTTCAAAGCTAAGGGATTAATAAAAGCTAATAATAAACCCCACATACAAACACATACTAAAAACAAAAGGTGCTAAAAATAACACACAAGTACTATGTTTATGAATATAAAACTTTTTAATCTCAATTTGCAAGCAATTATTATCTTTTGAAGTCTAAGTTAGACAAACTTTTACCTACTGAAATGAGATCAAAGAGTTTTGCTATATAACACAAAGAGCTCTAATTTCATAAATCCCAAATAAAGAGCATTATCCCCAAATAAAGAGCAAAAGCATAAGAGCAGTAAAACAAAGACAAAAACAAAAAAAAAAAAAAAAAAAGGAAAAAGTACTTGATATTGTGGCTGATATTTAACCTATTATTTAGAAAATTTGCTTTTTCCTGAAACAAAACCAGAACTTTCTCCTTATGAGCCACAGAAAAATCCACATATCCTAAAGTCTTAAATGTATGTGTGTAAGCCAGTGGTAGGGCAACCACAAGAGCTTAATTGTTGAAATCAAGTCCATCTTCTTGGGGAACAATCAAAAGATAGCCCATTTCAAGTTTTGGTATTTATAAATATTAAAAGTATTCCTTATATTTAACATTTAAAATTAAAAATACAAAAACATATGAGCAAAATAAAAGAATATGAAAAAGGGAGATAGATCTTTTTCAAATGGGAGTTGAAGCAAGAGATGGGAAGGGAGATGAAAGGAGTAAAACAGAATCGAGGTATGTTATGTGCAGATATCAACTCCCAGTGAGGAATAAAATCATTACTCACTGGAAAAAAGTATCAATGAAAAGTAAAACATAAAAAAGTATGAAAAATATTACTCAGGAAGAGGAAAGAAATTTCATTCCCATATCTGAACACTTAAAACATACATCTTATAAAATATTTTCAAAAAGTATTTTTTCAGCAATAAAAATTATAACCTCTCCATTTGAGAATCTCATTTTTTAAATTTATCTACTTTTTGTTTTGATAAAAAAGTTGAATCACAAGAGTCAGAAATAAGAGAGCTGTAAAGAAGTAACTAAGTTAACAAACTGGAATTTAAAGTCAAAATAGAAACAATGTAAGGTCCAGCATAATATCTTGTCCCAATTAATGAACCTATAGGAAATCTGACACAAGAACAGATCCTTAATGGACCTTTTAAGCTCCAACTTGCATGTTTAAAAAGATTTCATTTTTTGTAACAGCCAGAGGTCTCTCTGGACTTTCAACATCAATTAATGGTGCTGCTTGTTACTTTCTAAATAACAGGAGTGTTTTGTTATCTTTAGTACTTTATCATCAATTAGCAATCAAATGCTGTCAACCCCCCTATTAGCTTTTTGCTCACCTATCCCTTTGTCTCCAGGTGCTACTTAAGTTTTCTCTCACACTAACACCATTTTGATAGTATTTTGTCTTCTCTTCTTCAATTCGTGAGTCATTTTTCAGCCACAGTGAATGCTCTTTTTCAAGTAATTGCCTAACAATATATTTTATGTATATTATAATCCCGTTAGCAAAGCTAACTAAGATAAAAAGTGAAGTCTAAGGGCCAGGGATTTAGCTCAGTGGCTCAAGTGCTTGCCTGGTAAGTGCAAGGTCGTGAGTTCGATCCCTGGTAACCTCACACACAAAACTAAAGTATATACACATAAATATATGTAGCAAATTACTACTAAGTATTATATAAGAAACAAAATACCAAGAGCTAATGCATAATTAGGCTTAGACATATAAGATTAAGTGAAATACATAGAAAAATGTCACACCTCACTTAACAGAAGCTATTTTTAACCTATTTTTTGTACCTATTAAATTAGCAAAACTGATAATACATACCAGTTAACACTGGTAGCTTAGCTAAACTCAAAATAAAGGTAATAATGTAAATTATGAACTCTGAATAACACATGGCCATGTTTCAAGAATCATAAAGATGCTCATATCATGACTGTTTAAATCAATCATAAAAGAACATTCCAAAGCAGCAACTATATGTGAACAATTATAGCATAATATTGATAAACTAGAGGAAAGTAATAGAAAAATTAAGTTAAAGATGGACTATTATGTCAGGCATGCTGTACCACCCATACCTGTAATCTCAGCATTTGGGAGACTGAGGTGGGGAGGACTACTGTGAGTTCAAGACCAGCATGGGCTACATTCTGAGTTTGAGGCCTGCCTGAACTACATAGTGAGACCCTGTCTTAAAAGACAAAATAAAACAAAAAGATTCAATTATTTTTTAGTATTAAAATTGTTATGGAAATTTCCCACTCTTACTAAACGCTAGTAACAATGTTAAAAAATTGTTTAAAAAGCACACTTAATGACAAAAAAAAGTATGCTTGTATACAAGGAAATTTTAAAAATGTGTTACTGTGAGATTATAAGTGATGCTTTAACTTAGTTTCACTATGATTTATAAACCTTGTCCATAAAAATAATCCTCAATTTTTACACACCCATTTTTCAAGGTTCTCTAGAAACCTTTCAGAACACAAATAGCCCACAGCATTTTGATGCAAAGCAAATCCTAGGAGTACTGATGAGACCAGCCTTGATAATATTCCCAATTTATAGCCCATTCTCCCTTTCTAATTTGTTTATATCTGAAACACTGCTTTATATAATTAACACTTTTGTTCACAATCTTCTAAACAATTAAAATGCCTCCTTTTCTACATCTCATTATTCTTAAAAAGTCTTCAATGACTATGTTTCGGTTTATACACTGTCAATTTAAGAAGTTTAGAAAGCTTAACTGAGGCTTCTGAGCCCTACATCCTGGGGCCAGTCTACAATATTGTTCACTGAGTCAATTTGAAGGAGGAAGTTTAAGTGACTCAGCAGGGGGCCAGTCTCCTTAGTTTGTAACATCCTCATCTATGCAAGAGGAAGGCACATAGATGGTTTGATGCTACATCCACTCCATGGGAGCAGCCTGCATACAAAAAAAGGAAAATGAGGAGGGACTGATTGTTGGTTCTTCAAAGGTGCTCCAGTCTCCCTTTCAGCTTGGACATCATTTCTTGGCTTCTGGCAGACTGGCTTCCACCTGGGACTCTTCAGCCTTCTGCCATAGATTATATAGCATGACTAAAGGAAGGAGAGGTCACCTGTATCAGTACTGGGGAGTGATGTGGCCAGGATGAGGGATCTGCTGGTGAAGATAGTGATTATAAGGTCTTATATGAGTATTAAGTGAACTTTTTGTAGGCAGAAAGGAGTGTTTCTGTGGAATGAGCACATTAAGGCAAGGGGTGAGTGGACTATGATCGACTGTCCTAAAGTGAACTTTTTTGCCTCTTGTGTTCAAATGGGGCTGCTGAGGCAAAAGAAGACGGGAGCCAGTCATGTACTGTGTTGTCTGATGGTTTTGAGAGGCATGCTAATGCTTGGAAGAAACCCCACCCCCCACCCCGCTTTTGGTATTGGGGATCAAACTCACAACCTTGTACTTGCCAAGCAGGCACTTGTGCAGCTAAACTAAGCCCCACACCCCACCCCAGAAAAGGCCCTTTTTGTGTCCCGGAAATCCTACAGTGTTATGTTCCTGACAGGTAGTATATAAATAAAGATTCGAGTTGTGTTTGGGAGTGAGGGCTGGGGTGCTTAAAAGGGCTTCTTCTAGCTTATGTGTACAACAGTGTATAGAAATGGTAGGATTGACTGGTTCTCAAAGACCCTTGGATGCTTTACAGAGGGGTTGGGACAGAGTTGCAAAGTTAGGCATCCAAAAGTGAAAGAAGATAGCTAGATCAAGGCAGGACAGACCTTGCTGTTTTGTAGCTGGCACCTGGAGGACACGGAGGAGAGCTTTATGGTCAGTGGTAATGGAATGAGTGGTAGAAGTAGGGAGTGAGTCCCAGATACTTGACTTCTGGTGAAGCTATATGGGCTTTGGTGGACACTATATCCAGGACCTGAAAGAAAGCTGAGAGGGATAGCTGTATGTTGTATTGTTAGCTCGTAAGATGGGGAAGCAAAAAGAAAACCAGCTATGTATTGGAAAAGAATGCTGGGTTTGAGATTGACAGCCACAAGATAAGCAGCAAGAGAATGGCTTAAGAAATGAGGACTATCTCAGAGGCCTTGGGGTTAGACTAGCTTTATGAGCTCTGTAGACTAGAAGGTGTCTGTATCTGTCCAAGTGAAAGCAAAGAAATCATGACATTCAGGGTGGGTGAAAAATGCATCTTTAAGACCGAACACAGAAAAGTGGGAGGTACACGGGGGAGTATGAGACACTACAGTATAAAGGTTCGGCACCACTGGGTGAATTGGCATCACTGCACTGTTAATGGCTCCAGTGTCTTAACTAAATGGTAGGAACCACTGGATTTGAATACAAGAATAAGGATACGGTACGGGAAGTACTTTAAGAAAGCCATTATTTAACAAGAGATTGATTATAGGTTTGAGTCCCTTTTGGTGTTTAGAACTATTGGGGAACACAAGGGAAAGACCAAAGGGTCTTTGAGGCAAATTAGCACTGGAGTGGGGTGGGTGGCACAAGGAGTGGAGGTATTCCTGACTGTGAGATCAACAAAGGAGTATGGGAGGGGCAGAGATACAAAACAGTTACCGAGTCTGAAGTATGAGAGCCATGGGGAAAGTATAAGAAAAATTGAGTTTTTGGAGAGCCTCTACTTAAAGAGAGGTATGGGACAGGTTAGAAAAACCACAAAATTGTGAGAAATGAAAAGGCTTTGGAACCTACAAGCAATGGGACCTGGCTAGAGGGGTTGTGTAAGGTGGCTGTCAACTCCCACAATGGAGACTGGATCGGGTATCCAGTGAGATTCGGGGCTCTGATATACCTCAGTGGGGGCTGGTAGGGGGTGCTGACCCTGAGCCCGGTCAATTCTCTTCAGTGGCAATGCTGGGTAGTTCAGTCAGAGATGAGTCCGGTGGTGGCAGTGATAAAAGTCTCATGTGAGGACTTGGAGTTTGATAACTTAGCTGCTGTCTGGCAAACAAGGCAGTTACACTTTCAGGAACCCTCAAACCTACAGGCAGGACGTGGTCCTGGTGGTGGCCACAGGTTGGGGTAGTCAGTGGCCCAGTGTCCATCCTTTCCACTTAAAGCATGGTGTTGAGGAGGGCTGGGGTTTTAGATTTCCCTTTGGCCTGTGTTTTTATTTTGAGCCCCAAGTCTTGCAGCAAAAGTTTGCATTTATGTTTAGCCTTTTCAAGATAATCCTGTTTTTGTAATTCATCTTTATTGAAGACACAAATCACGTTTAGAAGAACTCCCTGAAGGAACTAAAGACCAAGGCCTGACTTTTCGAATTTGGCTCTAATAATGGTTGTCATTTGAGTGATAAAATGGGAATTAATAAGGATGGTCCCTTCAGGTGAATGGGGATCTATGTCAGTAAATTTGGTGGTTTCAGTGAGGTGAGTTAGAACCTCAGCGGGGTTTTCATTGGACTGCTGGGTTTGTTCCTTAAGTTTTTGGTAATTAGCCTGTTCATATGAAATGTTTTTGGAGACCTGGCAGGATACAGACTATGATCTGGGCCATATGCCATGAGCCATCTACATGGTGGTTAATCCCATGGGGGAGGAGCAGTGTCCTCATCTGGCAATGTAGTTGCCCTAGCAGGGTAACTGGAATCTGTATGATGCTTTTGGTCTGCTGCAGCTTGGGTTGCCTGCCAGAGTTCTTTTTTTTTGTTTAGAACACAGTAGAAATAAGAATAACATAAGAGATCTTTGTAAACTAAATAACAGGATTAAATGACAAAACTAAGTTCTTTGATATAGCTGTATGGGTCAGTATCAAAAGATCCTAAGCACTGGCAAATACGGGAAAGGTCAGAGAGGAAAAAGGCACATGAACATGGACTAAACCTTTAGGTACTGCCACCTCACAGAAAGGAGAGGTTGAGGCTGGCATGATGGCATTTGGGTGGGGGAAGATGGTAGTGGGTGGGAGGGGCCGTGAGATAGCAGTGGGTGGGAGGAGCAAGAACTGGTACGGTGGGCTAATAGCATGGTAAAGGAGTGTAAGCAAAACAGGGAAAAGAAGGAGTGGTGAGGAAGGGTGGAGAAAATGTGATGGAGAGGAACAGGAAGACTTTGTGAGTATGGTAGAGGATGGGCAAGGGCAAAATCATCTGTAGGGTCAGTGAGGTTATCAGGTAGAAGGTCTGGTGCTGTTGAGTGGGCCAAGAGCACTTAGGCCATACCACATGCCTGAATGAGAGAGAACAACAAAAAAGGGCCAAACATAAGGAATCTCTGACCATTTGCCTCTATGGTGGCATAAGTTATCTAAACCACAGAGAATGGTAAAATCAGAAGTACCTGCCTCCAACCACTGGCTGCCATTATCAAGTTTATATTTTGGCCATGCCAGCTGGCAGTTACTTTTTTGGATTTTATAGTCTCTCTCTCTCTTTTTTTTTTTGTCTCTTTGAGGCAGGGTCTCTATGCAGTTCAGGGTGGCCTTGAGCTCACTTTGTAGCCCAGGCTGCTCTCGAACTCACAACGATCCTCCTGCCTCAGCCTCCCAAGTGCTGGGATTACAGGTGTGAGCCACCACGCACGGCTCGGATTTTATAGTCTCTTAGACAATGAGGGCACGCAGTTTTTTTAACAAGCACACAAGGGGAGTGTTTTTTTCTGGGATGGGAAGGAATGTGGTTAAATCAAAGGTAAGCCAAAAGCTACAATAGCCATGTCACAATCCCTTGGAGAGTTGTCACTCTCCTCAGGAGCGTGAGAGAAACCCCAATCCCCTGTTTCTGCTGGCCGTCACTGAGGGAGCAAGATGGGGTCCCCATGGACGTGGGGGGATCCTAACACGGGTCTATGATTTTGAGAGAATGAGAAAAAAAGGCAGGAACCCTGAGGGAAGAAGTGGCTCACCTGTGAGAATCAAGGTAGATTGCTGTTAGATGGAGGCTAGTAACGGTAACAGCAGGAACAAGAAAGTGGGAAGCAGGGACAAGAAAATGTGGAAAGGTGGCTTATTGCTGGGGGGAGCTCACACTGGGGGTGGCCCCCAGAAGCTACTCATCCCACTGGTCCAAGTTATGGCACTTAAATGTTACACTTTGTTAATGCTGTTCAGAGAGAAAGACAGAGATAAACAGGCCCTTATTGCAGCCTCAGGAGGGGTGCAGCAGTATGCAAGTTCCCCTCTGACATGGACAAAAAAGTGGTTGACTTTTATTAGCACGGACTGGGGTGGAGTTTGAGGAGGCAGGCAAGGTGACATACTAGTAGCTCACTGAGGGAGTGTTGGTGCAAACACAAAAGGAAAGAGGACGTTTGTTTTGAGGTGTGAGAAAAAAGAGGAAATTGATATGCTGTTGTCTGGGTCCTTTATCATGCTGGACCTTCTTCACCATGATGACTTTGAGAGTTTACTTGAGCAGAAAATTCATCAAAAAAGAGCTACACTCAACATAAATAATCAATCACATTCCTCAGCATACATCAGTATTTCCAGCAATGAGACAATTGAATAAATTACCATTTTTCAGCAATTACACTTAGCTTAACATAGCCAATAACATTTTCTTAAGGAATAATAAAATTACATACCTGAAATTTTCAACAAAGAAAGTAGATTCACATCTTTAAAACTGGAACACTGACCTTCATTTTCTCATAAAACCAGTCTTATTCTGAAAGACAAAGACTTCTTTTACTTTCCAGTTATTGCTTACACAGATCACATACTATAACAAATTATTTTTCTCATTTTACTCTTTAACACTGTTAGAATCTCTTTATGTCATTTTTACAAACTGAAAGAGAAGAGAAAAAAAAGCTTACTTGGTGTGATAAAAACATTAAGCACTAAAAAATTCAGAAATGGAAGTCAGATACAGTGGCACACCCACAGGAAGTAAGGCAGAACTGCTTGGCCTAGACATTGAAGGCCAGCCTGAGAAATACAATCATGATCACACCTCAAGAAAACAAAAACAGGGCCAGGGATTTTGCTCAGTAGCATATGTGCCTGCATGGCAAGCACAAGGTTTAATCCCTAGCACCAAAAACCAAAAGAACAACAACAACAAAAAAAATCAGAAAAGGGAACCAATGAATGGGAAAATTGGTAAAAGATATACAAAAGAAAAAACCCATAAAGATGTCCTGATTTTGAACTTTTATGAAAAGTGCCATATAGATTTTATGCTATACATAATTATAGTTACCTCATTTTAACCTTAACAAAATAATTTTCAAACCAGTTTCATGTTACAGAAACATTAAAAATTTGATGACCCCAATTTTGTACAAAACATTAATTTCATCAGACTCACCAAAATAGGTACAAAGATAATATTCAATGCTAAATTCTCTCACTTATGTCTATGATATGGTGTAGTAACTGTTCACTTAGCCATTTATAGTAGACTTCCATTTCAACATCATGAAATTGTTAAAAAAGGCTAAAAAAGGAAAAACTTTGGGAAAATTATGTTGATTCAGTCTTAACAGGTTTTAAAAATCTATACTGTGTTTAATAACAGTATTATTGAGTATTAAATATTTTTAAATGTGAAAGTTAAGAACACATGTGTAATACAATTAAATTTCAGAAAACTACAGTTGAAAATGTAAGGTAGCTTATTATTTCACACGCAGAATTCTGTATACAAGTATTTACAGAGCACCTCAAGTGGAGGAACTTAACAATGGATAAAACTAGTTGCAGCCTTCTGGGAATAGTCTCAAACTGGAGAAGTTAAGTAAGCACAAAGAAGGCACAGAGGAAAGTATAGCAACCCAACAGGCTGAGGGAAGTCACACAAGGACAGGAAATTTTAGGGAAGGCTCCAAGGGAACACAAAGCAGTTAGTTGTATTAAACCACGCCATTAAAAATAACTTTTTTGTTGTCCCCTTAACATCACTTTCTGTGTAGTGATGTACAAATACAACCATTTCAAAGTGAAAAGGTAAGTAGTTCTAAGAATTCATTAAGTTCTATGAAAAATTTTCAAATTAACTGTACATGTAACTTAACGATTATGGCAATCCTACCTATGTGGCCTGGCTAACACAGTGAAACTTCATCTCTTAAAAAAGGAAAAAAAAACTGTGTTAATTCTTCTTGAACAAAGAGAAATTCTTGAAAGTTCAAAAATAATGGTACCAAAAAACTAAAACCAAAAAAGCTGAAAAAACAAAGAACAAAAGGAACAAGAAAGCTGGGCATGGTGACTCACTCTGGGAGACTCAGGTTGGATGATCACAAACTTTAAGCCCAACCTAGGCAACATACCAACTTACAACTTAGTAAGACCCTGTCTCAAAAAGCGGGTGGAGGTGTTTGACAACACCAAAAACACAACAAAATACAATAAAGTAAAAAAGCTTTCTAATGGTTGAACGTTCATGCATTCGACAACCTCTGAAAAGTATCACTGTAGCCTTGTATTTCTACTTCTGTACTTCTGGGGTTTATTACAAAGGGAGTAAGTAGGGATGTGAAGTATCTAGATGCCTGGAACACTGAAAGAGCCACTTTTGTTAGCTCTTAGACACAGTATTTTGTAAAGTATCTCTAAGGCATGTTCACTGCCTATTATTGCCATTATAAAAAAAAAAAAAAACAGCTCTTAAAACTATTCTATATAACACTATGAAGGCATGAAAAATGCTTTATGGACAACACATTTCTGATGTATCCCCTCTAATAGAAAAAACAGGGAACAAAATGAGTACATTCTCAAAAATAAAACCATATTTTAAAAAGGCCTTTTGTGTACTGTTGTTTATAACAGAGTTGGAACGCATGATAACAGTTTAAAGCTGGGTAGTGCAATTATGTGTGATTACCATCTGGGAAGTTGAGCCGTAGTATATATACTATTTTATAATTTCCTCATTTAAAACTTTGCTTCACTCAGAAACTCTGTTAACTGCTAAGAATTCTTTCTGTATGAGGAATTTTTTTTTTAACCTGGAGTACAACTGTGAAACTATTCAGCATTTCATGTTTAAATAACTAAACGCTGAAAGTCTAAAAACGAAGCTGGGTGTGGTGGCACTCCCCAATTTAATCCCAGCACTCCAGGGACTGAAGCATCAGGATCACGAGTTCCAGGCCAGCCTGGGTCATATATAAAACAAAACCAAAGTTCTGAAATAAAATCATATGAATGGGTAAACACATCCACAATTCATTTCAGAATTTCATTCTAAAAAATCACATCAAAAAGCTAATTAAACAGGATTCATTTGAACCCTGACCAACCAAAACACCTTACAAACAACATTCTTCATTTACTGGTCCACAGAAAACTTCCTGGTAGTCTCCAGCAGTCCTAGAAATTCTCTGAGACATTAGTACTAACCTGTTTGAGATACTGCCACTAAGATGTCCTTTCTTCTTCAGTACAACTGAAAAACAACAACAAAAGATTGCTAAATCACGCTATTCTTGAAGCCCACGAACTACAATAGGATTTAAAATAAACAGTGAAAACTACTCAGAAGTGACTAATTCATCTCTTAGAAATTCCGGCACGAATTTCACGTTCGAAACTATTGTATAAATAGCTAAAAATATCCCTTTGTTTTAAAGATAACTTCTTGCTCGGCAAAGTCTGTCTGTGGAGACTGTCAACAGCATTTCACATCTCACTCGTTTTAGTCTTTAAAACAATTAACTTCCGATAACCAAGCGCACTATTTCCACCGCGAGCCCCGCGAGCAGCACGAGTTCCCGGCGCCCTGGCCCTGGGGCGCGCCGGGTCCCGCCCTTGCCAGCCCAGGCCCTGCCGCTCCCGGCCTGCACCAAGAAGGCCCCAGCGCCACCGCCACCGCGCGGACGGGGAGACGGCCGCTGCCCACCGCGGCAACAACGTGAGCCTGGCGCTCGCAGCGGACAGGAAGCCTCGCCCCTTCCATCCCGCCCCCATCTCCACCCCGCCGCCGGGAAACTTTCTTTACCATGGCTGCCGGCGGCGCCCTCACTTCCGGTGCCGAAGCCTCCAGAGCTGCGCCATCCCCCCCAACCCCCCCCGACAGTCGAACGACCACAGCTTCCAACCGACCTTTTCGACAGCTCTGTGACTCCTATGAACTTCACGAGATGCTGTACTGGAGCGAGCGGTGGGTCGGATCCGCACTAAGATAGAACTACCGGACAACGACTCTGCTTCCTTCACGCCAGAAACATAAAATCCGATAGAGCTGCGGCCACCGCTGCCGGGACAAAATGGCGCCGAGAAGCCGCCTTAGCGCAGGCGCCTTGGAAAGATTCTGCCCCGCCCCCGTGCAAACCCCTGGCTGCGGTTCTGGGTTCCGTCTCCATGGGACACTCCACCGCCAATCCTCGTGCGGGAATGCTCTTCCTGACCCTTCAGTGCACCAATCAGTACTCAGTCGAGCACATCCGGAATTGGCTCCACCAATGACATCTCAGAACCTGCTTACTCAATCTCCGATTCTCCAATAACGTTACTGTTCCGGCATAGCCAATCACAAGTGGAAAATGTCTACCTGCCGTTTCTTGCACCAATCTGTGAAGTTTGAGAGCTACATCCAATGAGAACGGCAGGGAGTGAGCTCCAATCGGAAGCGCTTGGGCGTCATGAGCAGCCAATGGTAGTTCGTGTAGAAGCGAGTCTGCTCAACAGCTTGTTATTTGGTGAATTGTGGCAGTAAATCGGGGCGAGTGGGGAACCCGGTGCAGGAACTGCCGCCGCGGCCGGGAGCGGGGCTGCCGGGACTGGGGGCCTCGGCTGCCCGAGGGGTGGAGGACGCGAGGGCTGACAGCGCGCACCTCGCCAGCGGCCGGTAGGAGAGGAGAGGACAGGCGGGCGGTCTTGAATGGGCGAGGCGGCTGCAGCAGCTGCTCCTGCGCCCGGGGTCCCGGTGCAGTTGGGCTCGGTGGCAGGGAGCGGGTTGCAGGCTGCAGGGTGCGCGGGGACCGGCGGGCAGGAGCCGCGGTGGCGGCCGCTCCCGGCCCGGAAGATGGCTGTAGGGCTGGCCGTGCCGCCAAGTTTCCTTCGGCAAGGGGATCTTGCGCCCAACTCCGCGGCGCTGTCCGCAGTGGGACCCGGGCCGGGCTGCGCCTCCTCTGCCGCTCTAAGCTTCACAAAAAGTTGAGTGGGGCGGGAGTCGGCGGCCCGGGCGCGTCCCCTCCCCTCTGCTCCCCTCGGATCGGCTCGGCTCCGCACGGGCCCCCGCCCCGCCCCAGCCCGGCCCCCGCCCCCGCCCCGCGGGGTCCCCGCGCGCTCTCGCCCCGGCTGCAGGCCGCCGCCCCTGCTGCTCTCTGCTGACACGGTGCGGGGCAAGGGCGGGCGCAATGGCGCCGTGACACCGAGAGATCGCCGCGGGCCGGCGGCCGGGGCGCCAGGCGGGCGGGACGCGGGGCGGGCTGCTCTCCGTGCGCGTCCAGCTGTCCCCCGCGGGGGCTCCCCGTGCTCGAGGTGCCGGCCCTCTCCTCGGGCGTTTGTTTACTTTCTCCCCCGGATCGCACCCCGCTGTTGACCGACTGCTTTCTCCTCCCACCCGCGGTTCTAGCGACAGAAAAGAGAACTCGTGGAGCTGGAGCCCCACAGATCCCCGGTGAAAATGAAGGTAAGTGGAGCCCAACTCCGCCGAGCCTCGTGTCCCGGACGTGCCCGCAGAGAGCTTGCTGCCGCGGAGCGGATTGTCATCTTTTTTGTTACTCGCAATTGATTTCGATACAACGGTGCTTTCACAAAACGAGGACAAGTGAATGGAATCCTGTGTCTGAGCGCAGCCACCTCAGCCTGCGGTAGCAGGGAGCGCTTCAGAGAGCTGGGACAGCGTCTCAGCTCCTGTCCATTAGGCTAGTATTTATAAACACTTCCTGCGTTGGCTGCAACCTTTGCAGAAGTAAAGCTTTTGTCTCACTGTGGTCCTTTGGGGGATTTTTTTAAATTTTTTTTCTTCCTCATTGTCAATTCGATTTTCTTAGAGAAAGAATATTTAGAGTAAAAGAGATACTGGGGACAAAGCAAACATCTATGATTATAGTTTTTGAGTAGTTGAACTCTAATAATACTTAGTTTTAATTCAGTTTTTGCAATACTTTAAAGCATATGCATTTATCCAAGATATTTAGATATTATTCAAATATCTAATGCTGTAAACATTCTCCTGTGAATGTTTAAAAGAAAAGGAAAGGAAATTCTCACAGCGCTGTGAAGTGCGTGGCCATTGAGTGTTTCTGGCCAATACTTGCCAAACATTCTCTTCTATTTGCATGTTTTGTCATGTACTGACTTTAAAGGCTGCCTGAGCTGGGTTTTTTATTTTTTTGTTTCAGTATGTTACAAGCTCTGAAACAGCATTTTCCCCAAGTTTCTCTTGCCTTCCTATTCTTGAAGTACATCTTGGGAAAGTACGTGGGAAAACTTAGTGGAAAAGAAAGCATTGTTTTCTACTTAAAAATGGATAGCAAAAGTATACACTGTTACCTTTATACTTAGTAACATTGAGTTGTACTTGTGAGTACTTGTAACTGAGAAAAAACAGGTACAGTGACAACTGAGATGGCAGTCATCCTGTTACTGTTAAGGTTAAAATGAATGGCAGAAGGAAATTTCTCCTAATTTTCATTGTATTGTTGTTCAGTAAGCCATTTGCTGAAGGTAAGTTTCTCCTTGTAAAGCTGTTCCGGCTATGTGGCTGTAGTCTTAAGCCATCATTTCATACCTGAATTCTTCAGGTGAATTTGTAGTTTTTAGCCAATAAATTTTCCCAAAAAGCTGATTTAGTTTTTTATCTTTACAAATAAACTGTGCAAAATGTTATTTTCACGGGCTATACTAACAATTTTGCATTGTTCGTATTATTTTTAATAGTATCTTTAAAACAATTATTAGGAGACTATAAATGAATGGTTTTATGATATATAACAGGTTATAATTTTTAATAGTGTTCATTTGTTACATAAATTGTACAGTTTTTAAAAACATTTTATACTGGGAAAAAATGTTCCTTTTTCATAACTTCCAATTATAATTTTAAAACATTTTATGATAGAAGTTATCCGTATATTCATAAAGTCTTGTTAGTAAAGTGCTTAAGGGTATTTTTCAAATTATCGATGATATTAATAAGCAGATAATGGTAATTTCCTAATGACTTAACATGGAAGGTTTTCCTGCTGCTGGAGGTTGGGTTAGAGCGAAGCAGCGGGAGTTCACAGCTCCAGTCCTGTCCTGTCCTGTCCTGCCCTCTTCCAGGCGGCCGACGAGCCTGCCTACCTGACCGTGGGCACTGATGTCAGTGCCAAGTACCGAGGCGCCTTCTGTGAGGCGAAGATCAAGACTGTGAAAAGGCTGGTGAAGGTTAAGGTAATAAATATGTTTTTATTTCTTTCCTTAAACAAACAGTGTTATGAACTAGGTGAAGGGATTGGAGTTTTAGTAACTGTAGGGAAGACTGCAAGTTTTTTTTTTTTTTAATGAATCAGTACTGTGTGAAAGCATTAATATGTACTAAACTTAAAGGAAAAGTACATAAAAAATTAAAAACCAACCAAAATGAGAAATTTTTCCAAAATGTTTTGTCAGTTTCATGCTCCTGTTACTCCTTCACTTGGTCCCTTCCTGTTTGTGGAATACTTACTTAGGCTATTAGCTGTTTTCTACCACTTCATAATGTTCAGGTAGAGACAGTTTGAGTAATTAGGAAGAGCAGTACACTGGGAACCATGTTTTCAAGACAAAAGCAAAGGTGATTCAAGAAATTTATTTTTGAAATCCTTTTATGACCAGAAAAAAGTGAAATAATGTATTTGAGAATACAGAAAACTCCAGCTGGATTAGTACCCAAACTGCTCAGAAATACTGATAAGAATTTTTGTTCCCTTCCAGTAATTTTTTCTATGTAAATATGGATTTTAATAGTTTTGCTGCCTAACAAAAGCAGCCTATGCTTACATAAACATGATCGTGCTGCAAAACTTTTGACAATATAAACTACATAAGATTTGGTTAGTAAGTATTTACTGGAATATCTTTGGCAATTTTAACTTTTTTTTTTTTTTTGGTTCTTATTTATTTTTTGAAGAACCATGACAATGAATGTTTTTGTTACTAAATTTGACTTATTTGGGTAATTGCTCTAGATGTTTGGGAGGACATGAAAGGAGAAAGGTGCACCTTTCAGATACTTGTTTATACCTGAACCACTTAGCATAATTTTTCAGCCTTAAAGGCCAAAAAAGCTCTGGGTTCAAGCAAACAGTAAAGTTTGGCATATATGTACATATGCATATATATGTATATATATTTTGTAAATAGTTGGTGGTAATCAGAATATAATAATGATGAAATGTACAAAAGGCAATTCTAAACTTTCACAGTAATCACTAGATTGTAAATCTATAGTTCCTTCCTTAAGTAAACAGTTATTAAATGCTTATAACTTCCATGGACCCTTGCTGTGTTTTTTCGAAAGGGTAGTAAGAGAGAGCTGCAGCCCTTCATGGAACTCACACTTAATGAAACAGACAATGAATGTAAAACTAAGACCATGTAATAACTTGGGTACTTGGGAAGCATAGGTTAATGACATTATTGTTACAGTGTCAGTGTAAATATATTATTGTAAAACGACATGCAGATTACTGTGCATAAATGTTTTTCAGGTACTCCTGAAACAGGATAATACAACTCAATTGGTGCAAGATGACCAAGTCAAGGGTCCTTTAAGAGTAAGTGAAATAAATCAGTCACCAAAGGTTAAGTATTGCAGTTTCTCTAATACGAGAGATTCAAATCGTATGTGAAGTGGCTATGAAACAGGGCAGAAAACTCCATAGAAATAGGAAGGGGTCTTGGGGAAAGGACCTGGGGAAGAGGTGTGGAGGGTGATTAGGATGAGACATGCATGTGTGTCAGAGCTCCCAGCGGAACATGCTTCCTGTGTCACAGACACCAATAAAAGCATTCTAGCTGGGTGTGGTGACGCACGCCTATCATCCCAGCACTAAGAAAGTTGAGGCAGGAGGATCACTGGGAGTTCAAGGCCAGCCTGGGCTACATAGTGAGTTTAAGAGCAGCCTGAACTATACAGTGAGACCTTGTCTCAAAAAATAGCAACAATAAAATTGTAAGAATGGTAGTTAGATTGTACAGTGTAAAATCTAAAATAATGAATCATAGATTCATACTGAAGTTTACTTTTACCTTTGTATGTAATTTTATCTTAATGTTTATCAAAGTAAAAATACAGATGTGATGTTTGTGTAGTTAGTATAAATGATTGTATCTTTATCAGTAGCTAACACTGGAGTACTTTAATATATTTAATTATGTTTTAATTTGCCTTTTGTTTTGAATTCTTGAACCGAATACCTTACTTTGGTTTTTATATTGTTGGCCTGTCTTGGGTGATTCTGCTAAATTGTATAACCAGTGGCATAAGCTTTAATCTTTTTTCTTTTTTTTTTCAATGGTACCAGGGATCGAACTCATGACCACATGCTTGCAAGGCAGGTGCTTATACCGCTGAGCTAAATCTTCAGCCCCATAAGCTTTAATCTTGTTATCCTGATTTGCCAAGTAAACTATACTCACTTCATAGCACACTTTAATGAGTTTCTTATTATTTTTCATCCACTTCTAGCCATTACTTCATGTATTGAATTTTTGTTATGTCAGAGTTCCCCTTCAGTTAAGACCTGATATACAGAGGTCTGAAAACTGGAAGAATGTCAGGTCTTCTATAGCTCTATCTCCAGGTGAACCTTATCTGAAAGATCCTTAAATACAAGTGCTAAATCCAGTATTCAATGTTTCTATAAAAGAAAATGGAGTCTATTTTAGTTGTCTTATGCTTTTGTGTTTTTTGTTTTTTTGAGACATTCTTACTGTTTAGTTGAGGCTGATGTTGAACCTACTGTGTAGCCTAGGCTGACCTCAAACTCAGCAAACCTCCTGCTTCAGCCTCCTGAGTGCTGGGATTTCAGCACTACCACACTCAGAGGTTTTAGAGTTCTTATGTTTAATTTCCTGGACAACAGTGTGATTTAAGATTTCAAAGACTGGATTCTTACCTGTGCAAATTATTTAACTTTTCTGAGCCACTATTTTCAATTTGTAAAATAATAAGTACCTTACTTATGCCAAAGTGCTTTGTGGCTCAAGTTATATAATAAAGAACTGAGCTCTATGAATGATGATGATCTAAAGCAGAATAGGGAATAAATATCTTTAAGGCTCATTTTTCTTACATAGTTGTTGGTGGGAATGATGCAGTTTGTTTAAATTTGGTGAAGACATGTGGGATTCATGTTTTAGGTTGGAGCAATTGTCGAAACACGGACACCTGACGGATCCTTTCAGGAAGCCATTATCAGCAAGCTGACGGATGCCAGTTGGTACACCGTGGGTGAGTACCCACTGAAACACATGGATTGATTTGGGGGTAGTACATACCCCTATTTGGTGGACACAATGAAGCCTTGTGTTGGCAGAGAACCACAAATTCTTTCCTGTCAGCTTACTGGCTAACTTGGCTAAAATTTTAAGGATGCCCTCCTGGAAACAAAAACAGTTACCTTGCTCCGTGTGGTGATACATGCCACTAATGCCAGCACTTGGGTGGCTGAGGTAGGAGGGTTGCTGTGAGCTATATAGGGAGATCCTGTTGTAAGGGGGGGACAGTCTTATAGGTCTGGTCATTTGTGTCTGTATCTCCCAAAATGTACTTCTGTAAGAAGGACCATACTCTACCTCCTTTGAAATTGCAACTAAGATTGCTTAGATTCTGTGATTGCAGTCTTACATCAAGGTCATGTGGGTGTTACATCAGAATTTACAGAATTCTGACCAATGTAGATTCAGACACAGGTGACTATAAGCTTTTTTTTTTTTTTGGTAGCAGGGATCGAACTCTCAACCCTGCATTTGCCAGGCAGGTACCTACGCTGCTGAGCTAAATCCCTGGCATAGTTTTTGATTATCAGTACAGAGTGGGCTTGCCTATTAACAGCTCTCAAGAAAAAGATATAGGGTCAGGGATTTAGCTCAGTGGCATAAGCGCCTGCCTGGCAAGTGCAAGGTCATGAGTTCGATCCCCAGTACCGCAAAAAAAAAAAAGAAAAAGAAAAAGATATATCCTGTTAATGTAATTGCATTCATAACATGCCATGTTTACTCTCATACTGGCTTTAAAAACTTCTGAGAAGCAACAAGTGTCAAAATATGTCTAAATTAAAAGCCCAGAATAGTACTTAACTACTTGTTATCATTATGCTGATGAGAATAGAACTAACTCACATTTCTAAGCATCCCAGTATGTTTAAACTACAAGGTCCTATGGATGGCATCCAATATTTTGGTTTATACTGGACACCTATAGCATTGTTTTATAGTCATGTCCCAGTAGGAATGATACGTGTAATTATGGTGTTGCAATCTTCTTGTCAAAGGAAAGGAACAACCTGCTAGGTTTACTTTTAGTGCACTTGATTAGTTGTTTTGAGTGGAAACCATTTATGAGCAGTTGGATGCTTAAGGATATGAATATGTAGTTTTGTTTAAAACTGTGCTTTCTATGTCTACTCTTGCCCTTTTTTGGTACTAGCAGTCTACTATAACTGCTTTTTTTCTACCTCTTTTTTTTTCCCTCCTGAGACCTAGAAGTTGTTGGTTTACAGTGGTATCATTATTCTGAATTTCGTGTTTTTAGTGATCTTAGTTGGCTGGCAAGTTGTTAGATATTATAAAACTAAGCTTAATGTTAACCATTGGTAGAGATTGATCTGATTCTGCTCTGGCATTGGTTAAAATTATAGGAGTGAGGGCTGGGGATTTAGCTCAGTGGCATAAGCGCCTGCCTTGCAAGTGCATGGTCGTGAATTAGATCCCTGGTACCAAAAAAAAAAAAATTATAGGAGTGAGCCAGGCATGGTGGTACATACTCATAACCCCATCACTCATGAGACTGAGGCAGGAGAATTGCTGAGGGTTCTAGGCTAGCCTGAACTACTTGATGAGACCCTAAATCCAAAATAAGAAAATTAAGAAAAAATAATTACTGGAGAGGATGTGTGTAGAATCATGTGAAATTAAATGATGTATATTTAAAAACTCATGTGCCTCCTAGACGGTACTTACTATCAAGGCGCTTGTTTTATTTGTGAAGCTTTATTGATGTGTCTCACTCATGTTGTGGAGAAGCAGTGGATTTCAGGTTTTCACGGTCTGGATTTCTGGGTCCCAGAATAATCATTTAATGATGAAAAATGATCTGTGTTCTCCATATGAGTGGCATTTTAGCATTTCCGAAAGCCACTTGCTACTGAGCATTCTCTGTGGTGCTTCTCCATGTTGGGTGATTACAGAAGAAATTGCATAATTCGTATTCTCAAACTACTTAGAGTCTAAATTGTTCATAATTGAGGTATTGCACATTAGTGTGTATAAAAATCAGTTTGCTTGCTTTGAAAACTGAGTGCCTGAGACCCAAACCTGTCTGAGTCAGTCCGTCTGGCTGGCTGGGGATGGGAACAAAGAAGCTTTATAGGCGGTTCGGATACAAGTTGTACACACTTGGAGCAACAGATTGCACAGGGAAGATAAGACTCATTTAGGAGAAAAATTTTTAAATAATGAAGGAGATTGGGGTAGGGATGGTGGAAATGCTTATTATGCCAACTACTTGGGAGGCTAAGGCAGGAGCATCATGCTGGGGATTAGTTCAGTGCTGGACTCTTGTGTCGCGTGGTTCTGGTTTCAGTCGTTAGTATTGCAAAACAAAAAGATGCAGAAACAAGTGTAGCTTGATGACGGAGCGCTTTCCTAGCAGGCACAAGGCCCTGGATTGGTCCCTAGCACTGTTAAAAAAAGAAGTATTAAATACTTTTGTGATCGTGTGTACAAATGAGATTGTTTCGTCAAAATTGAAGATATCTCCATTTGAGTATTTTCATTAACACCTGCTAAATACAGATTGTTAACAAGACATCTTGAACATATTTTTCCATTTTTTGATATTATAAAAAAAGCACAATATATTGGAAAAATAAGGAAAATGTAAAAGAAAAACTGTTGACAATCCACATACATGATATTTAAAATTTAATAGCAAAGTCTGTTCTACCATTTATATTAATTTTTTATTGCTGTTTTTGTGACAGGGTCCTACTGTGTAGCTCACATTGCCCTTAAACTTGTATAGCCCAGACTGGCTTCAAATTCAAGGCAGTCTTCCTGCCTCAGCCTCCTGAGTGTTGGGATTACAAGCGTGTGCTACCATACTCTGCTCAGTATTAATATTTTTATAACAAGAAATACTTTTTAGATTCAGATTTGTGCCTTGTAGTTATTATGAACATTTGTTATATCTGATTACATGGAAGTGTTTTAATAGAGTATTGTGTAGAGGAAATTTAGATTTAGTTCGTGGATTGACTGAATTTTGTAGGATGTGTCATAAGCTTAGAAGACTTTTCCTTTAGTCAGACCATCTTAGGACAGATGTTGTTATAATAAAAATCACAAAATGTTTTCAAAACCAGGTAGCTATTCTACTGACTAGAAAATCATTTAAGAAAACAATACTGAACATGAAAGAAATCTACTCACTTCTATGGTAGGTTTAAAGACATTGTTCCCATAAGATTTGGTGTTCCTCTAATGTTAATTACATATTTTAGGGTTAATTTCTTAAATTTCCAGATTGCTAAAGTTTTTGACCTTAGCTACTAAGGAACCTCTGCAGATATCATAGACGATTCTATCAGTTACGATCTATTGGGGCTAAAGCAGTCTTGGCAGAAAGAACAAAGCTGGAAACATATTGTTGACTTCAGAATATTCTGCAAAACTATGGTTATTATCGTTCTGGTGTAAAAATATTCACATGGACCACTGCAATGGAATAGAGAGCCCAGAGGTACATCCATGAATTGATTTTGGACAAAGATGCTACAAACATACACTTGTTGAAGGGACATTGTCTTTAGTCAGTTATGTTTAGGAAAGCAGATAGCCATATAAGAATAGGTTAGAGCCTTATCAGAGACCACCTACAAACACCAGCTGAAAATGGCGGAGACTTAAACGTGAGGCTTGAAAGTGCCACAATGTTCTCCTGGGCAGTGATTTTTCTTTTTAATGACCTCAGAAGCACAGTGCTATGGTTTGAGTGGTTTGTCCCCCAAAATCAACTGTGTTGAACATGTGGTCCTGGTGTAGGAATGTGAGGTGTGGAGAGCTTGTGTGAGGTGGGACTGGTGAGGTCAGTGAGGGTGCTGTCATGTCATGGCCCATGGCTAGAAGCCAGCACTCTAGAAGACTGAGCTAGGAGCATCACAGTTCCAGCCCAACTGGACAATTCAGTGACTTTGCAAGACCCTGTCCCTAATACCAGGTAGATAGATGAGTGGGTGGGCAGGTGGATGGAGAGGGCTGGGGAGGGAGCTCAAGGTAGAAGCCCTTGAACTAACCCTCAGTTTGGGGACATAATGAAGGGATTAGGGTAGTTTTCATAGGACCCTGAGAGAGGTGTTTGAGTAACAGCAAGTGTGGCTTCTGCCCATTGTGCCTGGTCTGCCCATTGTGCCTGGTCTCACATGTGGATCTGTCATGATACCACCTGTCATTAGGCCCTTACTTGAGGCTGAACCTGATCCTGGACTCTCAGCTTCCAAAACTGTAAGCTAAATAAATCTCAGCTTCAGGTATTTTGTTATAATAAAGAAAATGAACAAACACAATCAACAAAAGCAAAAGTAGACATGTCAAAATAAAAGCTGCACCACCAAGGCTACAACAGTGACAAGATAACCTACAGAATGGGAGAAAATATTTGCAAGCCATGCATTTGACAAGGAGTTAATATGAAGAACTCACACAGCCCAATAGCCAGAAAACAAACAACCTGGTGAAAACCCCAAACCAGGCAGCTGCTGTGTTTGGGACAGTGTCCCCAAGCCTCCTGTGTGAGAGGCTTAGCTCACAGCCTGCGACATGGCTCCAGGGGTTGCAAATAAACCTTTAAAAGCTGAGGCCTGCCAGAGGTCTGGTCTTTGGGGCCACGCTCTGCTAGGGACATGGAGACCCCAGCCCCTTCTTCCTTGAACTCTGGCCATGCAGTGAATTTGCCTTTTCAGTGTGTTGCTGCCATGCGATGTGCTGTTGACCACAGGCCAAACAGCTGCAGGGCCAACTGATCCTGGGCTAAGATCCCTAAACTGTGAATCAAAAGCGAACTTTCTCTCTCTTTAAATTGTTTATCTCAGATATTGGTGACAGTAATAGGAAGCTAACACAGAACCTGAATAGACATTTTTCAAAAGACAACGTGTGGATAAATGGCTGTGGACACAAGCAGGTATTACAGGGTGTTGTTTGGACCATGATATTATGACACACGATGGTTTAATAAGGTGGCAATGGAGCTGAACTGTTCCTGTTGCCTAGTGACTTCAGAGCTGTTGCAGCACAAGGTGTGGTGATACTGGTGTAAAATGTACAATGTATCCTGTTTGATGCTAGTGTAGTGTAAACAAACATACAATGCATCCTGTTGTGTAAAAGTGTAGCACATACACTTGTGTATGGCAGCATTATCCAACCCCCCAGGTCTGTGCCTATTAGGAACCAGGCTTCACAGAGAGCAGTAGGCGGGCAACAAAGGAATCTTCACCTGTATTGCAGCTGCCCGCTGTCATGCATATGACCACCGGAGCTCAGCCTCTTTCAGGTCAGCAGTGGCACTGGATTCTCATAGTAGCAGGAGCCCTGCTATGTTAGCAAGGGATCTAGGTCATGCAGTCCTTTTGCAGATCCAGTGCCTGATGATCTGAGTTGGAGCTGAGGAGGTGATGCTGGCACTGGGGAGCAGCGGCAGTTACAGATGAGCATCAGCTTTGACTGCACAGAGACCACAGTAAATCATTTGCTTGCAGGCTTGGGTCAAAACCCTGCCAGTGAGAGGCAAGTTGCAGTTAAGCTGGATCTGGTGGCACACATGGTCCATCTGTTTGTTACTTTATCCCTTTTCACTTATTTCCTGAACTGTACACCTGGCACAATAGCAGTTTTAGGAATCTTGCAAGCTAACTCTGAAAGCAAACACCACTGGAGAACTTCTTTGAAAAGAGGGAAAGAAAAGCTACATTTAAGATATAAAGATTCCTACTTAAGTATGCATTCATTGCAACTTGTGATATTAAAAATATTCTCAAGCCCACTTTGTAGACTACATGGTGACCAACTATGCAACATAACCACGAAGACTTCAAAGCTGCTTTGCCACATAGAGACCCAGAACCCATGTTAAAACACATGCCTTTGGAATTTTTCAAAGACACAAATGTGACTGTTGAGGACAGAAGCAAGCAGTGAAGGCCACCACTTCATCCAAGTGCACCAAGAGCATCATTCTTAATGGCTGACCATATTGCTACAGCTAAGAAGCCCTTTACCGTTGAAGAGCTGATCCTGCTGTCTGCTCAGGACATTTGTCATTGAAACTTAGGGGAGGCTGCAATTGAAACGTGACACAGGTTCCTCTGGGTTAGCATTGAAACTAGACAGATTGCTGAAGTAGCAGAGGACATCAAGGCATAGTTACTGAAGTACATGCAGGGCAGTCCACACTGACAATCCTGCCAGTGTTGGCAACAAAGCAGCAGTACTTATTTTTGTGTGATACATCTTCAGGAGGGTGTGCAAGAGGACATGTTGTGTGTGCTTTTGTTGCAAGTGAACACCACAGTTGCAGAGCTATTCAAGTATTTGAACTGTTTGTTGCATGTTAGGAGTTGAGTTGGTCATTTTGGGTCAGTGTGTGCACTGTCATGGTGGCTGCCTTAAATGGACAGCTTTCTGGTTTCACTACTTGGGTCAGAGGGTGCTTCTCATTTTGAAACTACACACTATGTATGACATGGAGAAAAGCTGGCTAGGCAAAATGTGTCGCCTGAACTAACATTTTTGCAGGATGTGATTCAGATTATCAACTACATTAAAGTTCATGTCCTTTATTCATATCTTATTACAGCTCTGCAAAGAGATGGATGCAGAGCACACACCTCCTGTCTTGTACACAGTGGCAGGATGGGTTTCTAAAGTTAGGTCACTGGCCAGAGTTTGTGAATTAGGAGAACTACTCCAGAGATTTCTTTTGGAAAAGCAGTCTGTTCTGGCAGCAAACTTCAGCAACATGAAATGGGTCACAGAACTTGCTTACCTAGTGTGCAACATATTCAACCTGCTCAGTGAACTTAATCTGTCACTGCAGGATAGAATGACAACTTGTGTTCATGTCAGCAGATAAAGTAGCTTCATTCAAAGCCAAACTGGACTTCTAGGGGTGGCACATGAACATTTGGATTTCTGACGTGTTTCAAACTAGCAGAGATCTTGACAGAGACTGAGCTGAGGCCTTCTTTCTCCCAGCTGGTGCATTCAGGAAAGTTTGAGCATTACTTCCCAGCCACAGAAGACCTGTGAGCTAGGAAAAAATGGGACCGCATCCCATTTGAGAACAAGCAAACTGAATAGACTTTCCTGTGCTAGAAGAGGAACAAGTGCTTAGATCGCAAGTGATGATGGCCTTGAAAATCTGTTTGAGAAAACATGCAATCTCCATCCATTGTGGATTAAAGTCACAACGATTATCTGAGGCTGCCACAAAAGCACTGAAAAGCCGGCTTCCATTTCCAGCATCCTGTCTTTGTGAAGAACAGTTTTTTGCACTAAAAGCATGCAAGATTATGGAGTGGATTGGACAGGAGCAACACAGTTTAGGGCTCGTTATATCCCACCTCCCCTGGATGGCACCATCTAGTTGCAGAGAAACAAGCTCCTGACTCTCACTGATTCTGTGTTATAGTGAACTGTATAATTATTTCATTATATCTTATAATGTAGCAATAATAGAAATAAAGTCCACAATAAATAGTGTCCTTGAATCATCCTGAAACCATCACCTGCCCTGCCCTCACCCTATCCCCAGGGCAGTGGAAAAATTGGATTCCATGAAACTGGTCTCTGTTGCCTAAGAAAGGTTGGGGACCATGAATGCATAGCATACCCTACTTTTATAAGGCTAGCAAAGGACTACGTTACTGGTTTTTTTGTTGTTTTTTTGCTTTTTGTTTTTTGTTCTTGGTACCAGGGATCGAACTCACAACCTTGTACTTGCCAAGCAGGTGCTTATGCCACTGAGTTATATCCCTGGCCTCCTGTGTTACTGGTTTATGTGTTTACTATTTACCATTTTTTAGTGTACAGTTCTACTTTTTTTTTTTTTTAATTGCTAACAGTAAAACCGCCCAGCTCCTTCTGGGAGTGTTTCAGAAGCAGGTGTCATTACTGTAGTAGGTGCTAACTCCTGCCTCTGTAGCCCTGCTGGCAGATTGCGAGTGGAGGGGAAAGGATTGTCCTGACCCTTGGTGGGCATGACTGATGTTTGTGATGTGGTCTGCTTAACAAAAAAGTTCACAAAGTGAAAAAAAGTGTTTGCAATATAGGGAAAACTTACATAATTTTAAAAAAGCAAATTTTTGTGTAGTTGTGTAATAGGTTTGTGTTTTATGCTGAGCATTAGTACATGAATCAAGTAAAAAGATTATAGTAAGCTAAGATTTATTTATTATTGAAAAAAGTGGGAAATGTCCTTTTTTTTTAGAATTAGGAATTAAATTCAGAGCCTCAGACATGCTAGGGAGCTCTTTCCCGCTGAGCTATAGCCCCTAACCTCTAAAAGTTTTTTTGCTTTGAGACAGTGTTTTGGTACATTGCCCAGGCTGGCCTCCAATTTGTGATCTTGGTATTACAGACATGGGTCACCATCCTGGCTAATAAAAATATTTTATATAAACTTAGTGTAGCTTGCGTATGTCATGGATAGAAATGTCCAGTGCTGCACAGTAATGTCACAGGCCTTCCGTGCCGTGCACTTACTACTTTACCACACCCAGAGCAACTTCAGTCCCGCAAATCTCATTCATAGGAAGTGCCCTGTACAGGTGTTTTGACTTTTTTAAACTGTGTTTCCGCAATTTCCAGTTATGATATGCTTCAGTGCACAAATGCTTACCGCTGCCTGCAGCATCAGTGCAGTAAGTACACTGTAGAAACCTGCACTCAGTGTAGGCAGCCAGATATACAAGTGTGAGTACTCATGTGAGTCTCACACTGAGGAAGTCAGCTGACACTGCAAGCCAGAACATATTTCATCATTAACTATTACAAGGCTAGGAATGACAAATGCCCAGCATGCTAGTCATCAAGGAAATGTAAATGAATACCGCAGTAGACGTCACTTCACACATTATCAAGAGGACAAAAAATACCAATGCCAGGAGGATATGGAGAAAAGGGAATTCTTGCTTGGTGTTGCTCAGAATGCAAATTAAGACAGCTATCATGGAAACCAGTTCAGAAGTTCTTTAGAAAATTAAAAATGGAACTTCTGTGTCATCCAGCAGTCCCACTGCAGGCTGTGTTTCTGAAACAAATCAAAATTCAGATGCTTAACAGGTATTTGTCCTGCGTGTTCATTTCAACAGTGTTTATAATGGCCAAGATAGGAGATCAGCCTAATCCATTGATACAGATCGCATCAATGGATGAACGGATAGAGAACGTGATACGTAACTCCCAGTGGGTCTCTCCTCACCTTGAGAAAGAAGGCAGCAGAGCCTGTAAGCTGGACCAGCACTGGTGGTCATGTGTGGGGTCTTAAAAGGTCTGGGTCAGAGGAGCACATGGTGCTAGTGATTGGAGCTGGTGGGAGGTCAAAGGGTGTGGAAGGAAGAGTGAGGGGCCTTGGAGATGTAGGTCAAACAACCAAAAATTTCAGTTGATTCAAAATTTATTCAGTTGAGAAGAATAAAGTTAAGGAGCTTGATTGTATTAGTGTATCACAAATTTTCAGAATTGGTAAGGGCGTAGGTTGTAAGTGTTCTCACCACAGAAACAGGTAAGGATATGAGGTAATGCACATGTTAATTACCTCAATTCAGCCATTCCACAATGTGGGCGTCCAGTATTTCAATGCATGCACAACCATGCATATATGCTGTCTTTGTTTGCAAAGAAAGTAACACATTTTTAAAAAGAAATATAGGATATACATACATTTTTAAGATCTTTCTGCAGTAGTAAAATAATTCTGTTAATCATAGCTGCTGTTCACGGATACAGTATTGACACTGATTTTTCTGTCTGGATTCTTCACTTCTCCTTCCTTGTCATTAGGGCATTAGGCTACACTATATAATCTAGGACAGTGGTGGCAAACCTTGTTGAGGTTCTTATGATACAAACAGGCCACTGTGACCCGCATGCCACAGGTTTTGCCATCACTGACCTAGGTGTTGTACATTAGCCCATCCTAGTTTGTGTTCATTTTATATTTCTGCATGATTGTTAGATCTTTCAATCTTTCCTAAGTAACCTGTAGTTCATTGATTAACCTGAGTCTCAGTTTCTTTTTCTGTGAAGGGGAGGTAGTGAGTCCGACTTTGAAGAGCCTGTTGCATGGAGTAGAATGTGATAGAAGTTTAGTAAGTGATTGCCAGTTATAGCTGTTATTATTTATTACTCCATTACGAATCAGTAGGTAGCAGACAGATCTTTTGTATTCAGTTTATAAGATCCCTGTAGTTTTATGTTCTTTGCGTTCTGACAGGTTAGGATTTGTGTATTTGTTTGCTTAAGAATTTTGTCTGTTTATGTGAATAGTGTCACCATGAGAGGCTTGGCTTTGTCATTTTCCTGTAGATAGGTTTTTAAGTGTTTATATCTAATGCTATTACTACAGAGATACTTTTGGTCATATATGTGTTCTGTGGTGTTCAATCAATTACTAATTCAATTGCCATTTTGGCAAGTTTCAAACATTTTGTGAAATTGTTAAGTCCTTACAGTCCAGTTTACTTTCTCTTGACATGCTGTACAATAAGTCAGATCTAAAAAGAAGCTACAGACAGCAGCTAGATCATTTCATGCTTAGTAAAATATGAGTGGTACTCCTTAGTGTGCACAACTCTGCAGTGAGATTTGTATCATGAAAGTTCAGAGAGGAAACTTCATGTTGGAATTGATAAATCTCTGTTGGTGAGTTTCCCGTGTCTTTCAACATTGCATTGCTTAACAAATACATAAAACAAAAGCATACATTTATATAGCTTTGTGAACTAAAAAAGTCTTAAGCTTTTTCACTTAAAATTGGAAGGCTTCCTGTGTAAAATTACAGAGTGGATTGTTCTATCAGGTCTCTAAAGAGAAGTCCTTTTGAATTTTACATTAATTTTATACATGATAAAGTACGTTGAGGTAAAATAGATTTTTCTCTTCAAAAACTCAATTTTTTTTCAAAAACTCAATTTTTTTTGCGGGAATTTTCATCAGAATATTTTGATTTATGGCTGCCACTGGTAAACAGTAAAATACTATGCCAGAAACTGAGAGGACAGGTCCTGAGGACTGAACCCAGGGCCTTCATGTGGAGCAAATTACCCAGTCCATGTTATTTTTTTATTTTCAGGCAGAGTCTCACTAAGTTGCTAAATTGTCCAGACTGGGCTTAAAATTTTGCTCCTGCTTTAGTTTCCTAGAGTACTGGGAGTAGAGGTCTACACTATGATGCCTAGCTGAGATTTTTGTTAAATAAATTCAATGGTGTGGATTCATTTTATAGTCTCTATTTGCAGTCCTCCTACCTCAATTTAAAAGCCATATGTCTGCTGTCATTCTCTTTGATTCTGTCAGCATTAAGGAAAATTGGAGCCTTTGCAAAATCTTATTTTTCAGTATTAATAGTAACAAAAGAACTGTTTTAAACTTGGTTTATGATGTTATGATTTGTTTTCTGTTTTTTGTTTTGAATTTATGGTGATCCTTCTTCCTCTGCTTCCCAAGTGCTGGGTTTATATGCATGTGCCATTGATGTCATGATTTTTAATTTTTAAAATAGTGGTTCATTATCCTCGATAGCCCCATATTATGTCCTATTTTGCTATACATATTTTCACTGCTGTTAAGTGCAGATCAGCAACATGATTGACAGAGGATGTTGTGTTCGGTCCTGTTTGCCATGTTGCTTGCATGTAGTTGTAATCAGTCTCTGGGTCATGAACAATGTGTAGCACACCTGCATTTGTGGAATCGTGGCGCTTTGAATATGAGCTGCAGAAACTTTAATTTTCTTGTGTTGTGTCCTGTGTAAGAGACAATCTAGAGATCTTTAGTCTAAGACAAAGAACTAATTGAAGTAGATACATATTCAACACACCGAGTGCCTTGATATAATTAGTTTTCTTTAACACACTTATTCATTAAAAATAACTATGGTGGAGGTCAGTGGTACAGTGCTTGCCTACCATGCCTGCATCTGCTGCAATGTCTAGCACCTCACAAAAGAAAAATAGAAGAAAAAAGTTGTGATTCAAAGTGTTTGCTTGTGAAATACTCTTTTGTAAAAAATTTAGGATTATAATTTTAACATATTAAATCAAGATAAGGTATAATTTTCCTTTGTGAATATTAACTTATTCTAGCAGAATGGAAAAGCATCTAGAATTATAAAAATTAGGGCTGGATCTTAATCATTTTTCTGTACATATGCTTTCTTTTGAATATATTCTTTTCATAAGATGTGCAGACACTGTTCAATTAATACACATTGTAATTTTAGTGAAGATTCTGTCTTATTTGTTTGTAATCTTGGACAATCAGGTATCTTCTGAAAGCAGTTTATTTTGAAACTATAACTTAGATGCTGAAATCAATACATTCTGAAATACTAAGTTTATAAAATCATCAAAATAATATATAGAGAATATTAGTGACATGGTTATATTCCTTCATCTTCTCCCATTCCTTAAAATATTCAAACATAATTTTCTGTGTGATTATGACTTTTTAAAGTCCCTTTTTGGAAAGAAGATTTTTTTCTTTCTGATTTTTCCTCGTTTTCATCGTTTCTAAATTACTTATATCCTCAGAATTCAGCAGCCAGTACTTTTACTCTAGTAGTTTGTTATGCAAATAAGTAGAAGCCTCACAGTCCCTTAGCAGCTCTAGCAGTTGGATAATTTCAGGAAGTTAAGGGGTTTTCCATAGTACCTACTTCAGAAAAGACTGGGGATACCTTTAAAAGCAGGCTTTGGCTTGCTTGTTTAGGATAGCAGGTGATTTAGTATCAGTGCTTTGGGTTGCAAAACAGTTAAGAAATTGGCTCCATAGTGATGGAACTTGCAAGAACAGACAGAAGTACATATGCAGATTGGGGGCAGGCATTTGACTTACGTTTCTTTAGTGTCTACAAAGTAAAAACTACAGTAGGTTCATTTTTAAAGATTTGGATCAATGACCAACAAGTGATGGTTCTTAGAAATATAAGTTCTAAATATGTAGCCATGATAGCGTTTCTTGTGGTTATGTTTTTAATTTTCTTGTCTTTCCTCTCTCATAGTGTTTGATGATGGTGATGAGAGAACACTGAGACGCACCTCTCTGTGCCTGAAGGGAGAGAGGCACTTTGCAGAAAGTGAGGTGAGGCGACACTGACAGGGCTGTGGGTGGAGCAGGAGCTACTGATCTAGAAGTAAAATACAAACTGTTTGTCTGTTTCTCACCCAGACACTTGATCAGCTTCCGTTAACAAACCCAGAGCATTTCGGAACTCCAGTAATTGCCAAAAAGACCAACAGGGGAAGGAGGTCCTCACTTCCTGTGTAAGTTTGTCATACATAGTCTCATTATAATGACAGTTATCAAAACATGAAACAGAAAAAAAATTAAAGCACTGAACAGATGGTTTTTCTAAAATAGCTGAGTTTCATCAGGTCCTTTCAATGCATTCTTGTATTCTCAGATTAGACATGATACACTCAGTGGACCTAGTCTTAATTATTGCCATTATCTTACCCAAGAATTGTCACAACTCATTTTTCAGAAGGGCTACTTTTAAGTTACTCTGGCAAAGTCCATTATTAATAAATATGATGATTTTCCACTTTAAGTTTGCTTTTTTTTTCTTACTTTGGTATTTAAATTTTTTTTTTTTTTTTTTTTTACTTACTTTGGTATTAGGAGGTAAACCCAGGGCCTTTGCACTGAGCCATATCCCTGGTCCTCTTTCTTTTATTATTTTAATTTTGAGACAGGTTCTCCTTAAGTCTGCTTCAGTTGTCTGTGCTGGGCTCAAACTTAGAGTCCTCTTGCCTCAGCCTCCCAGAGTGTATACAAACATTTCAAAAACTTAAAATTCTCAACAATAATACAATGAACTTCCACATGTTCTTTATCTAGATTCACTAATTTTTAACATTTTTGGTATATTTGCTTTATCATTCTCTTTAAATACATGTATATCTATTTTATAGTTTTATTTTGATAAACTCTTGGAGACAAAGTGGCAAGCATCATAAACTTTTATCATTAAATTACCAAAATATGAACATGAAATTTAAAAAGTTAAATTAAAAAAGTTTAACTCTGATGGAATACTGTCACTTAACATGTCATTATTTCAGGTTTTGCCAGTTGCCCCACTCACAGTGCCCCCTTGATTCTAGAATCCAGCCTGAGATCCTGTACTGCATGTCATTTATATAAAGTCTGGTCATCTGGGAAAGTTCTTTAGCCTTTTTACTCTTTTTTACGACACTGACAGGTTTGCAGGGTACAGACAGGCTGTTTTGTAGACCGTTCCTTCATGTGGATTTGGCTGATTGACTTTTTTTTTTTTTTTAACCAAGGATTGAACTCATGACCTCGTGCTTGCCAGGCAAGCACTTACTCCACTGAGCTAAATCCTGGCCCCTGCCTTTTCATTATTAAACCCATACGGGCATTTTTGATACTAATAACTACATAAGCGATGTTGGGTCCTCTTGGTACAAGCATACCAGTAAGGATGTGATACTAGTTTGCTCCATGATTGGTGATACTTTGATCACCTGGTAGAAGTAGTTAGTGTTGCCAAGTTTTTTAAACATCAAAATTATCTTTCCCTTTGTAATTTACAAATAACCTGGTGATACTTTGAGGCTATTTAAATACCCTATTCTTTATTAGAATTTCAGTGATTTTACCATTTGTTGATTAAGTCTTGCCTAAATAAGTTAGTACTAGTATAGCAAAGTACCATAATGATTTTCTAGTCATTTATTCCTGCTACCTATGTTAGTTATGAAACTATAGGCTTACAATTAATATTTAGTATTTACACTTGACCATAAACTTTAGTTATTTCAGATACATTATCTAAACCCTCATATGTGTTTTGATGAGATATTTTCATGCCTTGTTGGATAAAGCATTATCTGGTGTCTGACAATAAAATAGAATGACAGTTGTCAAAAAAAAAAAAAAGATATTTGGCATTTAAAAAATAGAAGGGAAGTTGTTGGAAAAAAGAAAGCATATTTGGCACAGTGAGTATGTATTGGTGGTGGTGGAGCTCAGCTTTTCTGTCCCAGTTGGTGAATGACAGGGGAACCTGAGTCCAAGTCCTTACTGATATGCTGAAGCGGATTCAGAGTTTCGCAGACAGCTGGGGGCCAACTTGTGCAAGCTGGGAAAATTTCCACCACCTCAGTTCAAGTCCAAGTGGAGAGGCCACTGAGGAACTAAGTTGCACATGTTAGGGTCTCGTCACTTGGATGACACATTAGGATAATGATCAAGTCATCCTATCTTTCAGTAATGAAGACGAGAAGGAAGAAGAAAGCAGTGAAGAAGAGGATGAAGATAAGCATCGTCTCAATGATGAATTATTAGGAAAAGTTGTGAGTGTGGTTTCCACCCCCGAAAGGACTGAATGGTACCCTGCTTTGGTGAGTAGGGCTTGTTCACATTGTTCATCAACCATAAAATGTTTGCTTACCAAAGTGGTTTTTCCAAAACATTTAAGAGTTTGAAAGTATCACCCAATCTAGTTTGGACCTTGACGATGTAATAACTGAGCAGTCAGATGTACAGAATTGTGCGCTTTGCTCCTGTTACTTCATTGGCTCTCTGTAGGCATTCCTCAGCCTTGTTGCTTCTCTCAGCCCCTTTTCACTGAGAGATTGTGTCTCTCAGCCCCTTTTCACTGTCCCATTGCCACTTCTCCCTTTTAGGTTTGCTTAGCTAGCTAGCTTTCTTTCTTTCTTTGTTTCTTTCTTTCTTGGTACTGGGAATTAAACTCAGGACCTTGTACTTGCCAGGCAGGTGCTTGTGCCGCTGAGCTGTATCTGCAGCCCCTTGGATCCTTTCTTTAATAAATTCAGACTACATTTCTGGAACTAACTTGTAAAGAGAAATCCTTTTGAAGTACTGATTTAATTGAAGCAGTCCTGTTCCCAGAGATACCCCTTCCACAGGTATGGTTGGTGACAGAAACCGTATCCCCAGCTCCTAGAAGCGGGCGAGAGGATTGCTGAGCCCAGGAGCTGGAGACCAGCCTGGGTAACATAGTCCATCTCAAAATAAGTGAAGATAAAATAAGCTTCACTGCGTCTACTGATAATTGATTTTGCACTCTTTAAATGGATATTTCAGGCCACTCTACCTCATTTGTTTCCTATTTCCCCTGTAAATTGTACTTAAGTTCTTTTTTCTTTTTTAAGGTTTATTTTTCCTAGTGCATGTCTGTAGTACATAATGATTGTATTCACCACAGGGAGTTGATACAGGGACATGCATATCTTAATCAAGTTCTTTCTTCAATCCCTGCCTGTAGCGTATTTCACTTCTCTGAGCTCCACCTTGTCCTGAATTACTAGTATTCCTGAAGATCTGCAGAAAGTTTTGCTTTGCTCTGAGCTCCCTAGAAGACAGTAGTATGAGACTTGGGTAGCATACTGCCCTCCAGAAGTTTACCATATGCACCTATGAAATTGCACGACAATTGGAGATTACAGAGTAAACTAAAAACACATTTGGTTCAGGCACTAGAATAGGACCGGGAATAAGTGTTAGGATGAGTTCATCTAGATTTTAAAGAATGCTTTAGAAATAGCAAATTGTAGGTGAGTTAGTAGAGAAATGTTCTTTGCTTACATGGAAAAAGAATGAGAAGAGATGGACATTATTTCAGGAGAGCAATCTAGAGTGCTTGGTAGGCGGTGCTTGTTTCTAATGGAAATTTGTTTGATTTGGCTACTAGATGAGGGTAGGGAAATAGGAAGAAATGAGACTGCAAAAATGATTTGCATCTGGGACATAACTAAGAACTTGGAGAGTAAGAATTTGCCGAGGATTTTGCAGAATGGCTGAGCTCACAGTTTAGGAATGTTAATGACACAGTGGCATGCTTGATCCATTGCTCTGAAAGGAAGGAAGCGTGGTAGGGAAGAATTTGAGGCCACATGAGCAGTTGACAGGTTAGGTGAGTGGGTCTTGAGTCAGGCCTGCTTGTCCTTTAAGACTTAAGGCTCTCTGCTGTGTTTATCCTTCCACCTGTGTTAATTCTTCCTTCTCTTGAGTTTTTGTATCACACTCTGCCTATTGGTGTCACTGTACTTAGGAATACTTTAAAAATTTAGAACCAGACATGTGGCACACATCTATAATCCCAGCACTCAGGAGGCTGAGGCAGGAGGATTACTGTGAATTTAGTGCCAGCCTGGGCTATATAGAGAGACCCTGTCTCAAAAAACAAAAAAATCCATTATATACATATATATTTTATATGTGTGTGTTTTATATATATACATTTATTTTGTCTTTTTGAGACAGAGTCTTGCTATGCAATTCAGGCTGGCATTGAGCTCACTTTGTATCCCAGGCTGGTCTCAAGCTCGAAGTGGTCCTCTTGCCTCAGCCTCCCAAGCGCTGGGATTACAGGTGTGCACCACTATGCCATTTTTTTTTTTTTTTAAATCGGTACCACGGATCAAACTCTCAACCATGCACTTGCAAGGCAGGCACTTATGCTGCTGAGCTAAATCCCCAGCCCCTTTATATATATGTATGTATCTCCAAGGTTTTCATCACATTGACATTCATAAATTGTATTTTGTTGGACAAAAACTGAATTGTTACCTAGCTTAGAATAAATTTTAATCTTTTTTAAAAGTGGTGGTCACATTTTAATGTCTATTTCATTAATTGATGTTATAAAATAATTATGAATAAATATCTAGAAAGTCAATACACTATACTCTAAGTGATTTGTAAAGAATGGGTGTTATTTATGATGGAACTATTTCTTCTTTTATGGTGGTAAGGTTTTGCATTTATTTTTATTTATTTTTGGTACCAGGGATCGAACTCATGACTCTGTGCTTGCCAGGCAGGCACTTATGCCACTGAGCTAAATCCCCAGCCCCGGTTTCACATTTATTGAAGGTAGATAAAAGGCTCTGCAAAGCGAGTTGGGCTACATAAAGCTAGGAAACTGAGTGCAGTCGACAAGATGAGCCACAGTGAGAGCACAGCAGCTGGGGCTGTTTCTGGGAAAGTGCGTGTGGGAAGCAGGACAGTCGGGACTGGGGCTAGAGGACCGAGAGCTCAGGAGCAGCCTGGGCTGAACAGTAAGATCTTACCTGAAAAGTCCACTGGAAAAGCCAGAGGACCCAAAGTTGTTCTTTAAAAGATATATTTATTTTCTGAGCCAGGGAAATAAGAAGAAACCAGCTCTTTGCTTTGTATTTCAGGTAGTCTCTCCCAGCTGTAACGATGACATCACAGTGAAAAAGGACCAGTGCTTGGTTCGATCCTTTATTGATTCTAAATTGTGAGTAATGAATCACTTAATGTTACGTGGAAGGAATAGAAATGGTATTACAGTGACAGAACCCCACCACCAAGACTTTCTTTTTTAAAAGTCTAATTATTTAGGAACTGAGAAGATGATAAGATATCTAACACATTTTGACATTTCATAATGTAGGCTGTTTTTTACTGATAAACTATATAAAAACTGAATAATTGGCTGGGGATTTAGCTCAGCGGCTTAAGTATCTGCCTGGCAAGCGTGAGGTTGTGGGTTTGATCCCCAGTACCAAAAAAAAAAAAAAAACTGAACAATACACAAAAACAATATTTAAACCATATTTGCTTGTTTTTTTTAATGAAATTTAGTATTGAATTTTTCTTTAATTACAGAATTTGTTTTTATGAGTATTATGAATTAAATAATTTATTTTAAATAGAATTATGTAACAAGTAATTATCTTGCCTTTTTTTGTTTTATCAAAATCCTGACTTTCAGAAACTTTTCCCCAGTATCATCTTTGTTAAAAAAAGGTAAAAGCCAGGCATAGTAAAAGCCACCTGTAATCCCAGCTCTAAGGAGGCTGAGGCAGAAGAATCACTGCTAATTTGAGGCTGGCCTGGGCTACAGAGTGAGTTCAAGACCAGCCTGAACTACACAGTGACACCCTGTCTCAAAAAAAACGAAGTAAAATTAGGACTGAGATGTGACCCAATGGTAGGAGCCCTTCCCTAAGCCTATACAAGGTCCTAAGTTTGATCCCGAATTTACACCCTTCCCCAAAAAAGTAAAATGAAATACATATACTTATCAAGGTATGAGTCATTGTAAAAATTAATACCGTGATATACCTTAGAATGGTAAAAGGATTTTAATACTAGGTTACAATAAATTTTTTTTAAACTAAAATTAGTAAAAGTTAAGAAATACTGAGCATTAAAATAAACATTGACCTGGGTGTAGTGGTGCATGCCTGTCACTCCAGTACTTAGTAGGCTGAGGTAGCAAGATCCTCACAAGTTCAAGGCTAGCCTTGGCTACATAGTGAGTTCGAGGCCAGCCTGAACTACATAGCAAGACCCTTTCTCAAAGAAAAAAAAAAGCATTTTTGTCTACAAGTGTTAAAAACATCATGCTGATAGAAATTACCCCACCAACCTGCAGGAGGTTGAACTTGGAATACAATGAAGTATACTTCAGAGCTCTCAAAATTTAATGTTCTTTAAATATCTAAAATTTTAGGGCTGAGATACTGTCTTTCCCTCTATTTCCTCTAACCATTTACTAAGAAATCAGATCAGTGTTGTCTTAGACTTTTAAAACAGCTTATGGGCAAAACAGTTTTAAGTTTCAAGGTTCTTATGTTTTATGGATTAACATGGACTACTTAAGTGCTGATTTTTATTTAGTAAGTGGTTTTCTTCCCCTTTTATTCTCTCTAATTAGTTATGCTATAACAAGGAAGGATATTAAGGAAATAGACATTCTCAGTCTGCCGGAATCTGAACTCTCTACTAAACCAGGTAAAACAAAGACAGATCAATCCATTATTTCATAAATGTAGCTCATAAGAGACAGCAGTGAATAAAGTGAGCCCTAGTAATCTCTGATGACATTTCAGCTATTTAGTGGGGCTAACCACTCCTATTTGATGGCAGTTTTGTTTTTTACTGTGTAGATAAAATATTCTATTTGTAATTTTAACTTTCCATGTTTTATCATTACAATTTTTCTAACAGTTTCCCTAACATTTATGCAACAGTGTAACTTAAGAAATGTGTTCACACTTCTGGTATCATTTTATAAGTGGTAGCTGGATTTGAATTCAGATCTTCTGACTCTTTGAGACTCATCCATTTTTTATAGCTCTGTGCTGCTAATTCCATAGCAACTGCTGAAATACATTTTCGCTCTTAGGGCTGCAAAAAGCAAGTATCTTCTTAAAAGCTAGAGTTGTTCCTGACATTTGGAAAATGGATCTAAGTGAAATCCTCGAGTCATCCAGTAGTGATGATGAAGATGGCCCAGCTGAGGAAAATGATGAAGAGAAGGAAAAGGAGACCAAAAAGGAAGAAGCGGAGGTGGTAAGTATAATTTTATGTTTGTAACAAACATTTTAGTACTCTCTCGTACAAATAATAACTTCTATATGTTTTCCATCTGTTGAGATTCTCAGTTTGTTTCTCCATTTCTGAGTTGGCGGTTGAGGACTCTGTGTTTTTGCTCTTAGCCCAGTGTGTCAGGCAGGACTGATGTGTGGTCAGGAAGAAGTCACAGAGGAGCAGGGGGTAGATAGAGCTCCTGGTGCAGCACCAGCCTCAACTGTGCAAAGTCCTGGGTTCAACTCCTTCCCCAAAAAGGAAGACAAAATTGCAAGTACTCTCTGAAGTACTTCCCGTTAGTCAACAAATGTAAATTGATATTTTCAGGATCTTTTCCAAGTAACTGAGAAAGAAAGAAATGGAACATTTAGGTATTTTGTGTGTGTTAATTTGTTTATACCATTACTATATGAGGTAACTATTAATATCATACTTTAAAGATGAGGTCAGTGGGATTCAGAAAGGTTAAATAACTTTTCCAAGGCAACCCAACTGAAAGGAGGAGAATGGATATGAAGCCCCATCTAGTTTTTCTTAACTTCAAAGCCTTTTTTGAAGGTAAAAATTCCTATCCAAACTTGAAGCAAATTTCACTTGATAAATGTAGAAAAGATTTAGGTTGTATAAGTGCAAATGGTTGTCTTTGTAATACTTCCATGTCATTTAAAATACAGTCATAAGAAATAATCTGTGAAGTACACGTTATTGCTTACCTGAGTATTGTCTGTGCTTAAAAATTTTCCCAGTATATTTGTTGGGTTTTAGGGGGTTAGAGGTTTTGGATAAAACAAAGAAAATGTACTGAGAAAGAGAACCTATTTGAGCATGAAAAATACTTGTGTGTAAAAAATTTCAAATACTTGTTTCTCTTTTACATAAGCAAATGTGAATATATGAGAAAAACACAAGTGTACTTGTGTGTGGACAAGGACAGACACTATTTCTTTCCTCTTACTTGCCCTGCAGTATTTGGTGTTTTACACTCTGAAATCAGAATGGCGGTTCATACTTACAGGCTGCCTACAGAGTTGCCATAGTAACGTGCTGTTGGTTTTAAGTGAGCATGCTCGGAAAGACAGGAAGGTTTAGCAGAGGCTTGGCAGGTTGCCAGTGGAGGTTGCCAGATGCTTTGAAATGGGCTGTCTTTCTTTTCCTTTCATGTAATGTCTGATTTTTATGTGGACGAGAATGTAAGTAGTGCTGTAGAGCCCTGCGGATGCTATGCCCTAAGACAAGAAGCAAATATTTGCAAGTCAGACTGAACAGTGTCCAGACCCTGATTAAGTAGAAGGGGATTCTAACCATTTTGCATTGAAAGAAAATGCAGCATATAGGTAAGAATTTTGTGTGTATATACTTAGTTACCATTTTGATTGCCAAAATGAGGTTAAGTAGGAATCTTAGGTATGGATGGTGTGGCATGTATGGTAGTCCTCATAACCAAGTGTAATTGTTTCTTGTAAAAAAGACAGTGGGAATCTATTTTTAGACTATCAGAGGATGAAGGCTTTTTTTTTTAAACATGACATAGATTTTGGAATGAAAATGATAATGGCAAATTCGGGATTTAAAGGCTGAATATTAAATGTAATTTTTGTATTTTGTCTGTTATTTATAGATTATGTATTTTCAGGGTAAATAGGCCACATTTTTCAGGGTCTGAACTGTTGTCTTCTATGGTTTAGCTCTTGTTCTTTAAATGGACATTAGTTAGAACCTTAGATTGCCAAATACTGAAAACAGATTAACCTATTTAATGTTGCTAATACTTTTAATTGGTATCCCTTCCAGAATGCATTTCCCTACCCTCCCTATACCCTGAAATTTTAAACAAAGAGGGTGAAAAGAGCTTTGTAGGAAGTTACAAAGTGTGGTTATAAAACAGTAGTGCTCCTGTTACAGTTATTAATTTTGTAATATTATAATGTTTTATGTAAGCTGTGAGTAAACATTAATAAAAAACAAGAGCAGAGGCAAAACTCTGTTACCTATTGTTTGTAGGAAATAGTAAAGATATTTTATAGGGCAAAGACATAAAGATATTGTCTAAAATTGTGTCACTTAAATTGTGAATGTGAAAAATTAAATGAATCAGAATTCTTATCTACTGAAAAATAACAGTAAAAATTACAGAATTTAAACACTGGTTTACATGATTATTTTAAATTATTTTTCACATGGCCAGTTTCATTGCATGTGCTGTATTGTGAGGTCCTTGATACTAAATAGTTCGTCCTTTCCTCTGGCCATCCAAGCAGATTTCCTTGAGTGAGATTTTGGTTGCTTTAGAAAAGAATCAGCTGCGTTTCTTGCTTTTGGATTTAAGATTTAGTTGCTGAATCATTCTAACTTGTTTTGATCAGTAATGTTTTAAAAACTAATATATCGATAAACTGAAGAACACTTTTATCTATGTGCAACAGAAAGGTAGAGATGAGTGTAGCATAAAATGAATAATCCGATAAGCCAGGGCCTACCTGGCTTAGTCATTACAGGCCTGTACCACAAAAGTGAAGCTGAGCTGTTGTGTTACAGTACAGATCCCAGGTCTCCCCAAAATACAGTGACTATACAGATTTCAGGGAGATTGATTTGTTATTTCACAATGATCAGAATGCCCTTTTATAATATTCTCTGAGCCATTAGGAAAATGCTGCAGCTTGCCCTTCAGTGTGTGCAGCCCAGCAAGCAGTTCCATGCAGTGGGCTCACACAAGTGTTAGACATCTCTGCAGTGCTGGTTCTGTCTGCTGCTTCGGGTTCGCTAACGTGGGCAAGAGTAACAAGGAGATTGGAGACTGTGACTTTTCAGAAGTGGCATCTTTTTTTTTTTTTAACTTAAATTTAATTTTAATTTTAACTTAATTTTAATCTTTTTTTTAACTTAATTTTGAATTCTGAAGCATTTGGTAATTCAGGATATGAGTACAAGAAATACATCTCACACTCTTACAGCTTGGGGAAAGATATGAGAAGCTGACAGAAACTAGGTTTTATTTGTATTGATTACTTTAAATTTTGACTTATTGATATGTTGAAAAAGGCCCTGTAAAATATATTTATGATATTACTTCAGTGTATCAGCTACAAAAAGTTTATATTAAAAAACACTACTGCATTTTTTATTGAAAAGGCCAGGTAAACACAAGTAATAATACCAATTATTCATTTATTTCTAGCATATATTTACTTTGGATAAATATAATGGAGTTTTTAAAATAAAAGGATGCTTCTTTAGATTGACTATAAATGGGAATTCGACTAGTCTTAGCTTTTTAAGTCCTTATGTTTTGCTATTAGTAGACTTATGTGTTGAGTACTTTGAAGAATCTCTTGGGCTAGGTATATAGCTCAGCAGCATAAGCAGCTTCCTGGCAAGCGCAAGGCCCTGAGTTTGATTCCTTGTACCAAAAAAAAAAAATCATCTCTTATAATTTCATATTTAATAATGAAAGTTAGAAATTTAGTGAAATTTTTACAAACAGCTCTCTCTTTTGTATAGAAGTATTGACATTGATTTTTCTAATCTTATAGATTTTCTAGGGCATCACTATTAAATTTGATGCTTAAGATTATATTTCACAATCATAAAAATTGTAATTGCTTGGCTTTTTTAATTCATGGAAACAACAAATATTCTCTCTTAGCTGGGCATTGTGGCATACAATGGCTTAGGCTTGATGATCACTGGAGTTTGAGACCAGCTTGAACTAAATGGTGAAACTCTGTCTCAAACCAAAAAAAAACCATGTTTTTTATTTTAAATCCGTGTTATTTTTGCCTATTAATCTGTGCCTTTTTTATAGATTGTAAAGGCATTGGTTAGTAATCATTCAAGCTTTGGGTATAAAAACCTACAGTAAATAGTTGGTAATGCAGGAAAACCAGGCAAAATCAATACAATTTAAAGATTTCAAATATAATGTATTTTAGTTATATCTAATAACTTTAACTGACACTCAGGTTTCTATGCAGATCCTGAAAAGTCAACCTTCAGTGAATAGCTGAGGCCTTAGCTTGCATTCAAACATAACAACTTTCTGTTTTCTCCCTGTTTTGCTTTGCTGGGGATTTAAGCCAAGGCTTTGCACATCTCGGCAAACCCTTAGCTGTTCCCCTAGGCCGTACAAGTTAGCCTTTACGGGCAAACTCTTCACCTTGTTAGCATGAAACTTTAACAGAGTGATCTAATCTGATATGCAAGGATTGCACATTTGTACACACACAAATGCAGCTAAATTTTTATATATTTGAATAACACTTCCTAGTAATGTATTTTGTAGTTGTGGTGGTATAAAAGGGTTAACTGATCCTGAAAACTTGGATTCGATAACACCCAAACCTCATCTGGATGATTCAAGTATTGTTCATATGAGGGAAAATTACTAAGTTCAGTTAACTGCACCAGAAAAGAGTCACATAATCATTCATTTTAGGAAGGGTGTTAAAGGTAAAACAGTGTCTTACCACTTCCTATGTGATCCCTGAAATTTTCTGTAAGTGTATAGCAGGGAAGGGGGGAACATTCTAAATTTTATGATTACCAATTTGACAGAGCCTTTGGTCAGTTCACAGCTTCCAAAATCAAATATTACCTCTTCCATTAAACCAACAACCACTAGCCCAGCTACTCCAACTTAAGAAATGGGTGGGGGTGTCTCAGCCATGCCTGCCCACAGTGCTGTTGGTGGTGTGTTGTCCTCCTCGGTGAGGCAGACCCTTCCCTTCTCCCGTGGGTCTCACTCCTGTTTTTCTTTCAGGAAATCTGAGGCTGTCGACTCTTTCCATTTCTTTCCTGCAAGTTTAAACTATTCCCATCCATGGGCTGTGTCTCTTCAGCCCCTTTCTCCCCTTTAGTGGTACTGGGGATCGTAGCCAGGGGTGCTATGCCCAAGCCATATCTGTAGCACTTTTTATTTGTTCTGAGACAGGTTACTAAGTTGTCCAGGTTGGACTCAAACTTGTGATCCTCCTGATTTTGGCTCCCCTGGTAGCTGGGACTGCCGGCATGTGCTACCCACCTGGCTTCTCATCAGCTTTTAAGAGTTGCTTGCTCACAGGCTGGGGAGACCGCTCAGCAGCACAGGCACCTGCCTGGCAAGTGCAAGGTTATGAGTTTGATCCCTACTACCAAAAAAAAAAAAACAAAAAACTTGCCTCTGAGCTGTCTGACACCTCTGATCCCCTACACCAGTGTCCTTTCCCTTGTCTTGGCCAAACCCTTGCAGCCTGACTGCTTAGTTATATTCACTGCAGCTGGCCTTTCATTCACTCCTGATGCACTGTCGCGTATGTGGTCCTTTCACCACAGCCAAGACAACATTCTCAGAGCCATAGTAACCTAAAACAAACATCTGTACTAAGATTCTCTTCTTAGCTCATTTGACTACAGTGGCATTCCTGCCCAGACACACCCAACTTTTTAGAACACTTGACGCTCATGATGTGACTTGTTTGCTTCCTAACCAAATGATACAACTTCGTATGTGTGTGTACATCACAGATGTCTCTTCTTAGCTGCAGACATTTAGATCAACCTGCCAGAGAGAATTTCTTGTCTGGTGAGTACTCACACTGAGCATTGGGGCGCCCATAGCCTCCCCTTCCCCTTCCTCCCCATTCCTGGCTGCAGTAATGGAAGCAGCCTCACCCAGTGGCCCAGCCAGGTGCCTGGGAGGCATGGTGACCCTCCCTTCTCTCGCCTGGCCCCTGTTCTTTCAGACATGCAGTTCCTGTTCTTTGACCCATGTGAGGAGCTGCCACTTGGCCCATCTGGTTTCTGCCAACCTTGGTCCAGACCACTGTTCTCTGCCGAAGGCGGTGGCGCCGCCAGTCGCCCTGTGTGGGAGTCCGAGCTTGCCCTCCTGCAGTCTGTTCTCTGTACCAGAGCTAATGTCATTTTTGTTATTGTTGTTTGGAACCAAAACTAGGTATGATTCCTTTTGGGATAAAAGTGATCTCGGGGCCTAAAGAGAATACAGTTTTGATATTTTAAACTGAAACATGTTATATAAACAATGTATCTCTTTCTAAGCTCCTATATTCTGGTGTTGATATTACTGTCACAGCTGTTGGCCCTTACACAAATGCTATCAGCTGTCAAGTTTTTACGTATCATAACTTGAGACAGGTTTTCACAATTTTTCTTGAGGCCTAGAAAGTCACTTGTTTGTTTTGTTTTGTGTTGTGTTTTTAGAGACAGAGTCTCACTATATAGTCCAGGCTGGCCTTGAACTCACTTTGTAGTCCAACCTCGAACTTGCAGCCTTCTGAGTGCTAGGATTCCAGGTGTTGGGGCCAGGGATTTAGCTCAGTGGCAAAAGCGCCTGCCTGGCAAGCACAAGGCTGTGAGTTCAATCCTCGGTACCGCAAAAAAAAAAAAAAAAAGAAAAAGATGTATCATGTACAGGATTACAGGTGTGCACCACCACACCTGGTATAGGATGTCATTTGACCTTGAATCACTTCAATTACCTACCAGACTTTGGTGTTTTGTTTTTTAGTTTAACATGTACGTTAAGATTTAAAGTTCTCTCTCTGCCTGCCCTCTCCCACCCTCCCTCCCTTTTTCTTTCTCTCTCTCTCTTTCTCTCTCTGTGCGTCTTTCTTTTTTGAAATAAAGCTTCAGTGTGTTGCCTGCTCAGGTTGGCCTTGGACTCCTGGGCTCAAGAAATCCTCTTGCTTCAGCTTCCCAAATATCTGGGACTGCTGGTATACACTAGTGCACATAGCTTTTCCTTTTTAAGTTTTTCTTTTAGTTCCCTAAGGTGTTGTAAGAGCAAATATCTGTTGAACTAGAACATGTATCACCGGTAACTATCACCCCACTGTTAGCATATTTCACTTCTTGCTCAGCGGTGGAACTTCCCTAGTATGTATGAGGCCCTGGGTTTAATCCTTACTGTCTATAAAGGCGGAAACAAGTAGGGGTGACACCAGTTTTCTCATTTTATTCTTAGAAAATTGGTGGTTTTTCAGTGAAAAGTGCTTTTCCACAGCATATGATTCTGTGTGAGAGGTAGTAAGCATGTGTACTGTGTGTGTACATATGAGGATGATATTGCGAAGGGAAGTTACATTATCCTGTAGTTCTTTCCAAAGAGAACTTTCTGGAACCTTACAACAGATCTTCCCAAGCTTTGTTTCTTTTGTGTATAGGAATGAGAAAACAGGTTTAGAGAGGTTTCCCATAGTTTCAGACATTTAAGAAAATTTATTCTCTTCTTCTATATTGTGTGTTTTTATGAAAGCAGGGAAGTGTCAGGGTTTCAGGGCTTTTCCTCTTCTCTTCATTACACCCCAGCAGCATCGGGTTAAACATGTTAAGCAGTTTTTTTTTTTTTGATACTGGGAATCGAACTCAGGACCTTGTGCTTGCCAGGAAGGCACTTGTGCCGCTGAGCTGTATCCCTGGCCCAAGTTAAACATGTTAAACCAAAATTTGTGAGTGTGGGCTATGCAGTTATTCTAGCAAATTACAATTTAAAAACAAGATTTGGGGAGTGTTGTTGTAAGATTCTAGAAAGGTCACGAGAAGAGGAGCTGTGGCTGACATCTCTCTCATTTATGCTGTTTTCTCGGGCAGTGCAACTCTATACGCAATCCCATTGTCTCACATAATTTTGTGAGCAGAAGTCATTTCTTGGTTTAAGCCAGATTGGGATCGTTTTCTGGCCCTTCCACCAAAAGTTCTTAACTTGTAATGCTCCTTTGTGTTCTGCCCCTCTTATCTCAGATATCTTTTCTCCAGTCTTTTGTGCTTTTTTCTGCCTCCAATCCATCCTCCATAAGCATCCTTCTAAAAAAATAGTGGTTTCTTCTGGAGACCCTTTAATGGCTTGCAGCCCCTGTGGGATGAAGTCTAGGTGTTTTATCACAGGCCTTTAAAAGTCTGGTCCTTCAAGATCTGACCCACATTCACCTCTTTCTTCTCTTCCCTGCTTTTTTCCAGCAGTGTGGAATTTCTTACAGCTCCCCTGCTAGCACTCAGACATTGTCAAAAGCTGCAGGTCGAGTGTCAGGAATATTGCACCATCACATCTGCTCTGTATCACCTGTGCCCTTTATCAGCCTTAAGTATAATAGAGTTAATATGACACTTTTAAACTCAGAAAATAGGTAAATGTTAACATTAAGATGTGAGAAATCCAAAAGTCTTCAGTGCAGGAACAAAGAGGACTCTATTTGAATTAAAGTGGTTGAGTGTAGCTTATCCATGTCCTAGCTATTTATTACACATTTTTTAAAAAGTAAGGCTGTTTACTACACTGAAAATTATAGACGTTGTATAAAATGTCTAAGCAGCTACCATGGTTTCCGCTGACCACTTCCCTTCCCTGGGAGAGACCACCTCTGCTGCCACCGCCACCGCACCGCAGCCCCTACGGGATGCTGGGACTGGGGACGGAGCCAGCGGGGCAACCAATAAAGAGGGCCAGAGGGGGCGATCGACAGTATCGCAAAGGGGGAACCAAGCTGCAGGTGTCCAAAATAGCATTACACACACACACCAAGAAATGGAAGGAACAGTATTTTGGTATTGAAAAGTAAGCACAATGTATTGATGTAATCCCCTAAAGACAAAAGGAGGGACAGAGGGTAGCGATGTTGTATAAGCATGAAAACCTCTCAAGGACACTGAAGGTCCTTTCTCCTCTCCTCTCCTCTCCTCTCCTCTCCTCTCCTCTCCTCTCTTCTCCTCGTCTGTCTGTCTGTCTGTCTCTCTCTCTCTCCCTCCCTCCCTCCCTCCCTCCCTTGTTGCTGCTACTTTGAGACAGGGTCTTGCTGTGTGTTCCATTCTGGCCTTGAACGTACTGTGTCCTTCCGGCTGCTGGAACTCAGAGCGATCCTTCTGCTTCAGTCTCCCAGTTGCTGAGATGACAGGTGTGCGCCACCAAGCCTGGCTCTATGTGGCCTTTAAAGCTGCATCAAGCAGCACAAGGCACCCACAGAGGTTGAGCTGAGCTCCTCCTAGTGCCATCGGAATGTCAGGTTTTGGGCTCTCCAGGCTGGACCCCAGAGCACTGCGTCAGCTCCTTGTTCAAACTGGGTGAGGCTGGGGATGCAGCTAGGGGTTGCAGAGCCCAGCGAGGCCCCGAGTCCACAGAAATCAAAACAGAATAAACCTGTGTACAAGGTCCATGGGTCTGAGGGCCACCTCCCTCACTGATAGATATTTTGGCAGTTTCAGCACCTTTTAAATTCACAGTCTAGAAAGCACAGTTGCTGGCTAAGCAAGTTGAAAAGCTTTTTAAAAAGGTGGTATACACTATCTTATTTTAAAAATTACATCTTATTCATCTCTCTTTACAATAAAAGGTTAGAAAACCTATTCTACACTAGAGTTCATACTATTTCTGAATAAAAATCCTACATTTCCACATGAACTTACCAGGGAAAGGACTAAGGCAGATGCCAGCCAGTGGCTGTGCCACACTGCCTGGGTCTTAAGAACTGTTCTTACACTTCTTTTCCCCTCTGGTTTCTCTCGTATTTCTACAATCGTTAATGTTCTCCAGTCAGCAGGCCTGAGACGCTGAAGAACATCCTCTCACGCATCTGCACAGGTGTCACTTTATTCACACTTGAAACTGAGTGTCAGTCACCAGTGATGACATGTAAGAGGCCTGACCCAGACACCCCAGAGCTCACCAACATCTAGGTGCTTTCGAGTGCAAAAGCAGGAGTCAGACCTCAACTCAGAAACGTGCACCATGAAGTCTGCTCTTTCCTTCCCTTTCCTCCTTCAGGGCAAAGATGATCTGTCCATTACCTGATGCGAGATTAATTCAAGCATTTTTTCTCTTCTTGGTACACTATTGTAATATCTTCCTTTTCCTTTCCATTCAGTCAGACTCATTCTTGGCTGAGAACTTTGTTTTGTTTTTGGTACCGGGGATCAAACTCTCTACCTTGTGCTTGCCAGGCAGGCACTCATGCTACTGAGCTAAATCTGCGGCCTCTGGCTGAGAACTTTGAAAAACACAAAACTCATGTAATCCTTCTTGAGCACACAAGACCTCATGTCTCCCTTAGTTCTTATAGTTTGTTTTTGTTTTTTTGAGACAAGGTCGCTGGCTTTAAACTTGCAGCAGTCCTCCTGCTTAGCCCTAATTCTTACTCTTTCACTTGGTTGCAAGCTAGACTTGGCTTCACTAAATGAAGGTGAGTTCCAGTCCCTCTCTCTTTAAACCTGGAGAGGTGCAGCAGCCCTGGCTTTTGACGCCTCCAGTCTTGATCCAGCTGGGAGGGAGCTGCTCCAGGCAGGAAGACACTAAGCTGGGAGCTGCGGTAGCAGGCAGCGCCCGGCACATGCTTCTCATCCAAGGCAAGTGCTAACGCACAAAGTTTTATTCTGAAGGGACAGGCAACATCACTATTTTCAAAAATAATTGTAAACAATGACCTATTGTAAGAAATTAAACAATTTCAATTTTTGCAAAACCATAATGTGTACTTACAGCCTTCCTTACAGCTTCATCTTTTGATTTATTCTTGGTGAGGAGAAAAATTTCCTCTCAACAGGTATTTGTAAGTAGAATTTTATTCTTGTATTTATACCTGAGAACTGCACTGCACAATTTCATGGCCATGGTTCCTTGTGGAGCCTAAAGTACTGTTTAATCATTGACTACTTCATGATAAAATACTTTTGAAAAACCAGTAGGTTTTTATCTACATAAGAAAAATATTGAGCCCAGGGCCTTCACACTGAGCTACATCTCAACCCTCCTCACTTTTCTGTTTTGAGAGAGGGTCTCACTAAGCACCTCAGGCTATAATCAAATTTGTGATCCTCCTGCCTTAGCCTCCTGAGTGGCTGGGACCGCAGGTATGGGCCACCACTCTCAACTAAAATTATCTTCTTACTAAGAATTCATTAAATGTGTGATATAGCCTTAATGTTTGCCTATTTTGTGGTTGATAGGCTGATTCTGGTTTTAGAAATAACTTGAGTTAAAATCGGTGACTGGTTAGCTGGGGATGTACCTCAGTGGCACAGAGTCTGCCTGGCAAGCATACGGTCCTGAGTTCAATCCCCAGTATCAAAGAAAGATAAAAGGACAATAAAATCAGTTCCCATTTGAAGAATTGCTTTTGCAATTCTTGGATGCAGTGGTCTTCTGAAGTCTGTAAGATTATAAGGAAATACTCGATTGAGGTCAGTGAGAGGAGAGAGTATTGTGAATCCAGAGTGCGGGCAGAGGGACTAGCTGCCTGGCTTAGCCATTTTGTTTTGTTTTCTGCACTGGCGGTCCTGTGTGAAATGATGCGTGGGCTGCTGAACTTTTGAGTTACTTTTGTGTTTCTTTTCCTTTCCATGATTGGCTGCTAAAAATCTTGTAAAAGGTAGATTTTAAAATTCACCCGGTGAGAAAATTGCCATCTCTCAGTTGGAGATTAAGCGATGATCTCTTTTAACTGCATAGTGACAATTAACTTCACAAATTGCTGATTTTGGAGACTTACTAGAACTTTGATTTAAGTTTCTTTATAATTAATAACATTTAAAGTATTTCAGTTATAAATCATTCTAAGAGAAAAAGCAAAAAAGAGAAGACTTTTATTCCCCTTCTGATTGCCTTATGGTATTTTATTGTATATTTTAATGGACTCCATGTTTATTGATCCTGGCTGTGATATTAGGTATTAAAATTCTTAAAGGATAACAATTTTAAAGTGCCTGTTGTCCTCTGGACACTGAAAAATCAATATTTATTGCCTGAAAATCACCTTTCCTTTCAGTGTGGCTTTAAAAAGATAAGAATCTTAATTCTTCAAGAAAAGCAAATGAGAAAAGCAGGGTAGCAGGACAGGGGTGGCTGAATGGGGTACAGGGCAAGATAAAAGCCCCAGCGATAGCGGGGCTATAGCTTAGCAGCACAAGCACATACCTGCAGGCGCAAGGGCCTTGGACTGGATTCCCCACACCCCCCAGAGTCACAGGGCTTAATTCATTGCATTTAAAATTTTTGTAAAGCACGGTGCCATTCATATTAAAAAATCTTTGTAATCTGTAATCAGATTACAGATCTGTAATTTGTAATCCCTGATTTCTATACATTCGACAGTATTTCTGTGTAATACATTTGTCATTATTGTGTTTATTTACCACCACATTACTATGCACCACATTGTATTTTTATAGCTAAAAACAAAAGCAGCAAATGAAATGAAAGCTCAGCCCTCACTCGGTCTTTTCCTCCCAGCCAATCTCTGTCCTTGTGGTCCTGAGGCAGCATGGGAATGGGATGAAGGTCGACACTGTGTGTCCTCATCACTGCCCCAGATCACCTGGCCACAGTCTGACTTACATCACTGAGGTCATAGCCCTGGGAACTGGGGATTCAATCCACAGAACCTGAAAAAGATGGGAGAAAAACGTTCAAAAATCTGGCATCATATGATTTTGAGAAAATTGAGGTCCCAGCTTCAGTAAAATTTTATTCCCTTAGAATTATAGATGTGAAGACAACAGTGTGTGGCTTTCTGATTACTGCACTGTGCTTTCTTTTATTTTCTCTTTGCAGCCTGAGGAAGAACTTGATCCTGAAGAGAGGGACAACTTCCTCCAACAGCTTTATAAGTTTATGGAAGACAGAGGTATTTTCAAGCTCATTTCTTACGCAATCTTTCAGTCTAGGTGCATGCATTATTGTTAATATTGTGGGTATGTTGTGTTTCAGTTAATGCCTAAGGGTCACTTCCATCTGATAATTATTATGTTTTTGAAATACAAATAAACTCAGTGTCTGTTTTGAATACAGATACAGATAAAAGCAGTTTTGGTATAATAAAACTTAATCTCCCTGGGACATTAAAGCCAATAAATAATATTCAGAAATAGAAAACGGCCAGTGACAGTGTTAATTTGCATACCTACTTATCACTAAATATTTATGGCAAGTAAACTAGCCCAGTCCTTGGTCTCTACAAATTAAACATAATGGGAGATCAATCATATTCTAAATAGGATATGATTTCTACAGAGATGGAAGAATAGAACCATTATAAATTATCAGATTCCTTGACATTCATTAGTCCTAGAAAATCTTCAGATAAATTGGTTCTGCACATTCTGTGGCTGTCAGAAATCATCCTTCAGATTACTGCCAACAGCTCTAGCATTTATGTTACAGCAATGAGAATGAACTGCATTCTGAAATTTAAGATTATGTCTTCTACAACTTTCCATTATGTTTGTACCTAAGCGAACCTTCAGCATTCCGGGCCATAGCTTGCAGTCTGAGGCTTCCGTTGGTTCCACCTACTCTGCTGGATGAGAGATGATTTTATCAGTAGTAGGAATATAATACCCAGACATGCCCACATAACAAAGCTGCATAATGCCTGTAGAGAATATTTATGTTCTCTTACATCATTAAATGTTCTTCAGATATGTGCCTTCAATTAAAGAAATTTGGGTGACTAGAAATTGATAGCTTTCTTTTGAGTTTGTGTTTCCTGTATAAATAAACATTTTATTTTTACCCTCTGGTATTAAAAAGGTACTCCAATCAACAAACCACCTGTTTTGGGCTACAAAGATCTCAATCTCTTCAAACTTTTTAGACTGGTTTACCATCAGGGTGGATGTGACAAGGTAAGTATAGCATTGCTCTTTGAAAAATGTATGTGTGAACCTACTCATTGAATATGCATTGTTGTGTGTACCTTAATTAATAATACATTTTGTTAAAGAATATTAGCGTAGAAATTTTCCCTTTGCAAATGTTAACAAACAGAAACTTAATTTTCCAGATCGATAGTGGTGCTATATGGAAGCAAATTTATATGGACCTTGGCATTCCGATTTTGAATTCAGCTGCTTCCTACAATGTAAAAACTGCTTATAGAAAGTAAGTAATGTAATTTATTAAAGAATACATATTTGCAGGAAATATTTTCCTTTTGATTTGTGAAAATTAAAATAGTATATTAGTCAACTTTCCCATTGCCGGGACAAGTACCTGATATACAGAGAGGTTTATTTTGGCACATAGTTCCTGAGGTTTCAGTCCATGGTAGGCTGGATCCAAGGAGGCAACGTCCGTGGGAAAGACATGGCAGAGGAAAGCGCCTGCCTCATGGTACCCAGAAACAGAAATGAACAGGCCAGGTACCAAAGTCCCCAAAGTCATGCCACCATGACCCACTCCTCCAGCCAGCCTGCAGCACCACATAGCCCTTGTAGCTGCAAGGTAGCCCATCAGTGAGGTTAGTGCCTTTATCATCCACTCAGCTCTGCAGGAGTCTCTCAGTCTAGTCAACAGGATCAGCTGACACAAGAAGTATGCATCAATAAGGACACATAAATGTTAGAGAAAATTTTAGAAAAGCTTAGGAAAATCAGGATGTATTCTTAACATCCATTATTCTGTTTAGGAGCAAACAACTTTCAAGTCAGTACTGTGATTGCTGTGCTTTGCTGTCAAGAGCTTAGGTCTCTCAGGAAGGCATTTCCATTTATGTTGGTATTTCTGTTCACAGTTCTGTCGAGGCACCCAGAACTTAGTAACATGGAAAAAATACTTTTCAAGAAATGGCCCAGCATCTTCTCTTTTTGAGATCCTGTGTGTTCAGTAATAATATTCAAGTTAAATGGAAAGACCAAGACTTATTAAAATGAGATGTCATTTATTTAGGTATCTCTATGGTTTTGAAGAATACTGCCGTTCTGCAAATATTCGATTTAGAACCATTCATCACCATGAACCAAAAGTAAAAGTGGAAAAACAAGACTTTGACGAATCAATGGCAGAGGCCCTAAACATCGATGCAGAAATGCCGTCAGTAGAAGTAAAGAGTGAGCTAGAGGAGAATACTGACTCAAACAGTGAGAGTGAAAGAGAAGAGATCGAATTAAAATCTCCAAGGGTGAGTATGAAGAGTAATTTTGTCTGGTTTATTTAAGCACTGTTTTTAAACTTTTATTGTGGGACATCTTCAGATAGACACAGTGCACCTTGTTTATTTCACAGAATTTAGTTATGCTTCAGGCAGACTATAGGTTAGCTGTTTCTAAATATATCCACATTATTCCCTGTACTCAAAAAGCCTTTGTCTTGTTTTCCCATGTCTGTTCATTCTTGTTTTTAGTCAAGAAAATTCCCCTCCAAGACTTCTGTTTACATGCCACCTGCTTAAATCTTATACTGGCCACCTTATCCAAAAGTGTAACCTGTTTCCTCTCTTGGGCATTCTCAGTCCAGCTAATGCGGCTCTTCTCTATACTTTGCTTATGTGTTATTAGGGGTTTTTTGTCTCGTTCCCTCATTCTGTGCTATATCATACTCCATAATGGTAGGGATGTGTGTGTGAGTGTGTATGTGTGTGTGTAAACATGCACATACAAGTGTTCAGTGCTGGGGATCAAACCCAGGACCTTAACACTGAGCTAAATCCCAACCCCCCACACACACCCTTTTGAGATAGTTTGCCTTAACTGGACTCAAATTTGCAATTGTCCTGGCCCAGCCTCCCAGAGTGCTGGAATTACAGGATTACAGGCCTGCACCACTATGCCCAGCTTATGTGCTGTTTTTCATTGACAGATCGCAGGCACCTAGAATAATGCCTCGCACATAATAAGCACTCATCCAAAGCAATAGAATGAGTGAGTCTCCTCCTAACAGTGCCTGTGCCACAGTCACGTAGCTCTGTCTTCCCTCTGTGCCTTCTCAGCCCCGTGGGCAGCGCTGCTTGTGTGCACGCACCTTCATCTTCCAATCTTCATCTTCGGTTAACAAGATCTATGAAAAGAATGTAACCCACTATTCTTCCCAGTGTTCAGAGGTGGCTGTTTTTCAGTGAAGTCAAATTTAGTGGAAGAGATGAAATCGCCTTCTTTTACAGTTGTCCAGAAACAGTGTTCACTCTGACCGTTCTGACTGTCATCTTATAAGTGGAATCTTCTAGTGAATTTCATGAAATGTCCAAACCAGTGTTTTTTTTTTTTCTTTCAACTTTTAACTGTATTTTCTAAATTGTGGTAAAATAAACGTAACATACAAGTTAGCATCTTAGCGGTATAAGGCCAGTCTGTTGGTACCATGCGTTGTGCGACTCTCACCTCTCTCCCGCATTCAGCTCCAGGGTGGTCTCATCTCGCAAAGCTGAGATCCTTTGCCTTAAACAGCAGCTCTTTCTTCCTCCTTCCTCAACCCTTCACCACCACCATTTTGCTTCCCATGTCCATGACTTCGATGCATAATATTTGTTATTTCACTCAGCATAATGTCTTCAAGGTTCATCTACGTGGCAGAGTTTCCTTCCCTCTTAAAGATGAATATATTGTATATCTTGTGGGCGTACTTTCTTGTATCTCATAGAGTTTTCTCGTCCTATGTAAGATGCTACGTTTTACTGTCTGGTATCAATAAAACATAAATCTATCTTCACCAAGATTTTCTCTCACTTTCTACTACTACAAAAAGTTCTGTTGCTGGGCGTGGTGGCACATGCATGTAATCTCATTGCTTGGAAGGCTGAGGCAGGATTGCTGTGAGTCTGAGGTCAGCCTGGGCTACATGGCCAGACCAAGTGCTCCTGTGTAAAAGTGTCCTCTTCATTTATCGGAATATAGAAGCCAGATTTCTGAAAATGAAGTCTCTAGCACAAAAGTACACAGAATTTGATAGGTACCAATTGTTGTCGTTCTTTTACCTAAACACAGCTACTGATCACTGTCTAGACATGTGGGTACCACAGTGGAGCAGTCGAAACAAATTTCTTCTTTTTGCACCTTTGAAGTATATAAATCACCCCTAATAACTAGGGGAAAGTTTGCTTGTGGAGGTATCAGTAATGAAGTATTCTCTTGTTCCTTGTGTGACCATCTGTTTTCTTTCACTTGCTGTGTCCCCTGTGCTGTTGTGCAGGGGCACACTTGACCGGGAGAGAGAAAGCACCTAAAGGTTCCCAGCTTTGTGGGAGGCACGAAGCATTCCCGTGCCCCCGTGCACCCTGCAGAGCCTCACTCAGATCCACTCACTGTCTTGCTAAAATATGGTTACACACAAATACAGTGACAGTGTGAAGTATGTGTTAATAAACAGTAGATTTAGACCTCCCAGAGCTTTTACAGAGGCCAGGCTGAACGGAATTGATCCTGTTACTGTTGTTGACCTTTTGTCATTAGCCTTTAGAGAATTCATTTGAAATCTTTACTATAATCAAGAAATATCAAAAATAGGATCAAATGTAGTGAACAAAGAAGACTGATGGGCTATATCCTCAGACCCAAGAGGAAATTTCTGTTTTTTGTATACTTTGTAGCAGGGGGTCATAATTAATGATAGAGATAAATTCTTTCAAAAAGAAGAAAGTTCTCGTGAATTGATTGGCTTATCTCAAGCCAGAGATCAGACTGGACATTGTTGTAAAGGCTGAAAGGAAAGAAGTGGGTTTTTTTCTGGGGTTTTTTTGTCTCTTGGTAGTAATGACTATTTTCAAGTTTTTATCTCCTCTCGTAGGGCCGAAGGAGAATTGCTCGAGATGTGAATTCTATTAAAAAGGAAATTGAAGAAGAAAAAACAGAAGACAAATTAAAAGACAATGACACAGAAAATAAGGATGGAGATGACGACTGTGAAACTGCAGAGAAAGAAGAAAACGGGCTAATACTGGGGAGAAAAAGTACACCAAAGCCAAGAGAGAAGAAAGTCAGAAAGCAAGAGGGCTCCGACCGAGACTCGGAGGACGAGGAAGAGAAGGGCCAAGAGAGGTACATTATCTTACGTTTGTTCTCCAGAAGCTCCTGTCTCGGGTTCGACAGCGCTTCGCTCCTGCTAGAGATTCAGGGCTGAGGGAACGTTTTCTTATTGGGACTTCCGTTCCTCTTGTCTAATGAAGGTGAGACACATTGTGAAGATGATGTGTATTGCCTTCCGGAATTGGAGAATACCCCGGTCGCACCATTTTAATAGCACTTGTGCCCTAAACAGTGGCCTCAAAGAAGGCTGCGCCACCCAGTCAAAAGAAAGGTCCTGCAGTTGACAGCAGGGAAGGGAGCTGGAGAAAAATGGAGGAAGTGGACAAGAGGAAACAGCGACAGCAAAAATTCCATTTTAAAAAAGGTACAATGTGGGAAAGCTAACAGACACGGGTGCACAGTACTAGCAGATGTTTCTGTGTGTTAGCTTTGATCTGAGACAGTTTTCCTCTTTAAGTTACTGTGTTAGAATAAGTGGCATGCACCCCTGATTCGAGTTTATAAAAGACACTCTTGCCCCACATCTCACCAGTAAATTTCAGCTTTTTAATGTCCATCCTGTTTGCTGTTGAGTGAAATGGTTTTTCCACATACTAGACATGTATGGACCAAACTGATTTCAAAATAGCTTGAGGTCAGGCAGGCCAGCAGTGTGATGTCTGACCATGCTTGTTGGTGGCCATTCTGTAAATGTCAATGGATTTACTAATTTTTAGATAGTACTAAAAGTCAATTATTAAATAAAGAATAACCATATAACACACTTATTTGAAATGTGAGCTCTCCTTGTAGACACTTTGCATTCTGATATGCAAGGCTAAATTGTCTGAAAGTTGAATTGGGAAACTGCCTTTGAGAAAAGTGACCTGCTGAACTAGTGATTGATGAAACCTAACCATCGAGAGAGGTATATTTAGAAAAACAGGAATAACTGGTGAGCAGGACAGGTGATTAGATTCTGCGTGAACAGGTACACCTCAGTAACATGCAAAAAACCATAGTAAAGAGATGAAAATTCTGTAGTGCAGTGTACCTAGGGTTAAGAGTGGGAGGCAGTAATTAGAGCTGAGCATTACACAAAAGGAATCTATCCATACGAATAATACGAGGCCATTAAAGGACTTTGTAACTGATGTGCAAAGGGAACAAAGATGTACTTTAGAGAAAAACTTGTAGATAAGTATGAAGAATAATGTTCATATTATTAAATGTTTTTATTAAATAACAACTGGGTATACAGGCAGCAGACACAGTCCATATTCTTATTCCACAGCAAGAATCACAGAAAAGGGGGGACTTTTTTTCTCTTAGTGTTTTGAAATTTGGTCTCCAGGCAATTAATTGAAAGGTGTACTGGGTGAGAATACATTCCCATTGTAAATCAGCTGCCAAAGCTTCTTAGAATTGTGTCCTCTGACAATCACAAAATTAGTGCTCTATATTTATTATACAGCACAGTACCTCTTCTTAGGCTTCTACAACTTGTAATTCTAGCACTCTGGGAGGCTGGAGCAGGAGGATTGCAAATTCAGAGTACAACCTAGGCAACCTACCAAGACCCTGTCTCAAAAAATTTGAAGGAAGGGATGGGGGTGTAGCTCATTGTGAATGCCCTGTGTTAAATCCTTAGTATTCTGCAAAAAACCAACCAGCCTTGTAACATTTGGGTGATTTCTAATGCAGTTGACTTCTGAATACCCCCAGGGCTAATTGAGACACACACCAGGATTGAACCCAACGTCTTGGGCTATTTAGGCAAACACTACCATGAGTCACAGGCCACCTGGAGAATGTTTTATGGTAAAAATGTTAAAAATATTGTTGGCCTTCCCTATCTGAATCTCCTTTATGTCTGATTATCAAATCAAAGATGTAATGGGAAGAGAATGATAAAATAGAAATCAACCCAAAATATATACAGCTTTGTTCTCCTTGTGCTATTCAATGACAAGAAGGGTCCTCATATTTAAACATTTATTTGTTTCTACATTAATGTGGGTAAAACCTCTAAAATATAAGTTAGCCAAAGATGTATTTAAGATAGACAGCCCTTGTTCATATTTTGAACTGAAGCTACCAGGCTTACTGGGGACTATTCTAAAAGGGGAAGAACATATAATAATCAAGTAGATTTAAGCTAATTTGATTGTAGGAAGTGTGAAGTGCCTTTACATCATTTCCGCACACCAGGGGCACCTCAGTATAAACCCAAAGCATATTGTTTCTATTGTACTGTATCAAAAGTGACTTGTTTGGTTCCATTCATCATCAACTGTGGTTATTAATTGGCCTTTAAGAATATGGATTTACTTTTGGTACAGTGCATAATAAATACCTAAGGAGTCCATAAAGATCTTCTCCTTCTCCTCCTTCTTCTCCTCCTCCACTGACATGTTATTACGGTAATGCTTAGGTTGTGAATATTTTGTACTTTGGGTTCTTTTTAGCATATTTCATTTTGCTGTCTGTTATTAGTAGCATTATCAGTGTTATGACTTACTGCAGGGAAGAAACTGAGAGCAAGTGTGACTCTGAAGGGGAGGAAGATGAGGAAGACACGGAACCCTGTCTAACAGGAACCAAAGTGAAAGTAAAATATGGACGAGGAAAAACTCAGAAAATTTACGAAGCCAGCATTAAAAGCACTGAAATCGATGATGGAGAAGTTTTATACCTGGTGCATTATTATGGCTGGAATGTCAGGTAAGCAAGAAAGTATTTCCTTAGTACTGAGATGGTGGTGTGTTTCAAAAAGATGAGTTTAGTGTTGTGAAAGGCTGAAGTAAATGTGGTGTAACTGGGCCTGGGGATCAACAGAGCTGCCCTGAGCTCTTGACGCTCACACTGCTTTCCACACTGGCTTTGTACTTGTCCACAAGGGGCAGGTCAGGATTCTGTGAAGGTACCACAGTGTGTTTCAGGTGTCACACCTGCAGCATTCAGCGAGGCAGACATTGTGTGACTTACCTGAAATCAAGCAGTGCCAAGCATTGCAATAATGCTGACATGGTTAATTAGCTAACAAGAAGGAATGTTAGAAAGAGCATCACTGTGAGCTTTTGCTAGGGTGCTTTGGGGCTGATCGATGGAAATGAGACTTCTCTCTGATACTGGTGCTATCAGGAAGCTGAGCCAATTATATGATTAGTTTTCTTAATAAATCTTACCAGAAGGAGTAGAAAAGCCTAGGTCAAAGTTACTACTTTTTAAGTTAACTTAAAAGTTAACACTTTTAAGTAGTGAAAGAATAGCAGTGGCTAATTAGGGGAAAAAACACTTGGTCATTAGGGAATAATCCTTTTTTTTTTTTTTTTGTACCAGGGCTCGAACTCATGACCGTGCACTTGCGAGGCAGACACTTTTGCCACTGAGCCAAACTCCTGGCTTTAATAATCCTTTTTTTAAGCAGTGCTGGGAAGTGAACCTAGGAGCACTCCGCTACTGAGCTCCCTCCCTAAGCCCTATTTCCGTTCTTGTTTTTTGTTCCTGTTTGTTTTTAGAGACAAGATCGCCTTGTGTAGTCCAGACTGGCCTTGAACTCACTTTGTAGCCCAGGCTGGCCTCCCAAGTGCTGGGATCACAGGCATGCGCTACCACACATGCTTTGTTTTGTTTTGTTTTGTTTTGTTTTGTTTTGTTTGTTTTGTTTTGTTTTTTTCAAATCCATCATAGGCAGAGGCACAGAGCCAATTTGTCTGATCTTATTGAGGTTCTGTGAAATTGAAGCACTCACAGCAACACTAGTGCCCAGTGTCTTACTTTCTCATTGCTGGGAAAAAATGCCCAACTCCCACAAATAGAAGCAGAAGAGGTTTATTTTGGCTCTCGGTTTGTAGCAGTTTGAGCCCACAGTCAGCGGCTCCACAGCAAGGCAGCCTGGCAAAGGAGTCTTTTGAAGAGAGATGAAGGGATGAGGAGGGAGATGGACACTTCTAGGCCATACCCCCAGTGACCACTCCTCCCACCAGGCTCTGCCTCCCAAAACACAGCTCTAAACTCATGAGCATCGCACCCCATGAACCAGTCACCTCCCCAAACCCCACTTATAAGCCCATGAGGCTTTGGGAGACATCTAGATGTCAACCATAACACCCACCCTGCTGCTGAGTCAGTTCCTGAAAGTCAGGGCTGCTTCTCTCTCTCCGTCAGAGAACTGTATGAGGTAGAGCCTCTCTACCCATACCCCCTGCATTTCTCCACAAACAAGATGTGGAGAAACTAGATGATGCCTCCATTGCCTCCTCACTGAATTGGGGTGAGGGTGCCTATTTGTAGGAATTTTGGAAAATGACAGTAATGCTGATATTAGCTTGTAAAAAGCTTGGAATATTCCCTGGCCCTTACTAGCTCAGTGACTGATAACTTTGTTCTGTTTTGTTTTTTAATTTGGCCTGATTTTAAAGGACATGGACTTAATTGAATACATATTTTTAAAATTTCTTGTTACTATGTGTTGTTGAATTCAGGGAGAAAGGACTACTCACCTGTAGTCACCTTCCCTTCTCAGATTTCACCCACTCCCTTAATCTTTGTGTGTCTCAGTTCTGCTTTCTAGTTGTTTTCCTTCCTGCCCACCTTGCTCTTTTATTTTTACTGTTTTTGTGACTCACATCAGTATTTGTTTATATGTTTAGGTTCTTGCCTTGCGAGGCCCTCTGCTGGTTTCTCAGAGCACTTATGTGCCCCTGAAAACTGGTCTGGTTCTGGCCTGCTTGTTGAGATACAGCCCCTTTTGTCCCCAAGTGTGAAGTCAGGTTTCTGAAATGCCAGACCCCAAGTGTGAGGGACATCCTGATCTCTGATTGAGTGGGGCTGTGTTGGTGCCGGCAGTACCCCATGACGTGGTCTGGGCCAGCATGGTCTGGACCGAGTTACCTGAGATCAGTCCTGGGCCTAGGAGATTTTAAAATTAAAACAGTTAACTCTTCATTACCCCTGAATCAGTGTATAACTCTTATTGCATTTACCAGACTGTACTTGATTTTCTCACATGTTTGTTTTTCATATGAGACCAGGTTGCATGAGATCCAGGCCTTGTTCTATGTGCTCTGCACGTTTCCTGCAGCATCTGGCGTGTTATAGGTCCTCTTAAATGCCACGTGATGCGTCTTCCCAAATAGAGTACAGGCGGATACCTAAGTCTGTGTAGTGCTTAAAGCCAGTCCTGTTTCATCAGCTTTATGTATTAAAAAAAGGAGAAAAAAAAAACTTTAGATATCAGACTAATCCAGCAAGAAATCATTTTCAAACCATAGTATTGATATCATGGTATCTACTCAGCTGAAAACATGTAAAAATTGAAACCATCTCCTTACTTTGCATTTTTCCATGGTATCTGGTTTGTAAAGTGAAGTTATGGTTCCCAGACCTGTGAGTTTATTAGCATGGTACAGCCTAATGTGAAGACTGCCTGTAGTTTTATTACTTACATATTCAGATCTTAGATTTTGATTGAATGCTATGTATTCCTGTACAAATACATATGTAGAAAACGTGATTTAGAGCTGGGCTTGGTGGTACATGCCTATAATTCCAGCACTCTAGTGGCTGAGGCAGGAATATTGCTGGGAGTTTGAAGCTAGCATGAGTCATATAGTGGACCTCAGTTTCAAATTCCCCCAGAAAAAGGTGATTTATTCCTAGTATTTCTAGAAAATTACTTGGGCTGGGTAAGTTGAAATCTCAGAGCAACATCAGTCTTAGAAACAGGTGCAGAAGAAGTGAGTCTTCAACTTGAGCTAAACATAACAAACTTACATAAAGAAAATCATGTATCTCTTAAAAAGTTTAGGGCCTGAGAAGTGGTGTAGTTCGGAACAAAATTTTTATTAGAAATACTGGAAGCTTGAGAGAGTTCTTGGGAGGAAAAGAATTTATAGGATTTGATAAAGGAATCTGAAACTGATCATATCACAAATTTGCATTTATCTAATTTGTCTTTGTATTATTCACTAATAGAACAAATGGCAGTACAGAATTTGCTGCTAATGTCAGACTGTGGGAATGACAAAGAAATGCAGATAACTTTGAATCTACCTGGAGTTAGTGACCCACCCCTCGCTCTCAACCTGTGAAATGGTCTCACGTCTTCCTGTGGAGGGTAGACTTAGTCCTGGGACACCAGCCCATGCCTTTCTCAGCCCTACCAGTAAAGGAAACAAACCGTTTATCTCACTACTGTTTTTATTGGTGAATATATTTCAAACTGGGTATCTCTGCGAAATGGTAAATTTCTGTTTTTAAGGTATGATGAGTGGGTGAAGGCTGATAGGATCATCTGGCCTTTGGACAAAGGTGGACCAAAGAAGAAACAAAAGAAGAAAGCCAAGGTATCTTTATAGGTTCATACATTGGGATGATTTGAATTGTTTCTTTGCTCGAAGGCATTGTTTTCTTTTAGAGCAGTTAAAGATCCACAGCAAAACTGAGAAGGTACAGTGGTTTCCTGCACAAAGCCCCTGCTCTGTCACCAGAGCACAGTCATGACCTGTGTGGCCACAGCATTTCCATGGGCCAGGGTATACTGAAGGGGCCACATGGCTCCACAGGAGGAGAGAGATAGACAGGGTCATGCAGCCAGTGCCCCAGTGTCCCACAGCTGGACCCAACACCCAGAGACCCTGCCTTACCCGGACTTCACCAGAGGCTGACGCTGCCCTGTGCAGAGCTCCACCTTTTCCAAAGTACCGGTCAGCACAGTCACAGAAGAGAGCTTTCCAGGTCAGCTGCCTTCATTCAGAAGTATGCTAAGGTGTTTTGTTTTTTATTAATGAGCCTTACATTCTCACTAATACTCCTCTTGATAAGATCGTTTCTTTGCTATAACTCAGGTGCTGATAAACTAAACACGTTAAATTCATGCCCACATTGTTTGGCGGAGAGGCGGCAGCCGTGGTTGCTGTGGCCTGGGCCTCCGACTCACACCTGTGAGTCAGTCTTTCCTGGAGGAAGGTGGAGCCCGGCTGACAGTGGCACAGAGCGCTCGGGCCTCACTGCGGGGTTAGAAGTGACAGCTCTGCGGTGGAGCTGACTGCTGCCCAAAGTTGAGGGAAACCACCAGTTTTCTCAGAAATGTGAAGCCTGACTTTTAAATGGGAGCAAACTGTAAAGTTGTGAGCACATGTGCAGGGCAGTTGAGCCCATCCCATCCCTTCAGTCTTCAGCCTCTGCACTGGGGCCTGCCATGCTTGTCTTTGAATCTCTATGTCCAAGGCAACTGGGAATAGCCTGGCTGTGGGACAGCATGAGGTGACCGTGATGTCACAGGCGGCTCGGCAACAGGGTCCTCTGCATGGGTCAAAAGAGGCCACTTAACTGTTCTGTGAGCACAGATGAGGAGTCAACAGACAACTTCGTTTTTGTAGATTTCCTAGGAGAAGTAGAGTATTTTCTTCAAGCATTGGCTCTTCTCACGTGTTTCTTTCTTGTTCCCCAGAATAAAGAGGACAGCGAGAAAGAGGACAGGCAAGATGAAGACAGGCAGAGGACCAAGCGGGGCCGGCCTCCCTCTCGGCCCACCCTCCCCTCGGGCCTGCCCTTTGGGTTGTCCAGGACGGCCAACAGCGAAGGGAAATCAGGTACTGGGGCGGGAGGGCCTTGCTTTCTAGGGCCACCAAACAGTTTGAAAATCAGAGCTGTTTCTGTAGTCATGCATCACATACCAGCTGCCTTCTGAGAACTATGAGGTCCTTGTGCAGATGTCTGGGAGGGTCCTCCTGCCAGGTGTGTGGCCACCACACCGAGGCTGTGGCACCTAAAAGGCTACTGTCATGTGTGCACTATCGCAGACCAAAGCCTTAGGTGTGGCAGCTGACTATAAAACTGTCATTGTGCAAAAAAAACCTAATTCACCCAGATTTCATCTCCTATGATTCAAACCACAGAACTTAAGACACTAAAGCTTATCAAGCTGTATTTTTTATTTAAAATTTAGGAATGTTTTAATCTTGGAACACTTTTTCTTGTAAATATCTCAGAAGTATTCCATTGTAACAAGGCAGATCACTCCTCAAACTGCCTGCCAAGTATGTTTTCCCGTGAGGCACGGCCAGGGTCTCCTTAACTGCACAACTGCCAGCCACGCTCACAGCAGAGGCATTGTTTTGTGATGAGTACAGGTGAAAATACTTCACTCTGCTTTTATGATTTTCTGTCTTTGTAATAATACATTCTAAGTGCTTGTCTTACACAGCATCCCTTTCCTCGAGAGAGATGCATCTTTTCTCTTTACTGCCATGTGCTGCATTGTGGTCATAACTCATGTGCACATGGGTCCACCAAGTGAAAGATACTCTCTCAGGTGGCACGTTCCTGTGCAGTGTACAACCTACACAACTAAACATTGCAGCCTTACTAAACTACCTCATGGATGGGCCAGGGATTTAGCTCAGTAACATAACTGCTTGCCTGGCAACCGCAAGGTTATGAGTTCAATCCCCAGCACCAAAAAAAAAAAACAAAAAAAAAGGTGTACTAACCTGATCCATTAAAAAAATAATAATAATAAACTACTTAATGAAAGAAGTCTTCGTTGAATATGAAAAAAATAAGTTTTTTTTATAACAGAACCACAAAATTAAAATGTGTGTGCCTTTTCACTTGAAAAATATATGCAGTGTTTGCCTTTTTGAACTTTAGAATATGAGCATGATATGGGTAGAATGTTTATATTTCACAGTTCTTATGTAGTCTTGGAATTCAACTTTATTATTTAAAGACTTGTCTGATGTAAAAGGAATCATTTCTTTTAAATGTCCTTTCATATCTGTTACTAAGAAGAATATTTAAAGTTTTGAGAATTCAGAATTTCACAATTAAGTGAACTATCATATTCCCTTCTTATGACACAAAGTGATCATTATACATATTAATCAGTATCTGATAGATCAAACCATTTAAAATACTCATATTTCACTACTAGTTTATTATTATTACACTGTAGTCTAAATAATACTAGCAAAGATTGCAAAGTAGTCACACAGAACTGAGTAGTCTACATAATGTTTTCACATATTTTACTTTGAAATTGCCTTACCCTAAATTTTTGTACAAATGTCACGATTTGATATGTGAAATTTGCATCAGGAGTATTCTTTTTAGTTTTTGTTTTTTGGAGACAAGGTCTCACTATGTCATGCAGGTTGAATTCACCATAATCCTCCTGCCCCACCCTCCCAAGTGCTGGACTTAGAGGCATACACCACCATGCCCAGCCTGTGTAGTGACTATTCAGAGGCACATGATTAAAAAGATTTTTATTATAATATATAATAACCTCATTAAACATGATGGTAAGGTTTTATTATAGCAGGAGTAATGACGGAAAAAACCTGAATAATGCGGTATTTCCTCTTGTAGACTCGTGCTCATCTGACAGTGAAACAGAAGACCCATTAGATAAGAGCTCGATCCATGACGAACTGTTTCCTGATCCTAAAGAAGAGTTAGAAAAAGCCGAGACTTTAAGCGATGACAAACTGGATGAGGAAACTCCAAAGACAGCGGCTCCGGGGCCGAGGGAGCCCGAATGGCCGCCAGCCGAGAGCCCGCAGCCCGAGCCCGGCGAGGCCCCGCAGGCGGCGCAGCCCCTGGCGGGCGGCACGGAGCCGGAGGAGGCGCGGAGGGACGCAGAGAGGTCCCCAAAGGGCAAGGGCCGGCGCAGCAGGACGAGGGACGCCCCTGCGGAGGGCGCGAAGGCCGCGGCCTCGGGCCCCGGAGAGGCTGGCGGTGAGGGCCCCGCGGCGGCCGCCCCTGCGGACCTGGCCTCGCCGGACGGCGCGGGGCCGGCTGCGGCCGAGGAGGAGGCCGAGCAGGCCGGGAAGGACCGGAGGCCGAAGCGGAAACCTACAGGGCAGCCGTCCCCGGAAAAGAGGGCCCGGGTGGAGAACGGGCTGGGCGCGGAGCGCACGGCGGCCGGGGACGGCGGTGGGGCCCCGGGGAGCCCGGAGCGCGCGGGCGCCCTCGCGGCGGAGCCGGCCCTGGGCCCCGGCCCCTTTGCCTGCGCGCGGGAGCTGGCGGCGCCCCCTCGGGAGGAGGACGACACGCTGCCGTTGATCGGGCCCGAGACGCTGGTGTGCCACGAGGTGGACCTGGACGACCTGGACGACAGGGACAGGGCCGGCGCAGAGGCGGCGGGCGCCCCGGGCCCCGGCCCCCCTGCGCTCCCCGCAGCCACCTCACCGCTTGCGCTCAGCCAGGACGGGTCCCGCAGCGACAGTGACGCCGCGCTCGAAGGGGACTGCGTGGCCAAGGAGGGGCCACGGGACGGCCTGTGTGAGCCGGGGCCGGGCCCCGCTGCCTGCAACGAGCCCGGGCAGGACCGAGAGGGCAGGGACAAGGGTGAGACTCCAGCCGGGCTCCTGAGGCCCCAGTACCCACCTGCCCTCCTGAGGCCCACTAGTGCAGCAGAGGCGGTAGTGCCCTCTGCACTTCCTTTTCCTTTCCTTCAAACTCTCTTTCCCCTCATTTCAGGTCAGAAAAGGCCAAGCGATGGAAATAGTGGATTAATGGCAAAAAAACAAAAGCGTACCCCAAAACGAACCAGTGCCATAGCCAAAAGTGAAAAGAACGGCGCAGGTTGGTCTTGCACACTGGCAGATGGGCAGTGGTAGTCATTTCTGCAATTGGTTTTTTGATCATTGGTGTCGGTTTAAAACTTAACTGGTTTATTATTTTCTAAAAATAGCCATTTTTCTGTTAACTTTCAAAAATTTTTATTTTTCTTAGTTCTTTGAGATAGGGCCTCACGGTGGTCTAGGCTGGTCTTGAACCCATGGCAGTCATCTGCCTCAGCCTCCTGAGTGCTGGGATTACTGGTGCTACCATGCCCAGTCTTTCAGATTTTTTTATTGTTGTTTTGATATCAGAACTCAAACTCAGTGCCTTGTGCTTGCCAGACAGGCCACCTGCTGCTGAGCTACATCCTCAGTCCTAAAAGAGTTTTAAGAGAGGTGACTTAAATAGTACATGATTCATACCTGGCTCTTGTTGCTATGAAGTATATGGTTGGCTCATGTGGGGCTTTGAGGAGTCCATGGGAATAGTATACTTGTGCTGATTTCCTGGTTTTAATAGCTGTATCATGGTTCTGTCGAATTGATGGTGGTTGTAAGAACATATCCTTAAATTCAGAGATTGTTTTCCCTTCAAGAAATGAAGCCTCATTCGCCTCCCCTTGAGTGCAGGATGAGGGTAGTGACCCCACTTCTCACAAGTAGGCCCGAGGACACCCTCAGAGGCTTGGCCACGGCAAGTGTGGCAGGGTCCTTGCTCAGGCCGCTTCCCCTTACTTGAGAGCCCATTCAGGTGGCCTAGGAGAAGCCCAGGTGGTGAGGAGCTGGTGGAGTGGCTGGTGCCGCCGGGAGCTTGTCCTCCGGCTGGTCTGAGTCCTGGCTCAGAGCTCAGGTGCAGCTGCGAGAGGTTCCTGAGCTGGGTCCTGAGCTGCTTCCTGTGCAGAGCCTGGGATGCCTGAGGAGTCTGCTTCAACACCCATGGACTTAAACTTGAGGTTTGGGGCTGAGGCCTAACGCAGCAGGAGGGACCTGGCTCCAGGGAAGTCACATATGGCAGTCGGGCAGCAAGACAACTTATTCTCAGATAGGTTAGATACAGTTTTTGATGGTAATTGTATAAATTTTTTGAAAGTTTGAAAATCACTTCAAATAAAATGTTTAAAAAGTTTAAAAAGGAAGGAAAGAAGGACATGATCAGTTTCACTGTTTGGAAAGAATCTTTGACTTCACTAAGGTGGTAAAAGGACAGATTAAAGAGATCTGGGAAGTCTATAGGATTCATTCACTTATAAATAAGAAGAAAAACGAGCAAAAGTAAAACGATACAGAGTAGCCCTGCACAGGCTAGGAGAATAGGAGAAATAGACCGGAGATAAGCGCTGGTAAACCCTAGTGAGTTCAAGGAAGAAGTCCAGGTGCTTTTGGGCCAGTAGTGTGGGGACCTTTAAGAAGAGCATAGAGACAAGGTCAGGGTAGCAAAGAGCTTTTCTTTCAAGAAATTTGACTCTAGCCAGGCGTGGTGGCTCATGCCTGTAATCCCAGCTCTCAGGAGCTGAGGCAGTAGAATCGTTGTGAGTTCAAGACCAGCCTGAACTGCATAGTGAGATTCTGTCTCAAAAAGACACACACACACAAGAGAGAAAGAGAGAGAAAGAGAAAAGAAAAGTGTGATCTTGATGAGGGAAGCATCCACCACAGGGAGTTCTCCTTCCCTCCTCCTCTCTGTAAGGCCTGAAAGAATCCAGTCGTGTGAGTAGACTCTGGGAATGGAAGAATTTGAGATAAAAGGACACAGGTGACTGATGTAGGGGCATTCTAGAGGTGCTGGAGTAGACAGTACTAAGAGTAAGTGAAGAGATTGTGTCTTGCAGGAAACACACCTTTTTCAGACCAAAAAAAAAAAAAAAAAAGCCAAAACCGCTAAGGACAGACACAGACAGGGAACTGGGGATTGAGTGTTCACCTGCAGTTTGGCTTTGTCAGTAGGAAGCAAGGTTGGCTTTTGGCTATTGAAATAAATACAGAATGTAGAATTCAGGAAAAAAAAAAGGGAAAAGTTGAGAGTTCCAGCTTGATATTATGGAAAATCAAAATATCCTGTAGGGTAAATTGGTGAGAATGAAGGCAGAGTTGCAGGTAAATACCTTCTCACATGTTACTCTATGCTTTAAAAGTTGGATGTGTATCATCAGGGTCTTTTGTGCTTTATATATAGTTTGAGTTGGTCTTCTCTTGAATTGGTTTTATGTTTTGCTTTCATATAATTGGAAGGTATATATTGTTTTATGACCTTTCTTTTTTCACTTAACAATATAACATAGTGGGCCATTTTTGTTCTAATGAACTGTACCTCATTCTCTTTAACAGTATAAGCAGAGCATTCAGTAATACATAATTTTAGTCATTTTTTTATACTGATAAGTATTCCATTATTTTTTTTTCTTTTTAACTGTTACAAAGTTTGTGCATTTGTACCTTTTTTGTTCCTGATACCAAGAGATAGAATGGCAAGGTCTGTTGCATTTTGGTGTCTTTGATTTATGAACTGTCTTCTCTAAGTGAACTTTCGTTATTGCTGTTACAGGGCAGAGCAGCGATAGTGAAGACCTCCCTGCCATGGACAACTCAAGTAAATGTACGCCGGTAAAGCACCTCAGTGCATCCAAGCCACCAAAGCTCACGCGCTCTCCCGCCAGGATCTCTCCTCACATCAAAGATGGAGAGAAAGAGAAGCAAAGGGAAAGGCATCCTAATTCCTCCCCCCGAACGTATAAGTGGAGCCTTCAACTCAGTAAGAAGCCTATAGATAACCTGAGAGTATATCGTAGCTGGAATTTTACAGGGTCAGCTTGGCTTAATATTAATAAAATAAGGAGTGGTGGACCGGGGATACAGCTCAGCAGCACAAGCACTTGCCTGGCAAGCATGAGGTTGTGAGTTCAATTCCCAGTACCAAAAAAAAAAGTAAATGGTGAATTAACAAGAAGATACATATGAATTGTGTCAATCAGTGAAACCTCAGTGTCCTTTATATATAGTGCTTTGTGTTGATGTTTTCTTATGTTTTTATGACCACTTCAGTATTACATATTTTATGTAGAAAATCTGGACTGTATAAACTATAATGAGTTTTAATTCTAGTCTTCCCAGTCTAAAGAGCCTCATTTAACTTAATATTATAGTTCTTGACAAACGAGAGTATTACTTTTTTTAGAGAACTAACATTTTTTTCCCCACAAGATTATTTAAAAATCTCAGTTAACTTTTTTTCCCCTTTTAGGTGAATTAGATAACATGAACAGTACAGAAAGAATCTCTTTTCTCCAAGAAAAACTACAGGAAATTAGAAAATACTATATGTCTTTGAAGTCCGAAGTTGCAACCATAGACAGGAGGAGAAAAAGATTGAAAAAGAAAGACAGAGAAGGTAATTCTGTCCGACTCCCTCATTCTTCCAGTCTGTATCCTCTCATTTCTGGATGTAGAGCACATTCGTGCCTAGTTTGCTTTCTGTTGCTGGGGCTGCGGTAAGCGCCTCAGAGCTGCCCAGACGCTGGGACGGCCCCGCCCGCCTGGCAGTGGCTGCTGTGGTGCTCACCGCGCAGGTTCTCAGGCCGAGCGCACCTCCTCTGATGTTCGCGCTGTGTTGTACAGACCTGTATCGGCTTTGTAGTCACTGGCAGCACTCTGTTGTCACAAGGTTTGCCAAGATGAGGGAGGCATAGGCTTGCTTTCAAGATACTCTTGTTGGAACCCTAAGTTGTCTGCTGAGCAACTGTACTGCAGTGTGACACAGGTCTGCCACATGAGTGGGACAGATGTGCTCCACACCCTGGCCAGTGACAGGTACAAGACAGTTAAGTAGGACTGTACAGGACAGAGCGTGTCCTCTGGGGAATGCTCGCCAATCTAGCAGTCGGTAGGAGAGATGCCTGTGGAGTGGTCACACGGAGAGCAGTGTCTGAGCAAGACCTTAAACAAATGGGGTGACTTGGCTACACACAGCCATGATTGTACTGCTAGACCCCCTGCTCTGCTGAAGTACCAGTAAAGGGAATTAAAAGCCCAGTAGCTAAACTTAAAGGCATGTTAAAGCAAGGAGAAATTATTGCACAACAGTAGAACTGCAGGAAAAACAATGTAAGGGTAATGTAAGGACAGTTGCTAGAGAACATGAAAGGAAATTTATATATTCCTTGTGGAAAAACAAATGGTGCAACTACTTAAGCAGTGCTGTACCTTCCAAAACTGGAAATGTGCTATGTATGTTTTTTTGTACCAGGAATCAAATTCAGGACCTCACACTTATCAGGCAGGCATTGTACTGCTGAGCTACATCCCTGGCCCTATGGTTTTAGATGTATTTGTTGGAGTTTTTTGGAAACAGAGTCTCGCTATGTCATTCATGCTGACCTTAAAGTCACTATGTAGCCCAGACTGCCCTCAGGTTCTCAATGATCCTCCTGCCTCAGCCTCTTGAGCTGGCACTGTGGGCATGCACCACCTTGCTCAACTATAAGTGCATCTTTGAGTGCAGAGCAGTTCTTAACCTGTGACTAAGGAGAACTGCATTGTTTTGAATTAAAGGAAAATGGAAGATTACCTGAATTAAGAGTTTATAAATAATGAACAGATGACTAAATAGTACTTTGTCTTTTTTTTTTTTTTTTTGTGCTAGGAATTGTACTGGGAATGTACTAGGTAGGTGCTGTGCCACTGAGCTATGTCTCTGGCCTTTTTTTTTTTTTTTTTTAAACGAGAGAGGTGGTTTGTTCATTTGAAAAAAAAATTATCCAAGCATAATCTCCTGGCTTCTCAGAAGACTAAGGCAAGAGGATGGTCAGTTAAAGGCCAGCCCAGAAAACTTAGTGAGACCTTGTCTCAAAAAAATTAAGGCTGGGGATGTGGCTCACTGCTCTCTGGATTTAACTCCCACTACTAGGGAGCAAAAATGAAAACCATAACTACCTCAAGGAGAAGAAAATGAGACAGCAGAGAAGAAATGTCAGCAGCTTATCTTGGGGAAACTGAGCAGCTAACTACTGACAAGAGTCCTAGCAAAAGAGACAGTGCTAAAACTTAGCTTATCCAGTGGGACAGAGCTGGAGCAGCCAGTGAATAGCACTTACCTCAGAAGAGCTCTGCCAGGCGGGAATTGATGGGGCTGGAAATGGGCCTGGCTGAAAGTAGGAGGAGGAATGGAACCCTCCCATCCCACCCTGTAAGGCAAGACGCCATCTCTTCCCAGTCCAGCAGAAAACAGGTTAACCTCACACAGGAGTGGGGACCAGGGGACCTGGATACTTAGGGACATGAGCCATAGCTGAAGGAACATGAGGGTTGGGCCTTAGCCAGAAATAGTAGGTGGAGTGTAGGTTGAACGATGAGACTCCTGGCCCTCTCCTGACCTGAGATTCAAGGCTCTAGGCCCCTTGAAAATTGCAGCCAAGTGTATACTCATCCCCAAGAGTATCTGAGGAGTACTTTGAGGGCGTTGGCACCTAGGAAGAATGACCTAACATAGCAACATCTGGACACTTCTGAGCCAGAGGGTGAGGTCCTTGGTGGTCACAGCATGTTGATGGCCACAGTGAAAAGCCCCAGGCCCTCATCACCTCATGTTCCTGTCTTCATGTGGAAGCTGTGTAGCCAGATACTTGACAAAAGACCAAATAGAAGAATAAAAAGCAACATGGAGAAAGCAATGTACCATATTTTCTTCAAAAGCACAAAAATTTGATCCTGTTTTTTTAAAAAAAAAAACGAATAAGAAGGATCAGTTAAAAATATGACAGTAGAAATGTTTTTAAAAATTAACAGAAGAGGCCAGGAATGTAGCTCAGCAGCATACGCACTTGCCTGGCAAATGCAAGCCTTGAATTCGATTCCTAGTATCAAATTAAAAAAATTAATAGAAGAGGTAGACATAAAGCTGAAGAAATCCCTTTGGAAAGTTGAAAAGACAGTGGGTAGGAGTGAGGAAATAGAAGTGCAGGAACCACTGAGGAGATCCAACTTTTGGATCATGTGATTTCTAGAAAGGGCACTGAACAAACTTGGAAGTTTCCATTAAAAAAGTATTATTCTAGAATTCCACAACTGAAGGATGTGATTAGAAGACTGAAAAGACTCATGTGCCTTTTGTAAAGAATGAGGAAATCAAACTGAAGTGCAGGTGAAATTTTAGAAGTCCACAACAAAGAGAAGATTGTGAATGTTGATCATGTATAAAGTACTCACGAAAGAAACAGCAACCGTTTTCTTATCTTTGTTCCCTTTTGTTTTGGCAGTACTGGGATGAAATCCAGGGCCTTTGCGTTGTGCTGCATCTCCGGCCTTTGGTTATTTATTTATTTTTGAGACAAGGTCTTATTAAACTGCCCAGGCTGGGCTCGAGGAGGTTTTGATTCTCTGCTTCAGCCTTCCAAAGTGCTTGAATCAAGGGTGTACAGGACCAGGCCCAGCCATATCAAGTTTCATAGGTCGTGCTTCTCCATGGTTGTACTAGAAACTTGAAGGCATGTTAGGAAGACAACACAAGATCCAGCAAAAATGGCATCCTGCATAGGAATACAGGAAAGAAACATTTCAGGGTAGTGGTAAAGGCAGCTTTATAGTGATCGTTACATTGGGTGCTTAGGAAGCAACTGCTGCAGGAGTGGAGTGAAGCAGGTGGGGTGGGGCATTCCAGGACGATATCTCTGCATGAATGAGTGAATGAGCCAATCAATCATAAATGCCCTGTTGGAGATTTCAGTGATGAATTACTGATACAGTAACCTGTGTCATGTGTGCCATTGAATTGGTTCTCCAAGTGCAACAGTTTTTAATTCTTAGAAACAGCATAGAGCAATGGAAAATCAGATTCTCTTTTTCTACTCTTTTTTTTTTTTTTTTTTTTTTTAAATCGGTACCAGGGATCGAACTCATGACTGCGTGCTTGCAAGGCAGGCGCTTATGCCGCTGAGCTAAATCCCCAGCCCTCTACTCTTTATTTTTACTTTTTTATTAACACATATTTCACTGGAGATAGAGCTCAGGGGTATAAACACCTGCCTGGCAAATGCGAGGTCATGACTTCAGTCCCCGGTACCAAAAAAAAAAGCACATATTTGTCATGCATACCAATTATACCCATCGTAGAGAATTTGTATCTTGATTCTTCCTTTTTTCCTATTTCCCTCCCCTCCCTTCCTTTCAACCCTTCTTCCCCTGTCCATTTACAAAACCTTTGTTTCCATTTGTTTTGCCTCTATTCTCTTTTTTTCCCTTCCCTTCTTTCCCTTCCCAGCTTTGTCCTCTTCACATTTGAACTTGTTCTTCTTCCTGTTTCCCAGTGTGTGTCCTTCATTGTGCTTGTTGTTTACCCTTTGTGTTTCTCACCCAAAAGAAGCTGCAGTATTTAAACTCATGTGTCCAGAAATGACTCCAGTTTATCCTTCTTTTTAGCTACTAGTATTCCATTGTATGTTCCATTTCTTTTCTCATTTTCTTTATTCATTTGTTGATGAGCATCTGGGCTGTCTCCAAGATTTAGCTATTATAAATTGTGCTGCTGTTAACATGGGTGTACATATATCACTGTAATGTGTTGCTTTTAACTCTTTCTGGAAGATACGTAGGAGGGGGATAGTTGGGTCAAATGGAACCTCTAGTTTCAGTTTTTTGAAGAATCTTCATGCTGATTTCCATAGTTATTGTACCAGTTAACATTTTCACCAACAATGAGGAGGCATTCTTTTCTCCCCACAGCATTTGTTATTGGTTGATTTCTTGATGATAGCCATTCTTTCTGGATGAGATGGAATCTCAGTATTGTTTTAATTTGCATTTTTCAAATGACCAGTGATGCATATATTTATTTGTTGTTCATACTTCTTCATCTCAGCAGTGTCTATTCACTTTAGATGCCCATTTTTGAATTAGGTCTTTAAATTTGGGAATGGAGGCCTGGTTTTTCTGAGTTCTTTATATATGGTAGATGTTAGTCCTGTGTCTGAGGAGTAGCTGGTAAAAATGTTTTCCTAATTTGTAGATTAGCCCTTCAGTCTTTTGTTATGCAAAAGCTTTTTCATTTGATGTGATCTGAGTTACTGTTTCTTTGTAATTTTTCCTGTGTGATCAGGGTTTTGTTCATAGTCTTTGTAGCATACGTCTTCGCAAGTTTTGTTCACTCAGGTCTTCCAGTAGGTTAAATGCTTCAATTGTAGTATTTAGATCTCTGCTCCATTTCGGTTCTAGTTTTGTGTGTGGTGAAGAGATAAGGATGGGATGTGGGTTCAATTTTTGGTGTGTGGAAATCCAGTTTTCCTAGCACCATTTTGTAAAGAGGCTACCTTTCTTCCAGTGAATATGTTTAGTACCTTCATCACAGATGAGGTGGCTAAGTGTGTTTGAAGTTGTTTCTGTATCTGTTGTTTTGTTCCATTGATGGTTAGGTCTGTTTTTGCCTGTACTGTTCTATTTTTATCTTTAGTAGCTTTGAAGTATAATTTCAAGTCAGGGGTTGTGATGTACCCTGCATTGTCTGTGTTGCCCAGAATTGCTTTTGGTATTCTAGGTCTCTTCTGGTTCCATATGAATTTTACAATAGTTTTGTCTGGTTCTGTGATGTATGCTATTGGCATCAAGGTGCCTCAGTTCACAAACTTAATTTATTCTGCTATTCTTGGAAAAGATGGCCACATATATGTTCATGCAGAGAAGGTGGCCACAGTTATGTTCATCACCTGATGCAGAGTTTGCAAACAAAAAATTTTGACAAATACTTCTGTTTGAGGACCAAATTATTCAGAAGTAAAAGCATTCATGAATTGAGGTTCCACTGTATTTTGATTAGGATTGCATTAAGTCTGAGTACCAGTTTTGGAAGTATAGCTACTTTTGCTACGTTGGCTCTTTATATCCAAGAACAAGGAATGTCTTCCCATTCTCTGATATCTTCTCCCATCTCCTTTTTCAAAGTACTGTAGTTTTCACTGTACAGGTCTGTGTTGGTTACGTTTCTCTCATTGCTAAGACAAAATGCCTGACTCGTAGAATTAAGGAAGGAAAAGTTTATTTAGCTCACAGTTCATGGAAGTTTCAGTCCTTACCTGGCTAGCACCAAGACATAGTGCCACATGACAGAAGGCAACACTTCATGGCAGCTGGAAGACAACACAATCAATAACATCAAAAGGGGAGGAGCATGAGAGAAGACTGTTTCTGTCCCTTGTATTGTATGCAGGCTACCTACCCAGGTTGGATGTAGTACTCACACTCATTATCCCAACATTGGGCCATGAATTAATCACAAACTCTAGACACCTGTCCCCATGACTGCATGAGGTTTTGGAGGGACATCCAGACACAAACCATAACACTCTGCCCTGACCCCCCCCAAAGACTCATGCTCATCCTTTATGCAAAAAACATTTAGTCCATCTCTAAGAATTGCCAAAGTCCTAAAAGTTTCAGCATTGCTGAAAAGTCAGAGCTTGAAACATGCTATTCCATGCCCTTTTGGAAATGCCACTCTTTTGAACCCAGGATTTCATGCATGCTACACAAGTGCTATACCATTGAGCCATATTCCCAGCCTGAGCCCTACTGTTTGATCCTGGCCACTTTGGAGACATTTTTTTGTGGTAGTGGTCATGGTGCCACTGCTAGAGATAGAACCCAGGGCCTCATTCATGTATTCTAACACTGCACTACCCACCCCTATCCCTTGATCAGTTTCTTTTGGGAGAGAGCAGTGTATTATTTATTGTATATTTTAGGAAACAATGAAATAGTGATGCCACTAGAAGGCAATTTCCCCAATGCTACCACAATAACCCTTAGAAATCTATAGGATAGATGTTTGTGTATTATGTTGGTTACTTTCTCTCATTGCCAATACAAAATATCCAATACCCAAAATGAAGGAAAGAAAGGTTTATTTAGTTCTCAGTTTTTGGAAGTTTTAGTCCATAATCTTGCTGGGTCCAAGGCAGGGTGGCTTATGGCAGAAGTCAGCAGTTTCTGGCAGCAGAAGACAGCAAAAGCAACAAGAGCAAAAAGAGAGGAGCAAGTGAGTGAGCAAGCCTCTTTCCCTCCCTTATATTGTGTGCAGGCTACCTGCCCCAGAATTGGCGTAGCACTCACACCCATAATCTCAGCATTGGACCGTGACTTAACTACAAACTCTAGAAGCCTGCCTCCCTGACTGTATGAGGCTTTGGGGGGACATCCAAACAGAAACCATAAAAAGGTCTTTCACTTTGTTAGATTGATTCCTAAGTATTTCAGTTTTCTTGATTCTGTTGTGAAAGGTATGGTTTCCCTAATTTCTTCCTCCTTGAGTTTGTTATCTATGTATAAGAAGGCTATTGATTTTTGAATGTTGACTTTGTATCCTACTATGCTAGTGAATTTGGTTATTCTAGGAGTCTTGGTAGAATCCTGGGGAATCTGCTATGTGGAACATCATGTTAGCTGCAAATAATAATAATTTAACTTCTTTTTTTTCCCTATCTATATTCTTTTTATTTATTTCTCCTATTTGCTGCAGTTAATGTTTCCAAAACCATATTGAACAGGAGTGGTGACAGTGGACATCCTTGTTTTGTGACTTGAGTTTAGAGTGAAAGAAAGCTTTCAGTTTTTGACCAGGATGATACTGGCTGTTGGTTTGTCATAGATAGTTTTTATTAGATTGAGATAAACATCTTCTATTCTAGTTTTTTGTATGGTTTTTATCACAAAGGGGTGCTGGACTTTGTTAAATGATTTTTCTTTGTGTATTGAGATAATCATATAGTTTTTTCTTTGGTTCTGTTAATGTGGTATATTACATTTGCATTCACTGAAGCATCCCTGCATCCCTAGTATGAATCCTACTTCATCATAGTATATAATCTTGATGATTTGCTGCATTGTTTGCCAGTATCTTATTAAGGATTTTGCTCTCTCTTTTGGTTGAATTCTTCTCTGGTTTTGGTATCAGGGTAATTCTAGCTTCCAGGAATAGTTTGGGAATAGAGCTTCCCTTTCAATTTCATTGAAGAGTTTGAGGAGTGGTGGCATTAGATTGTCTCTAAGGTTCTTACAGATTTCAGCAGTGAATTCATCAGGAACTGGGCCTTTCTTTGTTGATAGTTTTTTGTTTTGTTTTTTTAATTCAGTTTCATTGACTAATTGGATTTTTTATCTTCTTCTTTGGTGATTCATGTGTATGTAGGAATCTTTTCTTCTGAATTTTCCATCTTACTAAATTACAAGTTGTCAGAGTGTAGGCATTGATGATCTTGTGGGTTTCTACAGGGTTAGGTTTAGTAAGCGAACTCTTCAATTTATTGGTTCTTCATAGTTTTTTTTAGTCACAATTGTATTAATTTCTGCTCTGGTCTTTATAATTTCCTCCCTTGTATGTCCTTTGAATTTAATTTGCTCTTTTGTAGACACTTGAGGTCATTTATGTGAGTTTGCAGTTTTTCTGATTTGGGAATTCATCACTTTAAAGCCCCCCCATTGGACTGCTTTCATTGTGTCTCATAAGTTCTGGTATGTCATATTGGTGTGGAACATTATGTAGATATCTATCAAGTTTATTTGTGCAGAGGTTTGGTTCAGTTCTGATATTTCTTTGTTGATTCTCTGTCGAGTTGATCTATTTGTGACAGTGAGATGTTGAGGTGTCCCCCATTATAATAGTAGTAGTTCTTATCTGGAATTTTGTTTTGTTTTGTTTGTCTTTTTAAAACAGGGTTTTACTAAGAATGCTTGCCTTGAACTCACTCTGTAGCTCAGGCTGGCCTCAAATTTACAATCCTCCTGTCTCAGCCTCCCAAGTGCTCGGATGACAGGCATGTGCTACCATGCCCAGCGCTTATCTGGCTTTTGACCTCCATTAGCATTTGTTTTATATAGGTTGGCTGCACTAGTATTTGGTTCGTTTGTTTTATATAGGTTGGCTGCACTAGTATTTGGTTCATTTGTTTTATATAGGTTGGCTGCACTAGTATTTGGTGCCTCTATATTTATGAGTGTTATCTCTTCTGGGATTGTTCCCTTAACAAGTATATAGTGGCCTTTGTGTCTTCTATTGAGTCTTGCCTTGAAAGCCACTTTGTCTATAAACAGAATAGCTGCGCCTCTTTTTTTTCCCAGGTTCCTGTCACATGGAGTATTGTCCATCTTTTTACTGTCAGCCCGTGGAAGTTTTTTTTTTTTTTTTTTTTTTTAATTAAATGTGTTTCTTGTGTGCAGCATTCATTGTTTCTGTTTCTTGATCCATTCTGGCAATCTTCCTTTCACTGAATTGAGACCATTCACATTGATGGTTTATTACTGATTTGTATTGACTTATCCTTGTCTCATTATTTTCCTGTTGTTGGTTCCTTTCTTTCCCTTCTGCTTGACTGCTTCCCTTGTCTGGTGGATTCATTCTATTGGGATTCTTGGAACTATTTTTCTACAGCATCCTTCAGAATGTTTTGGAGTACTGGTTTTTTGGTTATAATTTCTTCAGGGTGTGTGTGTGTGTGTGTGTGTGTGTGTGTGTGTGTGTTTGCGCATGCCCTGGAGATCAGTGTTGCACTTGCCAGGCAGGTGCTGTGCTATTGAGCTATATCCCCAGCCCTCTTCGAGTATTCTATATCATGGAAATATCTTATTTCTTCATCAATTTTGAAAGATAATTTTGCAGGAGATTGTTTTCTTTTAGGATTTAAAATACTTCACTCCAACCTATCACTTACGGGTTTGAGTTTAGGAAGTCTGCTGTAATTCTGATGGGTTTTCTTTTATAAGTTATTTGTTTCTTTTATCAGATAACTTTTAGTATTCTGTTCTTGTGTTGAATGTCTGGAGTCTTAACTATCATATGCTTTGCTGTAGTTTTTTTTCTGGTCATGACTATTTGGAGTTCTTACGTGCCTCATTTATCTGTACCTCAAATTCTTTTTCCATGCTTGGAAAGTTTTCTGCTATTACTTCTGTGAACAGGTTTTTATGGCTTTTGTGCTCTCTTTTGATTCTTCGTTGATTCCCAGTAATGTTATGTTAGTCTTCTTTGTATCATGTACCATCCATTGCATTGATTTTTCATGATCCTTTGCATCTGTTTTGATTTGAGACAAGGTCTCACTATATAAACCATGCTGGCCTAGGACTGTGTAGCCCCAGGTGGCCTCAAACTCATGGTGATCTCCCTGCTTCTCTCTCTCAATTGCTAGAATTACCGGTGTACACCACCACACCTGTAACTCTGCTGTGTATACATTCAGTAGAATATGTTAATCTCCTGAATTTATATTTGATTCTATTTTATGCAATCCAGTTCTTTTCTATGTTGGGCATTCATGGTTTCCATATCTTTCCCAAGTTCCTTTTTTTTTTTTTTAATCTTTGTCTATTCTAAATTCACTAATCATTTCCTTCGTTCTGACCATTATCTCTGTCATTGTTTTGTTTCTGTCAAGCGACTTATTGATCTGTTTTGTGACTCCTGGTGCTACCATTGCATAAAATTCAGCTAATTAGGTTTTATTTCTGTCACCTCAGTGCTCCTTCAATTGGATGAGTTGGTGATTATGGGTTGCATCTTGCTTCTCAGGTTTCTCATTTTCTATTTTTCATTTATTTGTTTTCTGCACTGAAGCTTATAAATTTTTTATGGTAGGTAGCTTTATTAACCCAGCATCTGTCTTTTGCATGTGTGTGTGTGTGTGTGTGTGTGTGTACTAGGAATCAAACTCAGGACCTTGTACTTCCCAGGTGGGCACTGTACTACTGAGCTATATCCCTGGCTATTAACCATTATCAAGACTTCTTTTAGAAATTACTATTTTTCAGAGATGTGTTCTAGGTGTAGCTGGCTTTTGGCCTTTGAGTCTGTCCCAGGATCCTGCCTGTTAAATTTATTAGTAACGTACCGTAGAAATGATCCCTGAAAGTATAGCCTTTGTTAAATTTACTAGGAATGAAAGGTTGCAACCTCTTTGGCCTAGCACCCAGTTCTTTGGTGCTGGACTACAGTATTGCTGATGATCCCAAACAATATAGGTGTTGGCAGACAAGATCAATTGATCATAACAGCTACATCACCTTGACTAAAGTAGTACAATCAGTAATAACAATAGCATCAAGCATAGACTGGAAAATGACAAACTGTCATAACTATTAATTTGTGACCTTTAACCATAGATACAAAATTTATAGTTACATAACAAAATCTAAGACAAATTAGAAAATTTTATACAGTAAATATCCACTCAATAAAGCTATTTTACCCTAACGGGAGAAAATTTAAAAAGGGATAAAAGGAAAAAAATAGAAAAATAAGAGAACGACATTAGAAGCAAGACTAAATGACAGAGAATTATCCAAGCCTTGGGATACTGGTGAAGAAGACAGGAAGGAAAGGAGGAAACAAAAACAAGAACAGAATAAAACAACCAGGCATAGTGGTGCAGGCTTGTAATCCCAACACTCAAGAGGTTGAGGCAGGAGGGTCACCACCAAGGCCACCTGAACCACAAAGTGAGACCCTGTCTCAAAAAAAAAAAAAAATTAAAAACCTAAAATGTTCACACTCATGACAAATTAAAAAAAAAAAAAAAACACTTCTCTGTAATTGTAAGCCTGTGATTATCTTCTGGGGTCTATTGCTTTTTTGTTTTAGTATGCATTTCAGGGTGTGACTTTTTTCCTGCTGGTAGGCTAATGAGGCAGTGAGAGCCCAGATCCCTGCTGGATAACCCCAGCAAACTGGCAGTAGTATTAGGGCAAGATGCTGGTTCTGGTGCTTTAAAGTCCACAGAATGGATCCTGGCCTCTGGTCATGGGGTTGGAGCCTGAGTCTAGTTCATAATACTCTGGGTGTCTCTTGCTGGCCTGACCATGCTTGTCCCTCACCCAGTCACTGTTGGGGTTTCAACACTGGGAACCCTGAGATGAAGCCAACCCACAGCTGCTCTGACTCTGGTGTTCAGTTGGCCCCATCCTAAGATGGCATCCATCTGAGCACAGTCTCCAGGGCACCCTGCAGGAGGCTGGACAGGAGTCCCCCACCAGCTGTCCTGGAGCACAGCATCCACTGCTGTGTTGTACTGTTGCAGTTCCTCCCTGAAGTCACCATTTCCACTGTCTCTAGGTTTTGTGTTCCTTTTTCTGTGTTGATGTCTGTCTGCACTTTCTCTGTGGGTTCCAATTTTCCCTAAGGATCCTTCCTGGCTGCTGGGGATCCCCCTCGCCCCTCCTTTTCTTCCCAAGTTGTTATTCTCCAGTGCCTGGATTCCAAAACTTGAAATTGCTTTGTTGCTGTTTACCACTCTGCTATCTTCCTGGAAGTCTTTTTACTTTAAAAGGCTAAACAGTAGGCAGTTTTTACTCTTAAAAACAAAGGAAAGGGCCATGGATTTAGCTCAGTGGCATAAGCACCTGCTGGCAAGCGTGAGGTCGTGAGTTCGATCCCTGGTACAAAAAAGAAAGAAAGAACAGATCAACTGAAATTTCTTCAGAGAACCCTTCACTCTGGTTTTATTTTGTTTGTTTTCTTTGTTTTTTGTAGTAAGTTGTTAGATTGGGACACTGAATGATTTATAGCATACATGGAAGAATTTGTCACAATGAGGCATATGTCTTACTACTGGTCACATATATACAGAAATATACTTGAGTCAATAAATATCAATAAATAAAATTAAAACTTAGTAAGGAACAACTGGACAAAGATTGGCAAGCAAAAGTAAGAGTTTTTCAAGGAGAACACTATAAAAGCCAAAGGGAAGATAAAAAGGAGGGGAAAAATACTATACAATGGCAGAGTCTCATACACAGATAGTAATCCTTAATCCATGTGATGTCCTCCTAAAGAGTTTTGGTAAAGCCGTTTGAGCATTTTTCCAAATCACACACCCACAGTTCCAGTCTCATGATTCTAATTCCTGACAACTACTGGGAATTTTCCAGGTTACATGACTTCTTGCAGTGTCATGACCCTAAGATAAAGCAAAACTTCCCTACTGTAACGAGATTTCAGGTTTAACTTATATTTTATTTAGACCAAGCTAAGTTCCTTCCTGGGATCCTTCAAGTACTGTTCAAGAGTTGATCCTTCTTTGATCTCTACATTTGCCGAATGCCCCCCCACCCACCTCATGCTGAGATTTGAACTCAGTGCTGCGCTGAGCCCATGCTTTACCCCTGAGCTGCACTCCCAACCCTCTGGTGTCTCCTGAACTCTTGATTTATTTAACCAACTAAAGGCTGATTGCACACCCTCCAGCCAAAGGGAATACTTGCTGACCATCCATTTTCCCAGGGGCCTGTGATTGCAGTGAATAATGTGAAGAATCTCATTTCCCCTGGCTACGCGTTTGTATTTTTGAGTCTAATACAGTTCTTTCGCTTCTGCAGTGTCTCACGTGGGCGCCTCCATGTCATCAGCTTCATCAGACACTGGAATGAGTCCGTCCTCGTCATCGCCCCCACAAAACGTCCTTGCCGTAGAATGCAGGTGATAAACGTTTCCTCTGCCTTCCAGCGATGTGCTGCCATGGACATAACTTCCCAAACCCCAGCGGACAACCACAGACAGCATTCACCTGGCTTCCCATTGCAGCCGGCTTCCCATTGCAGCCAGCTTCCCATTGCAGCCGGCTTCCCATTGCTAAGCAGATCCCGTTTACTTCCCCGGACTGGATTGTATCTCTTCCCTCCTCTCTTCTTTTTCCTTGTTGCAAAACCGTGCTGATAAATAATTGAAGGTTAGGCAGCCTGCCATATTTGTCAGGAGTTTCCCTCATTTCTTTTTCACTTTTTGTGATACCGAAAAAAGGGCACTTAGCAGATTTTAATTTGTATAATAAAGCTTTCAGGTGTTGCTGAAATCATAGACAAGCAAGTGCACATGATAAACATCAAACTTATCCAGCTGAATAGTTACTGCTGCACTTTCACTAAGATGTATGTGGACACTTGGTGAGTAGGAAATTTATGTTTTGTGTTGTTGATTTTTTTTTTTTTTTTTTTTTTTTTTTTTTTTTTTTTTTTTTTTTTTTTTTTTTTTTTTTTTTTAGTGGAAGCACTTGCTATTTAGAACTGCCAAAGTACATGTTCAGCAGTGTGCCCAGGTTTAAAGGTGTAAATGGGACAAAATAAATTGTGAAAGGAAGTGTAGTTGACTGAAAACTACAGTTGTAATAAGTCTTCCACTTTTTATAGGACTTTTGAGCACACAATTATGCAAATATTTTAATGTTTATTAATGTGTACAGTGGAATTGTGAATAAGTTTTCAGTGGACTATCTTATCCCTTGACAAAAATATTTTGTCTTTTTTCTATGTAATTTCAGAGTTTTTATTTTGTTACAAAAATACAAAAATGAAATATATAACAACAATGAAGTTATTTAACAAGATTTCTAAAGCTGAAATTTTTGTGTAAAATAAGGTATTATCTTGCAACTTGTTAAATATATTTATTCAGACATTGGATGTTGTATTTTTATGTATTTTTAAAAATATTAATAAAATGGAAAAAAAGACAATTCTAGGTTAATTCACTCTTTGGATGACACTAGCTCTCAGCTGTCCGTTTCCAGGCGGGTACATTCAGCAACCCCCGGTGCAAGGGAGTCTGTCTGTCCTTCCAGCAGTGCAGAACTATACATACGCATCTGGATCGTTAAAGTGGGTCCTTAACTAGAAGCTTTGGCAGTCCTAGTATCTAAACTTTTTTGAGGATCAAAGTTTGGTTGCCCTTAAAATGCTTTGTCACAGTGTTTATGTTTGCTATACTGCCGAATAAATTTATATCTCCCAGAGTTGAGATGCAACAACCAAGTAAAGCAATTATGTATGCTTTGTCTGTGAATTGTTCCACAGACTGATACATCTTGTAAATAACTCTTCCAAAATCATGTATTTAAAGCAGTTTTGCATATACATTATGTAAAAAGGTGATTTTTTAAGAGCAATTTTTAAATTCATGTTTATACATTGAGGTTTTTTAAACCTCCTTTTCTGTGTTTCATATGCTGTAGAGTAATAATCTAGATGCTCTAGATTGTATATCAGGATCTAATTTACAAGAACAAAGTCAAAGCTAACCCTAGTGATGGCGCATAGCATTACTGATATCATTGTTTCTTAATTTCACTTTACCATATTGTGAATTTGTGATTCAGATTCCTTCCATCTTCTCAGAGAATTAAAAACAAAAAGATCCCTTGTAAAATGCACTTTTCTGTCTTTTCTTTGCAAAGCAGAAGTATTTCAATGTAAAATAGAAATGGAGCACAGCAGTCAGTATTAATAAAGGCCATGTTTTAAACATAGGCTTTATATTTTTAGTTTTCATTTAAGTGATTGCTTTTTCCCAAATGTCAGTGTTTTATAATTGGAAAATCAGATTTCACAAAAGAAAGAAATGTGATATATTCAGTCTTTACAATAATATTTCTAAATTTAATTATAAAAATAAAAAAGTGTCATTTAAATCTAGGTGGAACAAGCAGAAAATCTTAAATTTATAGATATTTTAATGATTTCCTTCAGTAAGAATATAATCTAAGACAACTAAGTTATCAGTTTGAGTACTGACTTACAATTGATATAAATTTGGTATTGAAGTATTAGAATGTGGCTATAGGGAGTAAAATTAAATATTGAAGTCTATAAACATTGCTTAAATTCTTCTATTTGGCAAAGATTATGAAATTAAGTGAATATTGCCTAGATGTTACGGTTCAAATATCAGGCATATTTTGAATTTACCTAAACTTTTTATATCTCTTGCCTGTGACTAGGAAAATACAGCATCCTCTCTCCTTTGTGTTTTTGTTTCGGTACTGGGGATCAAACTCACAACCTCACACTTGCCAGGCAGGCGCTAAGCTATATTCCTGGCCTCCCTAAGAAAAAAAAGTAGAAAGACACTCTAGTATCTAAAATTAAAGATAACTATTTGTAAAAATTATGGTATTTATTTATTTGGCGGGGCACTAGGAATATCAGGAATCAAACTCACAACCTTGCGCTTGCCAGGAAGGTTCTGTGCCACTGAGCTATATCCCCAGCCTAAAAATCATGTGACTTAAAAGGCTGTGTAGCTTTCTATTTTAGTTTTCCATTATGTGGTGTTACTGTTTTTGTATTAAATTTATAGTTTTCCTACCCTTAAGAAAGCCAGTTGTACTTAGCCATTTTAAAAGACCATTACCTACTATATCTGAAAATGCTTTGAATTACACAAATGTATTAGGAATTACCTATTCATTTGCTGTATACCTTTATTAATGACCTGCAGTTTGATACAACTATCACTTTGTGAAGATCTTCAAAAGTATATCCAACAACACACAAAATCTATTAACAGTTAATTCATCAGTCATTTATTATTTTTTGTGAGGCAGTCAGCACAATAATTAGGCTAAGTCACAGGAACAACAGAAGCAAAACAGACAGAAGTTCCCTGTTTTCGTGGGATGTGTAGTCCGTGAACACATCATTCTCCCCTGGGCATTAGAAGCCTGGGCGGGTACAGTGTGCCTTGAAATCATGGTAGAGAGCCCAGCTAGAACGGAGGCTGGGAAGGCTTTGCAGAGAGCAGGACAGTGGATGGGGAGTCATGGGGAAAGTGAAGGGTGGCCATGTGGAAGTGCACAGGGAGGGAAGGTGGGGGAGCAAGTCAGTGCCTGAGCACTGAGCAGGTCTAGCAGGTGGGCAGGGCCGAGCAGGTGAGCAGGGTCCAGCAGGTACTCTGGACTCCAGCTTGCCTGCGCTCTGTGGCCCCTGTTGGATTCCCCCTCCTCTCATGCCTGTTTGCCTTGAGCTGCCTCCAGAGCCACTTTGGAAGCTCCTGCTTATTGCTCACCACCACCCCATCCCATCCTCCGAAAGACCTGACAGCTTGTGTCACACTTCCTGTGTGTGGGGTCTGCCTTCTATCACAGCATTAGTTCCTTAGTGCTCCTCAGTTGTAGGTGTGGCACAGGAAGTGCCTGCTCCACCATCTGACACAGGAAGTTTGTCAGAAACGGTTTCATTGAGAAAAATTACTTTAATTGCTATTGTTCCTCCTACTTTTTTAAAAAAATTGGTCATCCTTATGCAGAAAGCAAGACGTTTAAGAGTCTTCAGTGTACCTTTCCTAAGTGATGTTAAGACACCCTTTGAGAAGTGCAGGCTTGTGAACATTCTCCTCTCTTCGGTATTCCTTAGCTGATGAGGTACTTTCCCCCTCCCATCACACTTCTGTGTGCACACAGGTGTTCATCCCAACACAGGAAGTCGGCTGTGTGACCACTTATCTTTAATGAAGTCTGACTCACTCTGAACGGAGTTCACACTAAGGAGGTATTTCCACAAGTACATAGTCTATTAGAGTAGAACATGTGTTAGTACTTTAAATTTTTTTTATAAAATCAAATTGTTTTCTGTGTTACAAAGCATGAAACACCTTTTTTAATTTGTATATATCCATTGTGTATCTTTTTAAACAAAGTAGGGCAGTGTTTATAATCTTGGTATTTATAGTTAACATAATTATGGGGTTGTTTTCACTTTGTACTCTAATTCATGCAGAAAACATTTGAAACATTTTATTGTGAAAAGTTGAAGGATCTTCCATGTAAATATAAACACCACCATCCGAATCAAGGGTCTCACTAGTTAAGCTGGGCACAGTGTCACACGCCTAAAATCCCAGCACTCAAGAGACTGAGACAGGAGAGTTGCCACAAGTTTGAGGCCAACCTGGGCTACACAGTGTGTTCAAGGCCATAGTGAAACCCTGCCTCAAAAAAAGAAAAAGAGTCTCGCCAGTGAACAGTTGCTACAGTGAGCAAGTAAAAACCCAGCCAAATACGAATTTTAGCCAAACAAATAAATTTTCAGTATAAGTATGTCCCAAGAAAAACACTTATTTATTAAAATTCAAATGTAACTGTGAGCCAGGGATGGTGGTGCACGCCTGTAATCCCAGCACTCAGGAGGCTGAGGCAGGAGGATCATTGCAAGTTCAAGACCAGCCTGAGCTACAAAGTGAGCCCAAGGCCAGCCTAAATTGTGTAGCGAGACCCTGTCTCAAAAACACCAAAAAAAAAAAAAGTAACTATTTTAACTATGACATCTACACTAGTTCCTCTTCTGATATATCCTAAGACATATTTATTATTGTCTAAAGGAACTTTTTTGATCCATGATGGAAAATAAATTATTGGAGTGCCTTTTAGTTTCAAAGGATATTTGTGGGCAGGCCACAGTTGATTTTTAACAGTCTCCTTGAAGAGGCATGATCTCCAAGACTGGCCCTATAGATCACATGGTCCTACATTCTTTTTTGTTTTGTTTTATTTTCTCGTTTTTGTTTGTGGGTTTTTTGGTACCGGGGATTAAACTCAGGGATCTCACACTTGTTAGGTAGAGACTGTGATGCTGAGCTAAATCCCCAGCCCTAAATTCTAAGTAGTACTAGGTAGTATTGTGTGTACTCACATCTCTGTGTTCTGGCGGGCACGCCTCTTTATCACTAACCATGCTAATGTCAAGTAGAAACATAAACTTTTCTGACCAGCATTAATAACTGAGAGTGAATCCACCACGAATACTCACATGGAACTTTTGCATAAAAGTTTTCAGTCTTCTCAGGTGAGTGCCCAGGCATGGGATTGCTCAGTCATGTGACCACCACCTTACCTTCTGGCCAGCTGTGGACAGGAGTTGCAGTTCCCCTACCTCCTCTCCCGCTCTAGAGAGTGTTATTGTGATGTTTTTCATCTTTTTGCCATTTTAAGTCATGGTAGCATTCCACTGTGCATGTCTATAATGCAATAATGCCACATGTAAGATTCCTTATTAATGTCAGCACCCTCAAGTGTTGGAAAGTATTTAAAGATATAGAACTACTAAGCATGGCTGGCACAAGTATAAATTATTAATGTGTCTGTTATGGTTTATGTTTGGATGGCCCCCCAAACCTCATGCAATCATGGAGGCAGCTGAGTCTACCATTTGTGATTGGTTTGTTGTTTAGTGCTGGGATTGATAGTATAAGTGCTGCACCCACCCCAGGGTGAGGAGCCAGCATACAATATAAGGGAGGGAAGGAGGTGTGCTTGGCCCCTTTTTGGCTCTTTCACTCTTGTTGCTTGTGGCTGCCATGAATGGCTGCCTCTCAGCCATGCCCCATGCCTTGGAGCCAACTGAGTATGGACTGAAACCTCCAAAAACTGTAAGCTAAATAAGTCTTTCCTTCCCTAATTTTGAACATCAGATATTTTGAGAGAAAAGTAACCAAAACAATGTCTATTTTGAATTTAGTAAAGAAAAAGTAAAAACTGCCTTTGACCTGGCAATTCTAATATGACATATATATGTTCAAGGGGACTCTCATAAGATGACTTTGCAGCATGGTATGTATGATCAGAGAGAATTATCTTAAATACCCATCAACAAAATGGAAAAGAAATTGTGACAGTAGTTAAATGCAATAATTCCTGAGCAGTTAAAAATGAATGGAGAAGATAACAATATGCAAAACAGTGACCATTGTTAATTTTCCATCATTTTGTTTTGAAATCCTATATTGTTTTTATTGTTGTTTTCTTTTAATCCCTTTTAAAATGGAGTAGGATGAAATATATCAATATAAAATAGATATATAAAATAGATATAAAAAATAGATGAGCAAATTGCCAAGTGATGCATAAAATAGAGCAATTTTGCTACAAAATTTGAATATTCAAAATAATACAACATATGCTTTTGTAAGTAGGGTCCCAAGAGTGAAGTGAGAAGGATGGACACCAGGATGATGATCACCTTCAGAGGATGGGGAAGTCCAAGCAGGATAGGCACAGGCATCCAAATCCCCAGGGCTGACTGCATCATTGTGTGTCCTTTACCATTGTTCTGACTGTCCCTGTTGATTAGTTTTATCTCATTGCTGGAGCAAAATACCTGAAATCCAAAGTTAGAAGAAGAAAGATTTATTTAGCTCACAGTTTGTGAAGGTTTTCAGTCCATAATCTGCTGGGTCCAAGGCAGGCTGGTTCATGACAGAAGGCAACAGTTAGCCAGAAGACAGCAAAAGCAACAAGAGCAAAAGGAAGGAGGGTGAGAAGACTTCCTGTCCCTTATAATGTATGTAAGTGGCACTCACCCACAATCCTAGCATTGGCCCAGTTGAATCAATCACAAACTCTAGAAGCCTGCTCCCATGACCACATGAGGCTTTGGGGGGACATCTAGACACAAACCATAACAGTCCCCACAAAGCTCATATTGAAATAAGCCCCCATAGAAGGTGCTAAGGTGGGACCAGGCAGAGCCCATAAGAGTGACTGCATCTGCCCTCCATGGCTGATAAGACCCAGAGTGACTGTTACAAAGCCAGTCTGGCTGTGTCTCAAATGTGTCTCCTGCCAGGTGATGCTCTGCAAACTCCACCAGCAGCAAGGCCCTCAGCAGAGGCAGCCCCTAAATCTGGACCCTCCTTGGTCCTGGAACTTGTATTGATTAACCCTTTATTCTTCAGATTTGTTCTTTTCTGAGACAGAGTCTTGCCATATAGCCCAGGTAGCCATCCAAATTTGCAGAGATTGCGCTACCTCAGCCTCCCGAGTTTAGGCATCACAGGTGTGCACCACACCACACTTGGCTATACTTAGTGAATTAGGCAGTTAATAAAGCAACTGTGGTATTCAGTTACAGCAACAGAAGATGGACTAAGACGACTATGTTATAGTGAATAATTTAAATGATACTCAATGAATTGTTGCATAGTAGGAAGAGAACAACGAGGACCTAGCACCCTGTCAGTGAGTCCATCTATTTTTCCTGCTTCGCTGTTTTGTATGCACACTGGACAGCAAGTTCTCAGTGGTTGAGAGCAGGGGGTGGTGCAGTTGGGCCTCAGCCCTCAGTTCTGGTTGCAGCCAGAGTTTGTCCCCTACATGACACTGTCCTGAGTGGCAGCCTGCTGCCAGGACAGGGAGCTGCGGCCGCCTCTGAAGTGAAGGAATCACAGATTTCATCTTCCAGCCTCCTCACTTCCCCTTTCCTTTTCCCCCTTTCACAATCCACCGCAAGATGAAATTTTAGTTACACTAAAACTGATGATTGACACAGGTGAAATTTTGTATTGATTTTTTTTCATAATATTCCATATAACACATTGACTTACTGAACTAGATTTTTTTTTTGGTCTGAACACTACATTTTACTTTAAATTGTAGACCATCTGGCATTTTAAATAACTTCTGACATTTCTCAGTTAACAGATTTTAATTACAAATTTTAGGATATAGAAGTGAGTTACAATTAAAAATTATAATTAGCCAGAAACAGCCACAATTAACTTTTTTTTTTTTTTTTGGTACCAAGAATCAAACTCACAACCTCACGCTTGCCAGGCAGGCACTTACGCCACTGAGTTAAATCCCCAGCCCTCACAGTTAACATTTTGCTGTATTTACTTCCATGTCTTTTGCTATATATACAAAAATACCAAACTTCAAATATGAATACACTTTTAAAGACATGAATGGGTTGTGCTTTACACTATTTTTTTTGCTTTTGTTTTGTTTTTTTGTACTGGGGATCGAACCCATGACCTCACTCTTGCTAGGCAGGCGCTTATGCTACTGAGCTAAATCCCAGGCCTTTACACTAGTGTTAAGGCCAGCTTTTTTCACTTGACAGTATACTATACTTACTTCACATGGATGAGTACTGGTTTCACATTTCCTACTTTGTACTCCACCTTACTCCATTGCTTAATCTATTTTTAGATACCCAGGTTTCCAGGTTTTAGTTGTATTGTTTTAAGCACTGAAGATTTAACTCTGGGTCTCACACACGAGATGCAAGCGCTCTACCACTGTGCTACATTCCTAGCTCTTCATTTTAAAAAAATTAATTTTTTTGAGACAAAGTCTCTAAATTGCCTAGGCTGGCCTCAAACATGCAATTCTCTTGCCTCAGCTTCCAGAGTAGCTGGGATTACAGGAGTGTTATACCATGCCCGGTCTTAACCATTTCTTTGAACCATCTATTCTTTAGCATTTTGTAGCATAAGTTCCTAGAAGTGGAATTACTAGGTTATGGGGTGTGCAAAATCCTAAATGATGTTGTTGTTGTTTTGTTTTGTTTAGACAGGGTCTCACTATGCAGTTTGGTTTTTAACTCATAATGTAGCCTAGGCTATCCTTGGACTTGCAGCAATCCTCCTGCCTCAGTCTCCTGAGTGCTAGGACTATAGGCGTGCGACACCATGGCTGGTTCTAAATGGTATTTTCTAAAAATCCTTTAATGCTGGTGAGACTATGAAGTACCTTTGCAGTACCTAGTGAGATTAAGGATACACATACACTTTGAGATATCCCAATTCTAGGAATTTATCTTGTAAGTGTTCCCACATATGTTCAAAGCTATTAGTTACAGCACTATCTGTAATCAAAATGAGACCTAACCAAAATGCCAATCACTATGAGTTTAAGTAAAATATGGTACATTGACAAAATAGCATGAAGCTGAAGAAAAGCATGAGAAAGCATACGGTGTCAGTAACTGTGGAAGGGTCACTGATGACACTGATTACCTTTGGAAAGGGGTAACTAAGGGATGGCGGTGAGAGAATTAAAGTCTGGTCTGTATGTTTTGGACCATATAAATCTATTACCCACTTGGAGAATAGATTTAAAACTTTTTAAACATCTGAAGCAAAAACCATTAAAATGAAAACTATTAAAAACTGAATTTTACACGGTCGTGAGTTTGATCCTCAGTACCGATAAAAAATAAATAAATAAATAAATGACATTTTTTTAAAAAACTGAATTTTAGATTTTACAGGTAAGAAAACGTACTTACAGAGATCAAGTGATTTGCCCATGTTCAACTGGCTAAGTTGTCGATGACTCTGCTTCTGACTCTACTGTGGAGAATCTCAGACCCATGAGTGTTCCTGGACCATTGCACAAATGAAGGAAAATATACCATGGCCAAGAATGCAAACTGACACAACCACTGTGCAAAACTTCTGAAAATGTTTTATTATATGGAGGAATTGCAACCCATACACCTTGTTGGTGGGAATGGAAATGGTATAACCAGTTCGGGGAAAAAAAGTTTCTTAAAAAAGGTGCCTACTTTCACCGTATAATCTAGCTATTTCACCTTAGGTATCACCCATGAAAAGAGCAAAGATCTCTCTAAGACAGAAGGCCTGAAAGCTCCCTGCAGGGGTGCTGGTATTAATCTCGGTGGAAACGCTGAGGAAGCTGCAGTGGTGTCCACAGGTGACAGCAACTGTAAAAGATGTGTCCCTCAAGCAACATGGAGCTCTTCCCCTTTTCTCTCCACAGGGCAGCAAGACTACTGGATCGTACCACAGCAGTGCACAGAAACACTGAACCGACACTGGGAATTTGGAGGCAGATTTATTTACATCAATGGGCACTGATTGGGATCATCCCCAGAACATCAGGCCCTGATCTCTGGTGGTCTAGGACTTATATATGGGATAAGCAAACAGGAAGTAGAGAGGCAGAATGACTCGTAGGTTGGGGATTGGTTCTTACAATATGCATCACAGCCACCGATGGGACATTTCTTAGAAACAAAAATACCTAGAACCGTAACCTGTAAGTGGAACTATTACCTGGGCAACTAACAGACTGAAGTATACTGGCTTGGGCGGGGGGCAATCTTCTGTTAAAGCATCACCCATAATCAGGGCGTCTCCCTCTGCACTTGCTGGCTTACACGCCAGTCATCTCTAGAACCACCCCAGACACACTCAGAAGTGTACTTTATTAGTGTCCTACATGAATATCTCAATTCAGTCAAGCTGACGTCAAGATTAACCATCACAAATAGCCATATAAATGCAGCTGTTCATAAAGGTAAAAAATGGAAACAGTGCCCACATGATCCGCTAGACAAATTTCAGGATTTCCCAAGGGAAAACTAGTTACCAATGAAGATCAGCTATCGATTCGACATGGATGAATCTCACACTGAGTGAAAGAAGTCAGACACGTAACTTCATTTAAGTAATACTCTACAACTCAGGTGTCCAACCTTTTGGCATACCTGGGTCAAGTAAGAGTTAAAAGCAAGTGATCTGGGCCATACATATAAATATATAATTAATGTATATAAGCAATAAAACTTCCTTTACTTTTAAATAATCTTATTACGCATTTAAAAAAAGAGGCTGCAAGGTGTGGTAATGTACACCTGTGATCCCAGCACTCTGGGAGGAGAGAGACTGCAAGTTCAAGCCAAGTTTGGGCAACTGAGTGACCAGTGACCCTGTCTCAAATCTTAAAACGTAAAAAGGAGCCGGGCCTGGTGGCTCACACCTGTAATCCCAGCACTCTGGAGGCTGAGGCAGGAGGATCGCCCCCAACTTCAAGACCAACAGGGGCTACAAAGTGAGCTCAAGGCCAGCCTGAACTGCATAGCGAGACCCTGTCTCAAAAAGGCTAAATAAATAAATAAATTTTAAAACGTAAAAAGGCTGGGCACGCGGCTCCGTGTAAGTGCCCTGGGCTCAACCCCCAGTTGCCTGCGTGTGTGCGCGCGCTCGCTCGCGCGGTGGTCTCTGCTCCTGTGACTCCCGGGTCTCGGTCGTTTCTGCTGTGGCACCCTTGTCAGCGCGCCCCCACCCCAGGAAATTTACCTTTTTTCTAAGCTAAACGTCACAGGTTTAAAACTGCGCCTTCCTCCCACTGCAGCGTTAGGGCGGCGGGCGCAGGGGGACGGACGCGGCGGGGACGCGGCGGGGCGCAATCTGCGGTGGCTCCGGGTTCCACGCTCCCGCCAGGGCTGCGCCTCCGCGCTGGCGGGCCAGGGCGCCCCCGTCCGGGCACGAGCACGGGCACGAGCCCCGCAGCCCCGGCGCCTCGTTCTCCGCGGGCTCCTGAGCTGCTCGCCGGGGCCCTGGGGCGGGGCGCGGCGGGGACAGAAGCGGGCGTGCAGCGTCCGACGGCCCCCGTGACCGGCCCGGCCTGAGAGAACTCAGGCAGCTCCGTAGCGCTGCATTGTGCGCGCTCGGGGGCCCTTGGGTCCGGGGCGCCTGGGGAGAGCCTCTGGAGGATGCCTGGTCCTAGACCTGGCGGGTCCGCAGCAGGGGAGCAAGGATACCCCCAAAGCCAGGACGAGGCTAAATCAGGGGATGTTAAGGGGCGCGCAGAGGAGGAGGCCAGATCGTTTCCAGGGTATGATGATCAAGAGAAACCTTCAGTGCACTTAGTGTTCTTTTAAACGTGGTGGTTTAAACTTGAATATGGCACTAGCCTGTAATCCTAGCATTTGGGAGGCTGAGGCAGAAAGATTGGGGGTTAGAGGACAGCTGGAATACATAACAAGACCTTGTGTCCAAAAAAAGTAGCTTAAATAATATTTACTTTGCCCCTAACGCTGCAGTTCTGAGCCGGGTTTGGTGGGATGAACACCTTTCTGCTCCACTCAGCACTGGCCAGCCGGCTCCAGGGCTGTGTCTCCCGGCAGCTGAAGCTCCCTGAGGCCTGGGATATCTATGCACTTGGCTGGGCCGTTGGCCTTAGCGCCTGTCCTCTTCACGCGGCTGAGCTGCCCTGTTGAAGGCTAGCATGCAGCCCAAGGGCAGGCAAGCATAACGTCTTAGGCAGTAACAGCTGCTCAGTTTCATTCAGCAAGGAGACAACCCCACCTTTGGATGGGGAGGCAGAGCTGTGGTGCATTTGCAGGACTGGGAACACTGCTATGGTTCTTTTTGGGAAATGCAGTTTTTCCACAAAAGACTTTGCAGGTCAAATGGCATTGAACCATCCTTGGGTGGATGCTGAATTGGGGGATAGTTTCAGGGGAGCCAGCTTTCAGCATGAAGGGAACAACGTGATGCAAAGATGCAAAGGGAGGATTCTGCCACCTTTGTTCATTTGGCAAAGGAGTCACAGAATAGTGGGAGGTGAGGGTGGAGAGCTCAGTAGCAATAGAATTAGGCAAAGTTTGTTTTGAAGGCCAGGTTAAGGAACTCAGATTCCAAGGAGGCATTCCCGATGATTTCTGAGCAAAATCCCAACCCCCACCACCACCGTGGGGCCTTGCTGGCTTTTCCAGACTGGCCCCAGACTCGTCCTGCTATATCCTCCTGAGCCACTGGGATCACATGCATGCATAGTTACACCTAGCTGGACAGGAATTTTTTAAAAAGAAGGAGAAAAAATACTTTGATTAGGCAGGAATGTGCTTGATGAACTGAAAGAACTGCCTGTTGCAGCACATAGATGAGAAGCAATGAAATTCTTAAAGCCAGGAGTCACAGATTTATTTTTTATTAAATTTGTATACTGGTATTATTAATGGAAAGTTAAAGTGCTTAATATACCCATTAGCCTGTCCTGGATAGACACATCTGTTCTGGTCCCCTTGGCAGCTTCTGCTTTGTGTGTAGGCACAGGGGGACTTACTTTGTGACAGTATCACATGAAGGTCTTGCTAAGGTTAGGGAAGCCAGTGCCCACACAGCAATCAAGACTTTATCCCCCTTGAATTCTTTACCACATGGCTTGGTTTCCATTTTAAACATAATCTGGAAACATCTCTTCAAATGCTGTAAAAATTCCATGGTATAAAGAGAGACTGGTCCTGGCAGGACTTTGGAAATGTCCTGCCGTCAAGGGCTGTGAGCCGTGGAGCCAGACTGTGGTTAGTGGAGTGTACACACCTACCCCTGTGGCTCTCCCCAAGCAGTGGCCTGGCTCAGGTCCTGCTGAGCTCCTCTGGAAGCACAGCTGCCCCCTGGCCCTGAGGGTCAGCGGTGGGTTCAGCACTGAAGAACGTGCCAGTCTCAGCTACCAGTGATAACCCAAAGCCTGGAGACTTCCCAGAGCCACTTCCCAGACCACTCCTTTCACATTAACTTGTGAGGGTGCTCCTTGCAGTATCCACAAGCCCGTTTGCCATCTGAGGTGACACATGTAGGGACTAAGCTATCCCTCTGACACTTTGAGTTTTTCTGGAGCTGTGAGCTGAATGGGCTCTAGCACCTTTCTCACAGGACATGAGAAAAACACTTTACTCCTCTTCCGGCAGGCATTCCTCCTTGCTCAAAGGATTCACCATCAATAGAGGGGGGCTGTTACCTTGAGAACATCAACCAAAGGGTCAATTTGGTCACTGGTTATTTCTCGAAGGACTATTTTTTTATTTCCTTTTTTTTATTTTAAAGAGAATAAAAACAAATGAAATAAGACAGAATAAAACCAATCAAAGAAAAACAGTCAAAATGATACAGGACTTCAAAACCAGGTATAGGAAATTAACAATGACTACCATAATGCTTCTTGTTGTCTTCAAAAGAGCTGCCCATACCATCAGACATAATAACATCAAACAAAACAATGAAAGCAATACACAACTTCAAAAAAAATACAAAATCAACAATGGGTACCGTAATATATCTTCTTATCTTCAAAATTACTGCCCATGCCATCAGATATAATAAAATCAAACAAAATAGAACAGAATAAAATCAAACAAAACAAAACAATGAAAATGATGCGCGACTTTAAAACAAGATAATAGGGAAATAACAATGGCTACCACCTTTAGAAGATCTCCCATAGATGCTATATTACATATTGTTATCCTTGAAATAGATGCTCTGACTACTGGCTTATTTATTTATTTATTTATTTATTTATTTTTTTGTGGTACCGGGGATCAAACTCACGATTGTACGCTTGCAAGGCAGGCGCTTGTGCCACTGAGCTAAATCCCCAGCCCCAGACTACTGGCTTTGGGCTGCAAAGTCAATCAAACAATACAGGCACTAAGTCTTTTTTTTTTTTTTTTTAACTTCCGTGGCTATCATCTCAGCCTGCTCCAAATCAGTCATTTGCTAACGAGGAGGGGGTCTTGGCCCTTCTCGTCTCCAAGCCTGTGAGCCAACTGGCCCACAGGAAGGAGTTAGCTTCTTTTTGGTTCTATTCCTGGGATGCATGGCTGCCACTGGCTCACAGGAAGGTGTTGGCCCAGCCCATGATAGCCACTTGTTCACGAGAAGATTAGCTTCTTGATTTTCTTCTTGGGCTGCATGGCTACTGCCAGCTCACAGAAAGAGGTTGACCTGGCCCACCACTGCCACTAAGAACTATTTTCAACAGGTGCTTCATAAATGGAGCCAGGCAAAGGAGACCCTCCATGTAACAGCCAATGCTGCCAAGGACACTACAGTCCTGTTGCTCTGAGCCACCATACAGGAGGCCAGGCTGATAATGTCAGGTCGTTCCTATTTGGTTTTTTCCAATTTGAGAACTATTCATTAATTTTGTCTGATTGCCTTATGAAGCTGCCTTCAAGATCTTGGAGCTGGGGTTGTCATTTGTGGCCCAAATATTTTGAATTTTGATGGGGTGCCCATTATATCAGAGTGGACAGGACCAGACGATGGCTGGAGCTGCACCCACATAGCCGAGGGAGAGCCTGGGTACTGTGTATACATCTCTGCAGCTGCATGGGTAGTGCGTGGAGACTTCAGATGGGCCAGGGACCGTGGGAGTCACAGATTTTTGAGATTGCAAACTGGAGTCACTGAAAGGAATATAGTAGTTAGAGAATAAACATAGTCAAGGAAGCGGCCCAGTGAGTGTCCAGGGACTGGACATGGGAGTAGAGGTGCCTTCCTGACCTGTTTGTGTGGGGTAGAACCTGATACTATTCCATGTTCCCCTCACTGCCCCATTCCATGGCTGACTTTGGACTTTTTATGTACTTATTTACTGTTTTCACTTTATAAGACTGCGGTCCCAGAGTGAAGACCTGGTGTGTTTTCTTTTTTGTTTTGTTCTGGGTTTTTTTGAGACAAGGTTTTATCATTTAGCCCTGGCTAGCCTAGAGCTTGTAGCAGTCCTTCTGCCTCAGTCTCCTAAATGCTGGGATTACAAATGTGTGCCACCACATCCGGTTCTTGTGTTTTCTACTTTCCACTGACTCCTCTTCAGAAGTTCCTTGCACACTGCACTTGTCTGGCACATGTTAGTTAAGTATTGTAGGCACAAACAAAGATTTCTGACTTGGCTTGTCTTACCCTGGAGGGCTCTGAATGACAAACCAAAAAGCCTGAATATTATTCTCTTCCAATGGATAACCAATAATAATGACTATTTCACAGAATGAATACAATTACTAAATTGGTGTTACTATTCATTCATTTGAAACAGGGTTTTGCTATGTAGTTCTAAAGTGGGATTTGCTGAAAAGTGTTTTTTTAAATTTTTAAAAAATTTTTTTATTGGTACTGGGGATCGAACTCACTACCACGTACTGGCAAGACAGGTGAGCTAAATCCCCAGCCCAAAAAGTGTTTTTTTCTGTCCTCCCAGCGTTGGGCTCAGCCCCCTCCCCCAACTGCTGACCAGTTCCTCATTACAGATGAGGTTAATAGAGCCCTATGATGTCCTGGTTCATAGGACTCTGCTTTCCTTCAAGGCTGACTTCTGCTCTGATGCTGGTAAGGTTGACAACTGTGCTCCAGAAAATAGGGTCCCAGGACATCCTGGAATTTGTCTTCTTTCAAAGGTAAGTTGTGAAGCTGTCACATTGCTAAACCATTGCTGAGTAAATTCTGCACCTCTTTCCAGTTTGGCGCCAGACCCTAAAAATGGGAACTTCTCCTTTGTTCAGCACTCAGCCATTTTAGACACAAGTCTGGCTGGGCCAGTGTACACCTAAAAATACAATTCTCCTCTTTCCCAGTAGTCTCTCCCATTTCTTGAATTTTGCAGCAGTTCAGGCTGCCCTTGAAATCACTATGTAGCTGAGGTTGACCTTCAACTCACAGTGATTCTCCTGCCTCAGCCTTCAGAATGTGCCAGCTCACCTGGTTAACGCTTTCCCTTTCAAGAACATCACCCTGGTATGGTGTAGAAGATGGAGTGGAAGAGGAAAGCTGAATATATGAAAACCAGTTGGTAGCTGTTCTGATGAGAAATAATGAATTATTTCAAGTAAGTTGTAAAAGCAAGATTTTTCACATGCTCACATTCTTGCAACAACTCTTTTCTCATTTTGTAGATAAATAAGCCATAGAAGGAGAGATCTCTTCCCATCTCTCCGAGGATTTTTCATCCTTTTTACCCTAAGACTGTCTGTTTCCTGAAGCATGGTCCATGATCATTGGCATTCAACTTGTCTGCAGCAACATTAACAGCTTCGTTGCAGTAGGTTAGGGCTGGGAATTCTAATTAACAATACTGACTCAGATTTTTGTTTTCCCTTTGCTGCTGGGGATTCAATTCCAGGCCTTGTGCATGGTAGGCCAGTGCCCTACCACTGAGCTCCATCGACTTCCCTAACTCTGAGACTTTAAGATTCAAAAGAATCAGCTGATGAGCTTGTTACCAGTGCAGATGCTACTTCCTGATGTATGTCTCTAATCCCAGCTTACTCAGGAAACTGAGGCAGGAGGATCCCAAATCTGAAGGCAGCCTGGGAAACTTACTAAGCTTTTGTCTCAAGATAAAACAACAAAAAGGGCTGGGATGTAGCTCAGTAGTAGCTTGCTGAGCGTGCAGGAGGTCTTGGGTTCAGCCTCTGGTACTGGTAGAGTGTAGGTAGAACAATGATGCTGAAGAACTCCCCCGTCCCATTGGAGTTTAGACAGTACTCTAGGGCCAAGCCTTCTCCCATTGTCCGAGGAACAGTGAAAAATAACAGAAACCAAGAAATCTTTGAAGACCTAGGTGGTGAGAGCACAAGGAGAGGCACCCTGGTGAGGGTTTGCACATCCTTAAAATTCCAAAAGTCATTCACCTGTGTGTAGTGCTTTTTACTTTCTTGTTTTCCCAGAACCACTGTTCTGTTCATGGCGTATTTCCTCTAGCAGGGACTTGCGCTGAATACACCATTCCATGATCGTCAGTAAATGTAGCTTCTTTTCACTTGCCATTTGACTGTGCACTTGCAATTCTTGGCTTATCTTACATGACAGCCTGGAACCTTCTGCTGGATCCACTCTGTGGTAATGTGGGGGCACAATTATAATGTAAGAACACATTTATAAAATAACAAACTTGTATTTCGAGATACAAATTAGAGGTCTCTGATGCTGGATTCAGTTCACCTTGACAGTGGCTAAAGCCCAGCTCATACTTTTCCCATCCAAGTACTAACCAGGCCCGACCCTGCTTGGCTTCCGAATCAGACGAGATCAGGCACATTCAGGGTGGTATGGCCACAGACCAAGCTCATGCTTCTGATAAGCACCGAGTCAGAGTGATTGTCTATACCTTGAGGCACCCTGGACTAGTCAAGGAGTCCTTTAACTATGCTCACCCTGTAAGGACCCCCTTCCCTTGTTCCCAGAATATTTCTGTATTATGAATGTGTATATGTATTATAAATGTGTCCTTACATTATAATTGTGCCCCCACATTACCACAGAGTGGATCCAGCAGAAGGTTCCAGGCTGTCATGTAAGACAAGTCAAGAATTTCAAGTGCACAATCAAATGGCAAGTGAAAAGAAGCATGGAACCAATTATGTGACATTTTGTCACTTACTTTGTACTTCCCACTTCTAAATGCTACATAAACTAAGCTCTGTAAACAGTGCTGTTGCCTTGGGGAACCATCCTGCAACAGTTCCCTGGTGTGAAGATTCAACAGTCTGCAGGATTGTTGAATCTTCAGATTAAATGCTGGCTTCTTATCTGTTCAGTGTGAAGAGTCTTCCTTTTGGTTTGGCTTGGCTTGGGAATTTTCCTGCAAAAGTAACAGGTACATTCCCACCACCACCAAAAGAAACAAATTCCTGGGCCCTACTCCCAGTTCAAGCAAGTGCAGTTTTCCAGGTCCTTCTGGTGGTGACTCCTCCTAAAGCATGCTCTCACGTTCTGCACTCTTCCCTGCTTCTCCCTGGAAGAACCTTCTCTTCTCCCTGTGATAAATGGTATGGGAGAGACCATTGAACAGGCTTTTGTGTATAGTTTTATTTCATGGAGACAGGCTGAGACCACAAAAGATGTCGGCCTCTGGCCAGTGGAGAGGTAGTTATATAGGGCTTAGGGAGGGAGCTGTTCTCTGGAGGAATCTGGGAGGGAAGCCAGTGGTTGAGGTTCACACAAGGGTCAGAAGGGTCAGGCAGGTGTGTAGATAACGTTGGCCTCTTCACTGCTGCTTCCCTCTCCCATCGTGCTCTTGTGGTTACGGCCTTCTGCTTTGTGTACTGAGGACAGCATGGCCCCTTAGTGGATTCCTGTTGTTTGCTGACAGGGTCCCACCTGGCTCAGGCATGACACTCCAGAAATGAGCTCAGCTGAGTTATTAGACCCAGCGTCCACATTCATCTGTGTTCTAGGTACTGTTTTCTGGACACTTCTGCTGGCACTCTGTTAGTGTGGTCACAGGTAAATGTGCTCTCTCATCTTGTCACTGTTCCTCATTTCCCATGATGCTCTTGGAATCACTGGTCTTCCCCCGTGACCCCAACTCCTCTTGCTTAATTATCAGCCGCATCCTCCACAATCAGTGTCTAATTCTTAGTCTTTTGTGTGCTAGTTCATGTCCCATTGTCTGTTTCCACTGCTTCCATGAACTTCTGGCCTTCTTTGTAGTAGTTCCTGACTCTGCAAATTAAAAACAAGCCTCAGCATGGTAAAGACACTACCTTCCATGGGTGCCTTCTATCTTTACTGCCTCACTTTCCTAAGGATTGGAAATACTAGATGTAAAGTTCCTAGTTTACAGCTGGCCTTGGGTAATTGATAATGTACTGCTACATCTGCCCTATCATAATCTAGCACTTAGCTTGACTTGATAAGTCCTCTGCCTGTTTTGTTGCTTGTGCTTTCTTAACCAAACTTTCCTGAACCTCTCCCATCTCAAACGCCATCTTTACTGAGACACTCCCTGGCTCTGCAGCTAGATGCACCGTCTCTGTACTCTAAGCTTCAGAACGCTTAGATTTGTGTCCTACTTCCTGTGATACTGATCCTTTTTTTTTTTGTCTTTCTGAGACAGGGTCTCATATGCAGTGCAGGCTGGCCTTGAGCTTACTTTGTAGCTCAGGCTGATCTTGAACTTGTGACAATCCTCCTGCCTCAGCCTCCCAAGTGCTGGGATTACAGGTGTGAACCACCACACCTGGCTTCCATTCCCTTTCTTATCCATGGGTTCCTTGGGGATAGCCTGGGGTCATCTGCTCCTTTCAGCCCTTCCTAGGGTGTTCTACCCTTGTTAGTGCTCATTAGTTGCCCACCAAATGAGACCTATGGTTGTCACTGACCACTTGCATGTTTGCTGATAAAAGCCTAAAAGGTGACTCCTCTTCAGGCTTAACCCATTTTAAAGAGTATTCTTGTGGAAAACAAACCTTCCAATCCTGGGTAGAGAAGATTGAAGCGGAAGTGACTGGCAGCGGAGTTGATTTCTGGACTTGGCATGTCCTGAGAGACCAGCCATAGGCATGGTACCAATGACAATGCCATCTTGTGACAATGGTCGCTTTCCTGAGTCAGCAAGTCACAGCATCCTTATGTGTTGTCATCAATTGTCCTGACAGCCCCCACCATGTCCTGTGACCTTTTTCTTGCAACAGGATGAGAGAAGCCTAACTTCTTGCCTCCTGTGTTAGTTATGGTTACCTGAACAGAGAAATCACTGCAACCAAGTGAACACACACCGTTAACCTAGGCAAGAAAACAGTACTGCAGTATATATCTACCTACTTTGTTACAGTAATTACATGTTTCCTGCTATGTGTATTTAGAATGCTGGGTAAGTTATGGTAAGCAATTAAAAGCACATCAGCATAGCTTAAATTGCCATTTAAGTTTGGGGACAGAGGTTGAGATGTTTTTCACTACGTAGTAGAAGAGTATTGAAATTATGCTAGCCAGGTGTATTGGCACACACCCGTAATCCCAGCACTCAGATGGCTGCAAGTTTTAGGCCAGCTTCAACTACGTGATTTCAAGGCCAGCCTGAACTACCTGGCAAGATTCTGTCTCAAAAAACAAAAACAAAATTAAACCCAAAGAGAACATTACAGTCATGCTTGAAAGTAACCCATCTATTTCAGGAGAGGACGAAACAGGCTGAACATCTCAGCAGGGCCACTGTAGTACACAGGCAACTGCAGAGTCCTGAAGGCTTTCAAAGGTGCACTCCCCCAATGCATCTGAGGTACTGCTGTGCAAAATTCCCCTTATTTGAATGTTTAATTAGAAATATTAAAATGAATAAAATGTCTGAATTTCTGTTCTCCACAATTAGTAAATTAGTTTTTGGTTGTTTTAAGATGAAGCCAACCTATTTTTCATGTATCCCCTACAACAAATTATGTATTTTACTATTATATGTTTTAACGTTTTAACTGTTTAAATTTTTATTTATTTTGGTCCAGAAATCGAACTCAGGACCATGTGCTTGCCAGGCAGACATTTGTGCTGCTGAGCTATATCTCTGGCCTGTTTTAATTTTCAAAAAGTAAAACAAAACTTCCATTTCCCCAAAACATAATAAAATAGAAATCATGTTGGTAAGTTTAAACATAATGGCTAAATAATATTCCTTTCAACACAAGTTTAGCCTAGTAACAAAATCCATTCACAAGCCAGGTAAGTTAATCTATATTAGTTCTCTCACGTCTACTAAATTGCTCCATGTACTTAACCATAAAATGGAATTTCCTGAAAATGCATGGCTTTGCTTCAGGATTCACTGGCTCTAAGATCCTACTTGAACTCTGGTCATATTTTTCCAATGTATCACAGCTGATAATAAACTGAAAAATGTTTGTCAGACTCATAACCATTTGGATTTTCAGCTTTTGAACAAAATGCAAAACAATACAGACTCTATTAGACCATAAAAGTGAACCCATAATGGAGCATTCCCAAGACAGTCTCAGGTGGGAAGTTTCCAGAACATATATGAAAATGAAGAACATGTAATGCGAGAAAAGTATTGTGTTTTTCAATGACTGTGAAACAACTCTTTTATGTATTTATCAGCAATCTGAGGCAGACATAAAAAAGAAAACTTGGAGAATGATGCTTATTGAAAAACATTTCAATGTGTCCAGTCCAGTCAGAATATATAGTTCTAAATATTACAAACAACTGCTCATTGATATTTCCATTTATTTCACTTTCAATAATAAATTTTTTTATACATGATTGAACAGTTTGCTTTAAAATTAACAGTCACAATTGAAGAAATAGTGGCTTATCTTTCTAATGAAGTGACCAAGCTGCTGAATCATAAGGCCTCAACAAATGTGCATATTATTTTCACTGAACAGTAAGACCTTTTATTGTGATTATTCCTGGTGAGCAGCAATTTTGTCTTTCCAGTGGTTTCCATTACCAAATAGTTATGACAGATGGTTTGACATGGTGCCCACTGCTTCCAGAGATTCCATAGATGGGTCCTCTTTCCCACTGCAACGGCTATGGCAGCCTCCACTCAAAGTCCCATCTGCCAGGACTTCTCTATCGTGGCTGCCCAAGAAGTCCTGCTTTAGCTGCCAGGGCTTCATTCTGCTGAATATGATATTCCTGAAATCTCATGGATATTCTTTGTGTCATTTTTAAGTATTTCTGTAAGCAATGCTCTGAACAGGTGATCTGGAAATAAAAAGGGAAGATCCAAGAGGCAACACAAAAATACCAACTTTTAAAAATGAATGTATTCCAAAAGAACCACCAGTAGAAACTTCGCTATTCTTTGATTATCTCTGCAAGATACATGGCATTAAATGGGTAGCAAACAACCACAGCAATTAATATGTATCACATGCCTACTATCCTCAGGCACTAGGAGCAATGGTAGCCTGACTCCATGAACCTTGTGAGCTGCAGATTTTGCAGGTGTTTCAACATGAACCGAAAGCCCACAACCTTATCCCCTACTAACTGTTAAAATGTATACCCAGGAGCAGGTGAATTCCCTTTTACTTTTCAACTAGAGTATTACACTTAGCATCTCTTCTAGACTTTGAGAGGTGCTCAACAGGTATGTATATGATGATTGCTGGTTATACACTAAGTGCTCAGCATGAATGTTTACCAGCTTCTGCCACAGGAGGACACTGATGTTATTTTGGGCAGGTACATATTCTGATGAGACTGCTGAAAGTGAAGACTTCTAATAGGATTGTTTCAGAGCCTGCCTATGCAATAGGAACATCACATGCAAGCTTTACTTTTTCCAGAGTCAACCTCAATTCTCAGGGACATAAAGGCTGTGTCAAGTTTTTCTATCTAGGTTATCTTGACTTAATGGTAATCACTAAGAATCTTTCCTGTGAGACAGTAACTCAGCAGTCTAGGCATCTTTCCTAGAAAAGTCTGGCTTGGGAGAATTAAACTTGGCACCATTAAACCCAATGCCATGATCCTTGGCTGATTTGGTTCCCCCAAGCAAAAATGCACGGAAGGCAGCCCCAAAATTCTGTATTAAGTAGGAATAAGTGAAGTGCTTAGGGGAGCCTATGGTTTATGATAAGCTTGGAAAATTTTTAGTGAGCAACATTTTTCATACCTCTTCAGGTTTTACTTCTTTTGTTGTGAAGTCTTTAACGCAGTCCAAAAAACAGGTTTCTGTAAGTTTATTGTAGGTTCCCAGGAATTCCCTAAACTAAACAAACAAATAAATCAAAGTTCATTTAAATTCAAGTTTTGACAATGAAGGTATTTTGAAACTTTAGTGATTATTTGTATTTATTATGTTGCACTTGAAACCAGATTCTTGACTAACTTAAATAGGTATAATATGAACTACAAAATATAGTCTTACTTTCTACTTGTTTATTCCATTATTAGTTAAATTAGAAATATATATACTTCAGAGCGAGGTATGATAGAATGTGCCTGTCATCTCAGCTACTTAAAAGGCTGAGGGAGGAAATCAATTGAGCCCAGGAGTCTGAGAATAGCCTGGGCAGCATAACAAGATTCCATCTCAAAAAGAACAACAAAAAATATACGTGTTGTATCACTTAATATCTATTTTTGGAAGTAAAATATAAACATTTATTTTGTGAGATCACTGACTGACAAGCATGCATCTAGTAGTGTCTTATACTTTTTATAAAATCCTTCTACCTTAATTATAATACCTTACCTGTTTTATCTGATCAGATTCTGATATCTGTGCAGCCATATTCTTTTGGTATATTTATGAGTCACCTGATTAAAAAATTTTAAAAAATTGTCAATAGATATACAATTTTTTTAGGCTAGCTGAACAATTAATCTTTGTTTATATTTTATAAATTTATAACTGTATGTAACTATATAACACTGTCAATTTCAAAGATGATCAATAGCAACAGAACCTTATGATTTAGGGTAAGATAGTCTAATGTTAGGTATGGGTCTGAGAGGCCTTGTCCTATTTGAAACACCAGAGTTTTTTTTAAAAAGACAGGTTACAAAAAAAAAAAAAAGACAGGTTGCTTTGCTGTTTGTTAAAAAAACATCACTTGTTAAAGCAAACTGTCTTCCTAAAATTTCTTAAATTAATGATTTCACTGATTGCTGATTTAACACTGATTTGTGCTTTTTGTTGATCTGTGCTGTTAATGATTACTATCTATATAAAGGCAACATTTCTACCGTTAATGAAACACTATTTACTTTAAGTCAACAATATTTATGAAATATATTCAGAATTCTAGGAGATTCTAAAAGAAAGTCACAGGAGTTACACATTCTACAGTTCAAAAAGGGCAATCACAGAGACTTACCAGAAATTTGTGAACACATGAGACTAGTGATCTAACTTGGGGGCAACAAAGAAGGAAGACAAGATAGTGAAAAAAATGTTTTCTAAATTACTGAGATTTGCACATACTCTAAATGTAGGACTCAAGTTAATCCAGACATAAGAGTACCACATTTCTTACTTAGTCTATCTTGACTAGTTCTAAAAACACTGAGTATCTCATACAAAAGGTTTATATAAAATAAAGCTGATTAAAATAGAAATTGAACAGCATGTAAAAGGAAGGATTCGCAAACACCAGTCACATACACTACAGAGTAATAACATAAATGCTATGCTTCATATTTAGTTTTGAGTTTCCTCTCTGGCAAGTTAGCAAAAAGCCTTGTTGGGATTTGGGACTCACATTCCTGGCCAATGATGAGGCTAATAGCACAGTGGAGGCCATGTGGGGAGCAGGAACAAGGCATTTTAGTGGTTCCCAGCCAGGGAAGAAATCACGGCTAAAAGTTCCCCAAATTTGGCCTAAGACACAAACCTACAAATTCAAGAAGCTAAGTGAGGCCCAAACAGCATAAATCTAATGAAATTCAAATCCATATACATTACTGAAGATAAACTTTGGAAGCAGTGAATGAAAACATCATACTATACAGAAGAAAAACAATTATGGTGACTGCAGATTTCTCATCATCCTTCTACGGAGGCCAGAAGGAAGTGGCCTAAAAGTCTGTAAGTGCTAGGAATGGTCAATGCAGAAATACTGTGTTAGTGAAAAATGCCCTTCTGGAGTGATGGGGAAATTGAGACATTCTCAAATGAAGGAAAACTAAGAAAATTTGGTGCCCACAGATCTACCTAAAATAATGGTTAAGGTTTTAAAAAAGAAAATATAAATGGAATTGTAGACTATCATAGATGACGAACTCTTATTTCTGGAGGTAGTGTAACATAATATAGTCACTCTGTCAAACAGTTAAAGTCATACTTAGTTTCTTAAGAATGTAAATATAGCCAGAAAAGTGGCTCAGTGGCACAGCACCCACCTGGCAAGCACAAAGTCCTGAGTAAAACAAATGAAAATAGACAACTATCATGTGATCCAACAAGTCCACTTGTTGGTATTTTCCCCAGAAAAACAAAAAGCGATGTTCACAAAAGTTACAGGTTATAGGAACTACTCATAATGGTACAAAAAACTGGAAACAACTCAGATGCTCTTTGTGCAAATATGGCTAAACCAGCTGCTCTATTCCATGGAATACTACTCAGGAATAAAAATAGTAAGATAGCAATACAGAAACAGCCTGGAGAATTGCACTTAGTATATATGCTAAAAGGCTACACACTGTTTGATTCCATTTATGTAACATTCTTGAAATACTAACAGACTTACAGAGATAGAGGACATATTGGTAGTTGACACTGGTAAAGGAGGGGTGGGAGTAGGAGGGAAGTGGGCATTCCTATAAAAGCAACACGAGAGCCTTTGTAATGGAAGCGTCCTATATGGTGACTGCATCAATATCAATATCTATATCCTGCATGTGATACTGTAGTCTAGTTTTGTAAGATATTACCACTGTGGAAAACTAGATAAAGGGCACAAGATCTCTACTATTTTACAACTGGACATGAAACCACAATAATTTAAAAAAAAAATTTTTTTTTTTTGTCTTTTGAAAAAGGGTCTTGCCATGTAGTTCTGGCTGGTCTCGAACTTAAAATAATCCTTTTGCCTCAGCCTCCCAAGTGCTGGCATTATAGGCATGCGCCACCATGCCCAGCCTAATAAAAAGTTTAGTGAAAGAGAAAAATGAGGTCATTCAACATTCTAATTGCCCCAGAAAACAAGCAGCATGATAAATGCTGTTAGCAAGAATTCTATAGTATATATATATATATATTTATATTTATTCTATTTTGTCTGATAATATCTAGTAGTCTGACAATATCTAGAAACTGGTAAGATACTATATATGGAATTAAGTATTGAATGAAACTATCATTTTGTTGGAACTTCAGAAATACAAGGCCAAGCTGGGCACAGCAGCCCAGGCCTATAATCCTAATACTCGGTAGGCTAAGGTAGGAAGATCTCCAATTGAGGGCAGCTAGAAATACTCAGCAATACCCTGCCAAAAGTGTTTTCTTCTGAAAACAAAAGAAGACAAAAACAAGAGCAAAGCAAGCAATAAAACATGTACTAAGACTGGGCATGGTGGCGCACACCTGTAATCCCAGCACTTCGGAGGATGAGGCTGGAGAATTGTTGCAAATTCGATACCAACCTGGGCTACAAAGTGAGCTCTAGGCTAATCTGAACTAAGTGAGACCCTGTCTCAAAAAGACAAAAAACAAAACAAACAACAAAGCAGAAACATGTACTAAGGAATGTGGTTTGCCAGTAAGCTTCTACCTTAAAGTATAAAAAGGTTATTCACTAGACCTCTGAATCGCTGAATTCAGAGTGTACTCCCTGTAACCTCAGGTATACCAACAACAGGGCTTTCTACAATTCACATCCTAAAAGAAAACATCTGATAAATGGGTGGAGATATAGATTCCCAGGCACTGGGAAGTGCAAGATCCTGAGTTTGATTCCTAGTCTCAAGAAAGAAAGAAAGAAAGAAACCAACCCCAAAGCAAACCAAAAATATCTTAGAAATTTAGACAGTGACCAATTGTAATGCCCAAATCTGGTTCCCTTTTTCCTATTATCATCCTTGTGCCTCTTCAGGTAAAAATTCGTAATATGATTTTCTGAGCCAGAGGTTAAAGAGGCAGAAAGTATGAAATCTTTAGATGTTCTGTAAATTTTTTACTGGGGCACCGTACTGCTTCAATCCTCTCTTTCCCCTCATGACACAAACCATGGTGACAAATGAGTGTAGTTACTGGGAAGACACAGGACATGAGGACTGCCACAGTGGTATTGGTATGAATTTGACTTTTTGAGACAAGGTCTCGCTGTGCAGTTCAGGCTGGCCTTGGGCTCACTTTGTAGCCCAGACTGGTCTCAAATTTGCAAACAATTCTCCTGCCTCAGCCTCCCAAGTGCTGGAATTACAGGAGTGCGCCACTATGCCTGGCTGAATTTTTTTATTTAAAATTATTCTCTTGGTATTACATTCCTTAAACAGTCTTCTCTTTTAAAAATCCTATCTATGGAGAACTTGGAAAATAAAAGATAAATATTTCTGTTAGTTAAAGGCCACTGTTAACTTTATTTTTTATCTGAAATCATTTATATATTCATTCAGAGATTTCTGATCTATACTTGAACTTAATAGCAAATAGCACTTTTTTGGGTTTTTTTTTTTTTTGATATTTGAGACAGGGTCTCATTGTGCATTTCACACTGGTCTTAAACTTACTATGTAGCCCAGGCTGGCCTAGAACTTGCAGCAGTTCTCTTGTCTCAGCCTCTTGAGTGCTCAGGTCACAGTTGTGTGCCACCATGCCCAGCTCTAGTGCTTTTCTCTAATCTGCCTAAATCTCATTATTTCCTAGTCACTACTATTACGATTATGGCATACATAATTATAGACAGCAAATACTGGAGATAATTGAGTGATTTTCAGATTTGATAGTTTTCAGGTCTTCTAAATCTTTCATTATTCATTTTGCATTTATTCATTTATTTTTGAGACCAGGTCTTGCTATGTAGCCCAGACTGGCCTCAAACTTGAGGTGATCTTTCTGCCTCAGCCGAGAGCTGGGATTACATGCATGTGCTACCATGCTTGGCATTTTGCAGTTATTTAATCAAAAATTAGGCAAAATTCAACAACCACACAAAACACCTGTTGGTGAGAACAGAGAGCAGCAATGTGGTTGTCCTTTCATGTGAGCCTAGTTTGCAGACACTACAAATGTGTTATTATAGAAGCAAATATCCAATCAGGTGACACCTTCTGGTTAAACTCCTGAAACCTATAAAGAGAAAAGAGAATTCTAGAAGCCCTGGCTTAGTTCTTGGGAAAAATCACAACAGAGCTAAGTGATTTTTGTGCCAAACAGTACATAGTATGTGACAGAACTGAAGAGTAAGAGGGGATTCTATCAGCTGTGACGCACAAACCTTTTCTGAAGCATGAGTTTCTTGGTTCTTGAGAAGTAGTTCTCCAACCTCTGCTCAGGGTTTCCAGTGAGGCCTGATTTCTCACCTGAAAAAGGAGGGTGTTAGAATGATTCCGTGCCTTCAAGTTCTTTTAGATGATATCTAAACTTCTGCTGTTTTTTTTTTCCTTGAGACAGGGTCTTGTTTTATAGCCCAGGCTGGCCTGGAACTCGTGGCAATCCTCCTGCCTCAACTTCCCCAGCACTATGATTAGCATGTGCTACCACAGCTGGCCTGGCTAAGTTAGTTTTTAAAAGCATCTTATTTTTTATCATCCAATTGATGACCAGTCAGGTTTCTTCCCCTTGCATGCTGGGGATGGAGCTCAGTGCAATGTGTATTCCAGGCAAGTTCTCTACAATGAGCTGCAGTCCCCATTGCCTTGTTAACAACTAAGATTACTTTCCTCTATTCTAAGGTTACAGTTCTTTAGTGTACACATTACTCTTGAAAAGATATTTATATAATGCTATATATTAGACTTACTCTTCTAATAATTATGGAAAGGATAGTTCAGAAATATTAAGAAACTTTACACAGATAGTAACTAAATAGCTGGAGCCTAACGAAGGTGTCATACTTCAAAATCCTTTTCCCCATCACACCCATAGCTTACTGGAAATATTTTATAGGTGAAAATATTATTTTGGATATCATCCATGTAAAAAAAATTCCTCATATAGTCAGAAAGTTACAAGCTCTTTTGATCTTTTTTCCAGTAATCCCAAAACACTGATTTTTTTTTTGCTACTTTTTCCCAAATTAACTATGTCTTCTGGAATGCATCTAGTTCCTTCCCTACATTTCAACTTCCTTTTTACTGAGGAAGAACAAAAGAGCTAGCAAAGTCTTCTGTAAGATTGGTACTGACAGATGGCAATCTTGTGATTTAGGCAAAGATCATACATGAATCAACTATAAAACTCTGATGCACTGTTAGAGGGCGGTACATATTCATGACCTTAAGTACCATCTCAGCAGGTCACTTATTACAGAAAGTAAACTATTCCTTTACACTGGAAAGATGGGACAGTCACTACCTTAACTAAGCATCACATAACAGGTCCCACCATTAGGTATTTCATGGTGGGACTGGCTCCGATAAAGACGGAATAACTAGGAAAATCCAGTGTTAGATATTTTAAAGACAATTTGGCTGGTCTTTTTAAAAATCTCATAAAGAAAGGGGATTGAGCTAGATTGAGACTAAAGAGTAATGACAAGAAAACACAATGTAAACTTGACTGCATCCTGAATCAAAATAGATTAAGATTAAAAAAAAAAAAAAGACCACTGGGAAATGGAATACATTTGTTCTCTTTAGTATGATGATCTTATTAAGGTTGTGTAACAGAATGTCCTTAAGCAGACATGTGCCAAAAAACTAGGGTTAAAGTTTATTGTGTCTGCAACTTACTTGTAAATAGTTCAGCAAAAAGAAGTGGTATCTAGACCTGTATGTAAGGGTAGGACAAAGGGAAAAAGAAAGCAAACACAAGTGAAAGGAAAAAAACCTTCAGTCATGTTTTTTGTTTCACATTTAATGCCTTTTATTTTAGAGGTTAATGTCTAAATCCACCTTTACTAATTTGCTTAATATTACAAAAAAGGACTTGATCACACGACCCTTCATGTAGACTATATACAGAAGGTTTAGGAAATTAGGATTAGGTTGTCTGACTCAGTAAAAACTGTTACTGTCAACCAGACACTTCATTTTGCTTTCATGTTGAAAGGCTGGCTTCAAGGTATACAAAATGAGCTGGGGGAATATGGGGACAAGATTACTAGAGCTTTTACTCCAGCTTTGGTATTAAAGGTATTGTGAGGCCAGAACTAGGTTATTTATTCAAGTCATTTCAGAGTGCTTACACTCAGACCTTAAAGAAGAAAGGTCATTTTCTTTCTTTCACATTGAGGCTTCACGTAGAAATTATAGAAGTCATCTCTGAGATCTCTTGAATCTCTGACGTTGTTAATCTCTCTGGTAATATTTATAGAAATTATATAAAGACATTGCAACCTAACAGACCAATAACGAAGATGAAAATATAAGCCACATGAAAAATGCTGATTATTAATTATAGAAATTCGTCAAGTCCCATTCACTTCCACACAAATAATTACAAAATTCTCCAAAGATGGGCCCTCTAGGTCTCTTTTTAACTTGAGACTTCTATAAAAGCAGACACTGAGATGTAAAAGAAAACATTTCAGCTCTGAATAATTTCCCAGCCTCCACGAGGCGTCAAGGGAGGACGGACTCCGAGGCCGAACCGATCGGGGCGGGCGTGTGCTCCGGGAGTGAGCCAGCCTCTGAGTCCAGGAGGACTCTTTCCGTTACCGCCCGAGGTCACGCGCCCCAAAGACGACCCCGACCCCCCGGCCTGACCCCCACACCCAGGACGCAAGGCTCAGGCCCCGCCGCCCTCCGCCCGGGAACCTGGGAGCCAGGGCAGACAAGGAGACCATACTCAGTCACCAGCTTTCGCGGCTGGGGGCAGCGCCACTGTCGGGGACACCTGCGGGCGAGCTGTCGGGATTACGGCGGGCGCCGGTGCGGAGGACTGCAAAGCACACGTGGGAGCGGCGATGTCAACTAGTGCTTAAACGTGCGGCGCCGATTCGTTATAACGCGGGCAGATCTAGGAGGAAAGGCCAGTTCTGTACCATCGGTGAATTAAAAAATTTCCTAAGAATTAACTTCTCTCATTTTCTGCTTAGACAACACTCTTTACCCAACTTCCTCTTCGAAAAAGGCGAATCGGTCGAAATTGTTTGGAAGCCTACTTTACTTAATTCCCCCCCCCCCCCGTCCCTAACGGTCTTCTGGAGCTACAGTTTAATTAGTCCCTAATAAACACAAGTAGTATTACCAGTCAGGTTGGGCGCTCTGCAGTTGTCGATGACTCCCTCGAATTTTATCCGGTGTTTCAGTCTTGTAGAGCGATGTGCTGCCTTTAAAGTAAAAAATTCACATTTGTCTGAAGCCTTTTACTTCGGGCGTTTGTTTCCACCCGGAGAGGAATGGAAGCGCGCCACAGGGTATTCGCTTTCTAGTTGGATGCTTCGGGTGCCCTTCTGCGTACGCATGCGTGTTGTGCCTCAAGGGCGGGCTTTAGGGAAGTAGGTGTTAGCCGCGGGCTGCGAAAGCTGCAATCTGGAGAGACTGGTGGTGGCGCGGTTGTTCTGCTCTCTGCAGACGCTACGGAGTGATTGTGAGTGTCCGACGGTTGGCTCTCGAGCCACCTGTAAGACTCTGTGGATGAAGAAACTATCTTGATTTAGGTGATATTTTAAAACAGCATTTCGAGTTTACCTGCGTGACTACGTCTTCTCAGCAGAAGTTCACCCCCCCTCCACGTCTGCCGGTTCAGCGCGGCCGGCCCTCGGCTGCAGGCGCGCCTTGTTATTGTTGCTTCAGTGGCAGTTTTTCGCTACCCTTACTTGCAGATTTCGACTCAGTAGGATTAATGGCGCAATTGACCTGGACGTCTTTAGTCTTGGGTTAAATACCAAAATTTAAATTTCCAGCTTTGTGGAATTCCCATATTCTTTATCGTGTACCTCCCTGTTCTTGCTTTTCTACTCCCTACTTCGTTCTGAAGTCTTAGGGGCTGAGAAGAAATTCTTCCATTCAGAACCTTGGGGCTATTTGTTACTCACATTATGAAAGGCTCTGAAGTTAGGCTGGAAAAGAAAAACAGGCTTAAAATGCCAGCGAGGAGACTTCGCGAGGTCGTTTCTCCAAATCAGGGCAATAATTTGCCTTTGCTGAAGGATGAGTTGCCCTGTGTTCCTCCAGCGCTGCCTGCAAATAAACGTCTTCCCGTTGGAATGGGGACGACCATCAGTGGAACATTACCTGGTATGTGATTCTATGCACTGCCGCTTTCCAGCCAGTTTTATTTTTGTAAATCTTTGATTTTTGTTTTCATTTCAAATTAGAAGATTCTTAACTTTTAAATTCCCAAATAAGTGTGAGATATGAGTCCAGTTTATATAGATGTTTGAAACTGGTCCTGTTCCCTGGGGATGGCCCTGCACAGGCTACAAAATGTTGGAATGGATTGACTGAAACTTTCATTTTTCTTTTGTGCTTTCTCTGTGTGTTTTGCACTTTGTGCCTGTTCACACTTATGATGGCACACTTACCTTGTATAATATGGTTAGTTATAATATGGTTTATGGTCGTGTTTTTTTCCCAGGTGTTCTGCATTTTTAGGTAGGGCTATCCATTTTGGATAGCAGAAACACACAATTTAAATCGTTTGGTAGTTTCTATATTGCAGTTCACTTCTCCCCCTGGAGCTCAGTGAAAATGAAGATAACATACCTATGACTGCCTTTACTGTTTGAAGGATCAAATTAACGAATATATGTACAAAAACAGCAAAATGCTTTTATTTATTTTTTTTTTGAGGTACAGCAGTGACACTGTAATATGCCTGTGGTTAAATTAGGTGTTTAGATCATATACATATTTTTTCTTTATAGTTTCCCATATTTTTTCCTGTAGTTTGTCTACATCCAATAGTGAGCTGACTATATGTATAGATAGATAGATAATGAGCTGACTGTATGTGTATGTATTTTGTTTTGATTGTTTTTGAGACAGGATCTCACTCTTTAGTTCAAGCTGGCCTTGAACTTACTGTTGCAGCACAGGCTGGCCTGGAACTCGCAACTATCCTCCTGCTTTACAGGCATTACCACCACCTACAACTTGCGAACTGGTATATTTTAAAACATTTTATATTTCGTTTCCTTTGCTCAATATTGACCCTTATTTTTTCAAAATATCAATTGCAAAACTTCATTGGCATATATTTAAATACATTTTTAAAAATTATTTGCATCTAAAGTATCTCGTGTTGGGTTTCAAATTAATGCAGATGTGTAGTTCTTGAATCATGTTCATGTAGTTTCTAAAGGTAAGGTTCTGTTTTAAAAAACTCTAATATTGATTTCTTTGCTTTGCTAGGTTCATCAGACTTACCTTCTGCTAAAAATTATCGGTCTCTATTAGAAAATCCCACTGCATCTGAAAGTGTAAGCGAAGGAATTCTTAATGTGTTATGTTAAAACTGTCAGTATTGAGTGTATTCTTAAATTACATTTGATTAGCAGTGTGTCTTGTTTTTATTGATATCAAACACAAAATTTTTATATGGCATGATTGTGACTCAAATAGTGTTTGAGACATCAGATATAGCTACTATATTATTAGTTCCATTGATTATGTTTTAGAAAGTTAACATCTATCATCAGCAGGTAACTGAGCAATTTCTTTTTAGGATTTTTTCCTTTCCCTTTTCTGATTCAGCAGAAAGAAAAGAAAAGGCAAAGAGCACTGAATGTATGTAGTACTTTACAGTTCACAGTGTCTTAGCACTGAATAAGGTCTCAAATGAAGTCTAGGGTTGCACACTTTTAGTAGAAAGCTTTGTGCCTGTGAGTAACCCTTCTGTTGGGGGATTTCTCAGACCATGTGTGCTTAGTGATTGAGAGTGCTGTGGTTCATTTAAATACTGCATTGACCATCATTATCCACTCTGTTTGATGCACAAAGAGTCTGGTTTTCACATGTGACTGAAACAGCTGACATGTTAAGTGATTTGTTTTGCTGCAAGTGGTAAATCAGGATTTGAGTTTGAATCACAGTACCACATTGGCTTGCTTGCTCATTTATTCACTTGTCTGACAGCTTATACCTCACTGAACGTGCCCTTGAGTAACTTCAAGGTACCTACTTGTGGTATAGTGCTGGGGATGAAGTAAATAAAATATATAATCTTGCCTTCCCAGAGCATAGTCATCACTTGACTGGAAATGGTGTTTTTAAAAAAATTAGTTCTTATTTAATTCTAGAGCATTTGGCAGTTCTTAAAAGTTTTAGAAACCATACAGAAAACTCCATAATTAATACAGTAGGCCAAAAGTTTCATACTTCTTCTTCTTTTTTTTTTTTTTTTGAGACAGGGTTTTACTATGCAGTAAAATCTTGAGTTCACTTTGTAGCCCAGGCTGGCCTCCAACTGCCTCAGTCTCCTGAATGCTGGGATTACAGGTGTGCACCACCACACCTGGCAAGTTTCATCCTATTTTGAAATTTGCTCATCTGATCTGTAATTGTGTAGTTCTGTCACTTATAATATACTAATGAAATTTAGCTTTTACATTCCAAAAATTATCCAGTTGTAACTAAATATATTTTCTGTGGAGTTATTTCTGAGAATGTTATTTTTCAGAATGTGAAAATATATGTTTGTGTATATTTATAATTTTGTGAATTTAAAGTGTTTTTTGGTATTTCATATATATTTAGACTTTTTTTCTTTTTTTTCCTTTTGATGTTTTGAGACAGGATCTTGCTATGTAGTTTAGGCTGACCTTGAACTCACTGTGTATCCCAGGCTGGCATTGAACTCACAGCAATCCTCCTGCCTCAGCCTCCCAAATGTTGGGGTTACAGATGTGCACCATAACATCCAGCAAAAATTTTGTATAATCTTGTGATAATATAGTTCTCTTCTAGATTTAAAATGTATGTGATAATGGTAAAGTACAGTGTTTTAAGGAATTGTTTCTATTCTTTCCACATGTTTTTCCCACTGTCTTAACCTGCACATGCCTGCCTGCTGCACTCCTTTTGCAGAAGGCACAGGGCTGAAGGTCGGTTTACCAAAGAGAGGTTCCCAAAGCAGGATGGCAGCATTTTCAGTCTTTTCTTTTTTTTTTTTTGAACCAGGGAGCAAACTCACAACTACGTGCTTCCAAGGCAGGCACGTATGCCGCTGAGCTAAATCTCCAGCCCAGCATTGTGAGTCTTTCCAACCTAAATTCATCTAAAAATGAAAAAGCAGACTTTGACTGTTTTAAGCTGCCTCAATACTTTTGACCACTCCCGTTCTCATGGTAGATTAAAAATGATACTATCTTTGGGAAAAGTGAAAGCAGCACCAACCTTGAGAATGATTCTTCCTCACTACAGTGGTGCAACCCTGAGCTGCAGCTCCATCCTGTACCACATCATCACTGTGTGAATGCTAATACTCAACCAGCAGAGTACAGACATTCCACCGAGGCTTTAAGACAATTTAGTTATTCCTTAAACTGTCTTTTCATTAACTACTTTTCTCATTGTGGAGACAAAATACCCAGTGCTCAAAGTTAAAGAAGGAATTGTTTATTTGGCTCACAGTTTGTGGAGGTTTCAGTCCTTAGCTGGCTGGCTCCAGTGTAGGGTGGCATGGCAGACAAGTATCACAAAGAAGAAATAGTTCATGCCAAGCAGAAGGCAGCAAAGCAGAAGCAGCAGCAGCAAGAATGGCAACAGCCCTCTTTCTTATATTCTATCCAGGCTATGTGTCCTTTTCTTATATTCTATCCAGCCCTCTTGCTTATATTCTATTCAGGCTATGTACCCTTTGGGCATGTAGCACTCACACTTAGAGTGGGCCTTCCTATTATCAACACCTACATCATTGGATTAATTTAGTAATAAACTCCCTTAATCCCAGCATCACACCTAGATCCAGCCACCTCTGAAAAGCCCCACCAGTGACCTCATGAGGTTTTGGGGAGACATGTAGACACAAGCCATAACACATACTAAAAACAAAACAAAACACCCAATATTAAAACCATTTAGACTTACAAACTAACGTGCAGTTGAGTGTGTATCAAGGCGTGTCTTAGCATGGCAGTATGGTAGGGTGATGAAATGTGCAGACTGGCCCTGCACACTGAGCGTTAACTCTGCAGTGTTTGTGAGGAAGGGATCTAACATGTTCTTACAAGCCAGGAAGTAACAGCATCACTGCCTGGGAGAAGGCCATCATGTTGCGACTGGTTTGAGAGGCAGTACTGGATTTCTGCTATTGATATAATTTGGTTTAGTACACTTTGGATCATATTTACAGTTTGGATGAACAAACAGACCTTTCAGCAGTTTATAGGGAAGGCTTTGCACGTGAATGGGATGGTGGCATGCACTCATCTCTGTTTTCACAAGCAGGTCACTGCTGGTTTCTGGTTTCTGTGTCACAGTTGGTTTGAATATCCCCTTCTAACTGATGGGTAGCGCTTCTGCCCTTACTGGCTTAGTCTGCATTCGGGATAACAGCTCCTTGTTGAGCTCCTTAATTTTTTTTTTTTCTGTTATCTCCTTTTGTTTCCTCTTCTTGCATTCTTTTTTTTTTGTACTGGGGATCGAACTCATGACTGTGTACTTGCAAGGCAGGCACTTATGCTGCTGAGCTAAATCCCTGGCCCAATTGAATAGTTGTTGCATTCTTTTGTGTGTGTGCGTGTGTGTGTGTCTTTCCTCTTCTTTAATAGGGCCACTAATTCTGGGGGTCCTGCTTTGCCCCGGACCACCTCTGCTAGCAATCCTTCTGGAAATGTCTGAGTTCTGGAAGCAACTGAAAGTACGTGTTCAGTGGTACTGCAGAACACTTGGTTGTTTTTGTTACAGATTCATGATCTTCAGAGGCAGCCTTTAAAACTAGATTTTTGTTAGTTTACTGAGAAAGTGCGAGAGAAGGTCTCCTTGTGGGCTTTGCCGGCACTGACCGACACACTGCTGGACATGCTTCCTGTCTCGCAGCCATAATCATTATCTTTCTCCTCCTCTTTCCCCATCATGATTGAATTTTTTTTACTTTAACAACTGAATTTACCAAGACGGCTTTCTTTTCAAACATTTTTTTTCTGTAGTACTTTTTTTTCTGAGTTTTTTCTGTAAGTCTCTTCTAAGCTGTTAAACACTTCTGGTTCACACAACTTTTCTGTTTCAGAACCCAACTGTTCTGCATATCTAGTTGCTTATCAGTGCAAACACTTTTGCTGCTGCTAAAATTGCATCCTGTTTAAATGAACACCACTATCTGCATTTTGACCTGTAGATGGTCAATAGATTTCAATAGAAGAACGTGAAGAACTGTCACTATAGGCTCTTCCTGAGATAAGGGATTCTCGCACAAAATTCAGTGAGATCATATGGTTGCGGCTTGATATCAGTCAATCTTCAGAAGGTGCTGGCGCCCTCAGAAGTTTCACTGTTGCCATTTGTGAGGTTGCAGTCTGTCATCCTGAGTCTGTCTACTGACTTTATTGCTTTTCTTTTCTGGTGAATCTGTAGAAACCCTGGAGAGTCTTTTTTCAGGTCTAGTGATAGAAATACAAGGAAAGACATTGTCCCCTCATGCCTTCCCGCCTTTTCCTGACTGAAAATGCTCTTTCGCAAAGGCACATTATCAAAGCTGGTAGTATCAAAGATGTCAGACTAGAGGGCTCAGCTCTGTATTATCTTTTTTTTTTTTTGGTGGTGGTGGTACTGGGTATTGAACTCAGTTTTGTGCATGCTAGACAAGCATTGTACCACTGAACTACATCCCCAGCCCTAGAGGGCTCAGTTGTAACAGTGAAGTTTATCTAATACACTATGAGGCCATACGGTGAATTGAATTTTGGTCTCTAGAAACAAGTACAAATCATTTGGTCTTGACTTTTCTTGTTGGCTACTGCCACCATAATGTATTTAGGGAGGTTCTTCATTAACATAAGCTCCTAATTCTTGGATTTTTGCCTGAATAGCACTCCAAATCTTGGAACCTATCTCCATGGCTCTGAGGTCAGCAGCGGGCTCTGTACTGCATAGCATGTCTCTTCTAGTAAATGGTGTTTGTTAAGTAATAAACTTAAAATTTATTTAGTCTCTTACTTTCTCTTTTCATATCCCAAAGGATTTTTCTAAAGATGTTGCAGTGCAGGAGTTACCTTTGGATAAAACAGAAGATAGCAACAGAAAAGAAGGTAAAAGAGTAGAATTGATATCTTGAAATTGCAGTAAAATTATGTAAAATTTTGTTTTACTGCTTTAAAAATATACAGGTCTATAACTCTAAGTACTTTCAAATGTACACTCGTTATCACTATCAGTTTCCTAAACTTTATCTCATCCAGTTGAGCTCTATGCCTGTTTCTGCTCAGTCCTCCCTCTCTGAATTTTTTCTATAAGTGAAATCACACAGTATAATTATTTGATCTTTTGTGTCTGGCTTATTTCCTTCTAGTGTCTTCAAAGTTCTTCCATATAGTAGTATGTGCTTGGATTTTCTTTGTATGGGCAGAACTGAGTTTTAGGCGTCTATTCCATTTATTTTCATTTCTAGGACTGGGGGTCAATCCCAGGACCTAATGCATGCTAGGCAAGAGCTGAGCTGATCATTGAGCTACACCCTAAGCTCCTTTTATTTTATTTTATTTTTTTGGTACCGGGCGTCAAACTCACGACCTCATGCTTCCCAGGAGAGTGCTTATGCTGCTGAGCTAAATCCCTGGCCTGCTCCTATTATTTTAATTTTTAATTAGTTTTTATTTCCAAATTAAGTTACTAATAGACTCCTTAAGATCCTAAAAGAAGTTTTCAGTAGTAAAGGTTATTTTATTATTACTAATCTATTGTATACTTAGTATTGCAAATCTGTTTATAAATTCTGATTTTAGGTTTTAATGGTCTTTGCTAATAGATTAAAATTATTCCTTGAAAAATTTTATTTATTGACAAATTTTAAGGTAATTTGTTTTTCTGTATTTTAAACAAGTTTAGAGTTTGGATAGATTCTCCAGTTTGGTCTCAGGGTTTTTTTTTTGATGCAGTTTTTTTGCAGTGTCTAGATTATGGTTATTACTGACCATATTACTTAATCATTTAATTTATTCTTTTCCTTTAAATTTTTTTTTAATTTATTTTTCCTTTTAGTTGTTTTGAGATAGGATCTTGCTGTGCAGTTTGGATGACCTTGAACTCACAATGATCCTCTTGCCTCAGCTTCTTGAGTATGGGGATTACAGGCATGTGCTACTATGCTCAGCTTTCCTTTCCGTTTTTAAAGTTGAGAAATCCTATTATTGTTCTTTTAGTAAATTCATGAATGTTCTTTTAGTAAAAAGTTAGATTTTTTTTAGTAACTTACTAAAATTTGGTAAATGTTCAAGAATCCGAAATACATTTTTGTATTTTAATTTTACAGGAGATGACATCTTTATTTCTCAGTACTCTGTGGGACAGAAAGATGCTCTAAGAACAATTTTAAAGCAAAAGTAAGTGTTATTTATAGAAACTGTTTGGACTGTGTCTTCATGTCAGCTTCATATATATATATATATATATATATATATATATATATATATATATATATATGTATGTTTTTTATTTTTATTATTTATTTATTTATTTATTTTTTTGGTACCAGTTATCAAACTCACAATCTTGCACTTGCCAGGCAGGTGCTTGTGCCACTGAGCTATATCCTGGGCTTCATTTATACTTTGAGCATAGAAAATACTTTCTTTTCCATACATGCTGTAGTATGTGATGATGTATAGAAAGCCTTTCTCATGGTACTGGGTACATATAAAGTACTCAGTAGCTATTAGCTATTATTATTATAGAAAAGACTCTTGTTCTAAGCACTGTACTGCATCAGCCCATTTAACACTCTCCAAATCCTATGAAATAGATTTCATTACTACCCCAGTTTACAAAATACCTCCTCTCACTTAATACAAAATCCTATGTGCTTCTAGGACCATCTTAATTTTATTTTATATTTCTTGGTTTTTTTGAGATAGGGTCTTGCTGTGTAGTACAGGCTTAACTTAAACTGTTATGTAGCCTAAACTGACCTTGAACTTGTGATCTTTGTGCCTCAGCTTCCTGAGTACTGGGATTACTAGCATATGCCACTATGCCCAGCTTTTTGAGACAGGGTCTTGCTATGCAGTTCAGGTTGGCCTTAAACTCACTACACTGCCCAGTGTTGTAGTCAGGGATTGCAAGGAAAACAATTGCATACAGGATACATAGATTATAGTATTTTATAATAGTCACCCAAAGAATTAAACACAAGTAGTACAGGAAATCTGTCCACACACTAAGACCCAAGGAATCCAGCTTAGAGCCTGGATCCCACAGCAGTGTCCTTCATGAGTCCAGCTGAAGACCTAGAGCTTATGGCAATGACTCATACAAGTCTATATCATGGATCTGCATGGGAAGGCCCAGAGGGTCAGCGATGGAAGCCAGAAAGTCTGCCAGAGGGATGAAGGATCTGTGTCAGTGGGTTGAGGGTTCTACACTGGAACCAAAAAGTGACACTCAAAATAAGGACTAGAGCTCCCCCGAAAAATACTACAGCCATCCTTAGTGACAGTGAGGTCGCAAGCTTCTCTGATGATGAGAATAGCTGTGTTCATATCAGGAAGTCAGCATGACAAGCTTCTCCTGGAGACTGAATGCCATACAGTCTTCTCCTCTGCAGCCAGGAAGCAATGTCCAAAGTAAGGACCAGAGTTCCCCCACCATGAACCACAGCCATTCTCAACAGCAAGGTCCTGAGCTCCTTTGAAGATGAGAACAGGGCTGGGGGTATAGCTCAGTGGGACAAGTGCCTGCCTGGCAAGCATGAGGTCATGAGTTCAATCCCTGGTACAAAAAAAACCCAGTCAAGTTCTTATCAGGAAAGAAGCTCGATAAGCTCCTCCAGGAGAACCAACAGCACCAAACATAAGCACACTCTTTCTCTCTGGGTCAACTCCTTTTTATGCTGGCAGCAATCCTCAGGTGGGCCATGTACACTCAGCACCACGCTTATTCAGTTCAGCTGGTGTTTAAGTTGACCATCAGTTTTCAGTCCACCACACCCTGGTTTTGAACTTGCATGATCCGTTGGCCTCCACCTGCTAAGTGCTGGGTTTGCAAGTGTGCATCACCATGTTGGTTTACAAAATCCTCATTTTATAGATGAGGAAACTTTTCCCAAAGTCATTTGGCAAATTGATACTGGGCTGGAATTTAAACTCAGTCTACTTTTAGAATTTATTTTCTTAACTGTGTCAGTGTGCTACTGACAGCAATGGTCAAGTGGTTCCTTATATAAATTACTGTGAAAGAATGTTTATAGACTTTTCCTGTCAAGATCTGGAAAGGGCAGGCTTGATGGAGTGAAGGGAGGCTTTAATTATTCACCCAAACACCCCTCCCAGCTTTGTCTGAAATACCTAGGAAGCATCAAAACGGTGATACCACAGTGTGAAGCAAGACACACCCGCTAGTTGTAGGCAGTTTCTGTTATCTTTATCATCAGTGAGGTAGAACAAGATTATATTCTTAGGCTTAGGATGTTTTGCTCCTGAACCAGAGCAGCATGAAAAAGCCCCTGAGAAAGTGGGGAAATAACCACTGCCCTAAGTGGCGGAGGTGTGGCCTTAGCCAGCCAGGTTGCTGGGTTGGTTCTTTGGTCCCGTCAGGTTTTTCCTTTTTGCATTTGTTCAGTGCACAATTTCTTATATGTGACATGCGGTGGAGAGAGGATTGTATGACTTTTTCTTGGGTTTGTGCATCTTGAGAAGTAGTAGGTTTAGGGCAGAGGGGCATTGTGGTCTGTCATATTGTCTCCTTCAGCTCAGTGTCACGGAACTATAAAAAATGACTCTTGTTTTTGGTTGAAAGGCAGTAGTTGTGTCTCCAGAGATACACTTTAAAATAAAAAGACTGAAAAATAAGAAATACAGTACACGCACACACATTTGTTTTTCAGCTTTAGGGATTATTCACAGCCTTCACACTGAGCTATATCCCCAGAACTTTTAAAAATTACTTATTTTGAAGGGGCTAGGAATGTAATTCAGTGGCACAAGTGCCTGCTGGCAAGCTCAAGGTTGTAAGTTTGATCCCTGCTACCAAAAAGAAAAATAAAATTACTTATTTTGAGACATGGTTGTGCTAAGTTACCTAGGATGTGAGTAAGCTTTCCACCCTCTTGCCTCACCTTCCCAGAGTGCTACCAAGCCCACCTACAACAGATAGATTTAGAGGAGCAAGCAAGCGAGACGTAGGAGTAGCAACATTTCTATAAGTTGAAGTAGAAATTCCAGGTACCAGTAAATATGATTTGTTTTGTTTTGTTTTTTGAGATAGGATCTCACCATGTAGTTCAAGTAGGTGTTGAACTCACTTTGTAGCCCAGGCTGGCCTCAAACTCAATGTTCCTCTTGCCTCAACCTCCTGAGCACTGAGATTACAGGAGTGTGCTACCACACTTAGCCATTATATGTGTTAAATAGAGTAAATAGAACCATTTTATTTATTGTAGCAGGGTATATACATTTATTTTTTAGTCATGAAAATCTTTAATGAAAACAATAAAAGTACATGGTGTCTTTAAAAAGAGCATGTGAGGAAAGAAAGCCACCATGTTGTCACCCACTTCCCTAACAGCTGGGTCTGCTCCCAAAGACAGCCACTTTTTCTTTCACCTTTCTTGTGAAAGATAATTCTGTAGATAAAGTTATATGCTTCTATTGCTTTGCTTTTTATTATTAATAATATTATTTTTGTTTTCTGAGACAGAGTCTCGCCTTATAGCTCAAAGTGGTTCTCCTACCTCAGCCTCCTGTGTGCTGAAGTTTAGATTGTACTTATTCTACTGTGATAGAATTTAGCTTCACATTATTTCTTACTATCTTTTTATTATAGTTACTCCAATGATTTCGGTTAAATCAACCACTAAATATATGAATTTTACTTGTAAGTTGCATAATAAGTATAGACTTACAAACATACTTTTATTTTAAAAATTTTCAGTACTGAAAATCATAATCATAATATGAACCTTCATGTTCTCAACCCCTCTACCCAAGAATTACATTTAAACGTGTCCCAGAAGGAATTCCATTTTAAGTATTTCTGCATGTATCTCTGAAAGATGAGTATTTACAAAGTATTACCATAATGCTATTATTATACCGTTTCTTAATATTTCTTAATATTATCAAATACTGAGCCTGTTTCCTTGATTGACTCATAATCACTCTCTGTCTGTCTGCTGCCTTTCCATCTTTCCCCTTGGTGATTCTGGGGTTTGGACTCAGTACTTCACATGTGCTAGGCAGGCAGTCCACCACTGGGCTACCTTCCAGCATTTAAGTATGTTTTAATCTATAGTTCTGTGCTCTTATTTTTCTTACAAGAAAAACAAAAAAGAAAAAAAAAAAGATTACTCCCTGTTTGTTTACTGAGAGGAATTTCCCATATCCTGGATTCTGTTAAGTGTTTCCTTTTGTCATTCTTTGTTCTTCTGAATTCTGAATTTCTGTCCAGTAACAAGAATATCTGATAGGGAATGTGTATTCCCTGATTGTATCTCTTTTTGTGAAATGAGGATCCATATGTGAAACACTGTATTACCTTGTAGCATTTAGAAATTTGAGCACAGATGGACCAAACAGTCATTTCAAGAAAATTAGCAGCAAAATGTATTTTTTTTTAAAACTTGAAAGTTAGGGAAAAAAAAACCAAAAACAAACTAAAACCAAAACCAAAACCAAAAAGAAGTCAACTATGTGAGATTAAAAAGAATCCATGAAAGTATCAAACAGATAGGCTGGGGATTTAGCTCAGCGGCATAAGCACCTCCTTGCAAGCGTGAGGTTGTGAGTTAGATCCCCAGTACCAAAAAAAAAAGTTCTTGGAATAAAATAAGTAATATTCTTATAATAGCTAAAGGAGATATAATTATATTGATGTGTTATTATTATAAATAAGTTTTGAAACATTATACTTTACCTTTTAAAATAATTTTATTAGACATGGTGGCACACATCTGTAATCCCAACACTGAGGAGGCAGAGGCAGGATTACTGCAAATTTGAGGACAGACTGAACTGCATAGCAAGACACTGTCTCAATAGGAAAAGAAAAAAATTATTAGTACAAGTTTGCTGTACATGATTACATTCATTATGGGGACCTGGTACAGGTACATTATAAATCTTAGTGCTTTTGAGTTACCATTCCTGTCCCCTCCTTTCCTGTCCCTCCCCTCTTTTTTGTTACTGGAGATTGAACCCAGGGGCTTACACTTTCTGGGTAAACACCTTACCTCTGATCTATATCCCCAGCCCTCCTTTTAATTTCAAGACAGGCTCTTGCTAAATTACCTAGACTGGCCTCAAACTTGAGGTCTTCCTGCCTCAGCCTCTTGAATAGTAGACTCTAGCATACCTGGTTTATCATATGTTAAAAGATCAAGAAGGGGAGGAGAAGGAGATAAAGAATTAAGATGTGTTATGTGCACATACCAGCTCCTCACAATGAATGTAATCATTATGTATTACAAAGATGAACCAATAAAATTTTTAAAAAGATCAGTATACAATGGTTAAATAGAACTTGGTCCAAGAATGTCTCATTGTTTTAAAAACAATATAGTAATAGAAAATTCTTTTGTTTGTTTGTTTTTTGGTATTGGGGATCGAACTCATGACCATGGATTTCCAAGGCAAGTGCTTATGCTGCTGAGCTAAATCCCCAGCCCAGTAATAGAAAATTTTAATGTGAAACCTGTTATACTATTTGCACTGTGTACTGTAATCTTTACAAGTGTGGCACATCTAGTAATGGTCCTGTCTCAAGGGTGAGGCCCAGGCAGTCTGGCCCCAGAGCTACTATTCAGCCTCACAAGCAATTCACACTCTGTTAATGCATTTATATCATTAGATTGAATAGAAAACATAGGATGGGTACTGCAAGTCACATATAATAATGTTGTACACCTATTTTTTATTGACCCACCCACACACACATAAATAAACCTCCTTGGTGTGCTTCTCTAATCTCAGCTGTGTAGGAGGCTGATGCAGGAGGATTATGACTTTGAGGCCAATCTGGGCAATATAGCATGACTTCATCTCAAAAAGGAAAGAAAAGCCTATACAGAAGTTGCCATCTAGCTTTATAATGTTATTTTTCTTATTGGTAAATGGCAAGTCACTTTCAGACTTCAGATATGGGAAGGTAAGGAATAGCCAAATTATATTTTCTTAGCATATTCTTCAGTTGGTTAATACAACCTAGTTCTTCATTACTTGCTGTTTGGTATACAAGAAGTCTCTCCTTCTTCCCGGGTGGTGGACAGCTTAGTTGGGAAGAGATACATACATGTATGGAGGAATCAGGTGAAACCCCAGGGGTAAAGTACTGACCTTGCGAGATTTCTTGTAAAGAGGCAATACGAAGAAGGAGAGGCACTGCCTTAGAGCGGGAGCTGCAAGACCTGGGGATCAGGCTGTCCTCCGTGACTGCCCGAGGAAACCCTGTTGCCTCTGCAGCTCCAGGTCTCCATGTAAAGTTGGAGAATTAGCACGGACTATGGTTCCCAGGCTGCACAACTCTGTGACACTTCTGCAATTGTGATGCAATGACTGGGGAAACCTGGCTCACTTGGGTACCAGGAAACAAGCAGATAGAGATAAACAAGCCTGCAACAGGGCTCAGGCTCCCAGTAAAAATGGGGAAGCACCAAAGAGGCGTAAGTGTGGGTTTTGCGCTGTCTTTAAAAGTGGTTTGAGGGGATCTAGCAGCTGAGTTCCTGCTGGTTCGCTTTCTTGCCTGAGGGTTCTTCACTGCCCCAGCAAATGACCAGCTTTCAGTATTGGGTTAAATGCCTTATTGCAATTGCAATAAAGAGTCTATTAGCCAGACTCATGTAATCCAGGCTGCTTAATGGTGTCTTTGGTGCCATTTAAAAAACTCTGACATTATGAATTAAGTCAGAAGTTTTAATAATTCCTCTTGGGGATTTTGTGCTCAGTAAGGCAAGCCAGACACTAAAAAATGATTCCTACTTAATCTCACTTATATATGGAATATGAAAACATGAACTTCTTGGAAACAGTAGGTTGGTGGTTGCTGGGGTGGGAGTAAAGAGGAGGGAGATGCTGGACAAAGGATACAATTTCAGTTTGCATGAATAAATTCTAGAGATCTGTTACACAGTGTGTTGACTGTAGCTAATAACAGTATCAGGGCCAGGTATGGTGGTGTACCCCTGTAATCCCAGCTCTTGGGAGACTGAGGCAGGAGAATTGCTGTGAGTTTGAGGCCAGCCTGGGCTGCAAAGTGAGTTCAAGGCCAGACTAAACTGCAGAGTAAACACTGTCTCATAAACACTGAAAAAAAAATCAGTTGCTAAAAGAGTAGATCTTAAATGTTCTCACCACATACACAAAAGAGGTAAGTTTGCAAAGTGGTGGGTATGTCAGTGATACTGATTTTGGCTGTCATTACACAACATATACCAAAACATCATGTTGTATACTATATATATAATTTTAATTTATAATTATAATTATCTCAAAAAATTAGAGTCAAAGCATTCATTAACAGTGTTATAATTTTTTGTATGTGTGGTACTGGGCTTTCACACTAAACTACACCCCTCACCTCTTTTTTTTTTTTTTTTTTTGATACTGGGAATTGAATTAAGGACTTCACATGCTTGCCAGGCAGGGATTGTGCCACTGAGCTATATTCCTGGCCCTTTTTGTTTGTTTTGGACAGGTTCTCATTGAGTTGTCCAGACTGGGCTTTAATTTGCAGTCTTTTGGCCTCAGTTTCTGATGGTACTGGAATCAGATATGCACCATTATGCTACTTAATTTTTTTTCTTCTTTCTTTGGTGCTAGGTGTCAAACCTAATGCCTTGTGCATGCTGAACACCCATTTTATGCTAATCCTAATGTTATAATTCTAACAATGTTTGGAGAATAAAAAATTTTTCTTTTGGTACTAGGAATCAAACTCAGGACACAGTGCTTGGCAGATAGGCACTGTGCCACTGAGCTATATCCCTGGACCTGTAGAATAAAATTATCAGTGCTTTATGAACAAAGGAATCTCTGTTAGGGTGTCAAACTAGGAATTTGCATTTTAGAACTTTTTCTGCACGTTTTACATTTGTACATTTTGATTCTATATCTTTATGGCTTGGCTGTCTTTTTTAAAAATTTTATTTAAAGAGGAAAAAGAAAGCAAAACAAAAAAGGGTAGAAACAATATAGAATTTCAAAAAAAAAACAAAGAGGAAGAAATCACTAGTTGGTAAATTACATATTGTCTTCTTAGACATAGTTGTTCAAGTTACAAAATTAAAGCATACAAAGTGGACATTCAAACAGTGAGGCTGCAAACAGTTCTGTTCAATGATCCATTAAAAACTTAGCAACATGGTTATCAATCCTAACACTTAAACATACATGCAATTATATCCTTTAGAGCACTTTCTTTTCCTCCTTTTACTTTTTAAGTCCATTATCTGTTTGGTTATATCATGTTTCAGCTTGCTTAGTACCTTACTGATCGGTTTTTTTTTTTTGTTATTTACTTTTTAATTACTTTATATTATTCTGTTGCTTTAAGTTTCTCCTCATCCATGTCCCATGGATCAGCTTTGGTGGAGTTCGGAGTTTTTTGGGGGTATTTTGTTGCTTTGTTATCTTTTTTTTTTTTTTTTTAAGGTAGCAAAATACAGTAGAACAAGACAATACAAAGCCATCCCAGACAGTGCAGTGAAATTGGCACAGAACCTCACAGCAAGTCACAGGGACAACAGCAATAGGCACAATAGTATACCCCATTCTCATCACAATAGCTGTTCTTTTAGTCACGTAGAGCAAAATGGAATGAAATGCCAAGCTTATGAAAACAGAATATTGAATAGAGCAGTACTATTAATCAGAACTGAGCAAAACAGTGATAAAAATATTTGCCTTCAAAGAGAGATGGTAGAAGGAAATTCCCCTTACTTGCTACACTGCATACGTTCATCCTCCCAAGCGATACTCAGACCTCTGGCTCCCACTTTCTAATGGGTGGTGTGTGTTTGATTCTTAGCCTGATCACCGAAAGGCTCACAGCTGCTTACCTGAGCAGTGAGCTGGCTGCTTGTTTTCCTAGCACCCCAAGTTCCAACATGGCGTGGAGCTAAGGAGCTCAGGAAATGCTGGTGGTGATTCTTGCCCTGGGGCGGCTGCGGCCTGTGAGCTGGCTGCTCTTTTTTTTTTTTTTTTTTTTTTGAGACAGGTTGTTGTTATATAGTGTAGGCTGGCCTCAAACATTACAATCCTCCTGCTAAAGCAGAAATTGTGACCTAATTGCAATCATTTTATTCAATAAAGCTGCAACCATTTTGTTATTTGCCACTGAACTCAGTTAAATCATATGATCTGTCATCAAACTGGAACTTCTGTGATTGTGCTAAAAACAATTTTGCTACATACAGCTATGCTCACATGATACCCTTTGTACCCTGGTCTTTAACCAAGCTTATCTATTTTTTGTATCTTCTGCTTGCCACCCTGTAAAAAAGACAAACTCAATGTAATTTGAAAAACTTTGGAGACTACTCCTCTGGGATTCACTGGCGTTAAATACAATTTCCTTACTTTTCCTGAACTCCTGGATACTGTTGATTCAATTTTCCTTCAACACTGCCTTAGCCTCCCCAGTGCTGGGATCACAGACATGCGCCACCATGCCTAGATCACCCCAATTTCTTATTTGTAAATCTTTTCTGCAACTGTCACTACCTTCATCATCTTATTTAGTTAGTGAACTAAGCTGTTCAGCTGTTAGTGAACTAAGCCTTAATAGATGTCATGAACAAAGTTACTTAGTTTGAAAAATGATTTGATGTTTAAAAAATTAAGAAAACCACCTTGAGCAGATTTTCACCATTTTTAAAAATGGTTCATTGTAACTTACTGAATATATTTTGATTCATTGTTACTTCTAGAGCTCAAAGCATGCCCGCTTTTAAGGAAGTGAAGGTACATCTTTTAGAAGACGCAGGCGCGGAGAAGGTTGCTGCCCCTCCAGAGGCCAGAGGTTCACCCAGTGGATTTGATTCCGCTACCACTGTGGCTGCGGCAACTGCCGCCGCCATTGCCACTGCAGCGCCGCTGATCAAGGTACTTGTTTGCTGCAAACACACCTGTTACATCAGAATCGTGAAATGTGAAAGCATCTGCTGAGAATGAATTGTATAAATGATTATGTCCAAATGTAGACCAGGGCCATTGTACTTGCAGTTTGAAAGAACTTTCTGCTTTGTGGCTGTGTACTGTTTCAGGAGTTGTGAAAATGACCCCCTCCTCACGGCAGCGGTGTTGGTGAGTCCAGGGCTTTCCTCCCTGTAGTACTGAGGGTCTGCATCTTGGTGAATGTCTCAGTCCCTGCAGTTGGAATGACAGATCATCCTCATTTGAGAGCTAGAAGGAGCCTTACATCGCATATACCTACTTCATTAGTTTGTAGTGAGGAAACAGCGACAGGTCAGGGAAGGCACCAGGTTTTATAGATGGTAGGGCTAAAACTAGAGTTCATGGTTGCTGTTCTGACGTATCCTTAAATGGATGAAATAGCAAAAACTACTTTGTTCTGCTATTCTCTCTCTCTCTCTGTCTCTCTCTTTATTTTTTTTTGGTACTGGGGACCAAGCTCATGACCTTGCACTTGCCAGGCAGGTACTTGTGCTGCTTATTTGTTCTCTTTTAATTTCCATCTAAATGTCTTATTTTTGCATTATACATTTCTGTGTAGCAAATTTGGTGTGTATGTGTTTTTAAATGAAAGGAAACATACCTAAGGATTGCTGTCTTCTACCTTTACTTCTGTGACTAAAAATAAGGGCATCAGATCATCAAAAAGTAGTATGTAAAAGCTCCAGTGTGATAATTTTCAGTATCAACTGCCATAAATAACTGTCTACTGATTGAAAATAGTTTTGGTATCTATCTATAATATGAAATACTATTCTGATATTTTTATTGTTTCAGGTGCAGAGTGATTTGGAAGCAAAAGTTAATTCTGTTACGGAATTACTTAATAAATTACAGGAGACTGATAAACACTTAAAACGTGTTACAGAGCAGCAGACAAGCATTCAGAATAAACAAGAGAAATTACACTGTCATGACCATGAGAAGCAAATGAATGTATTCATGGAGCAGCAGTTAAAGCACCTGGAGAAATTACAGCAACAGCAAATAGATATCCAGGTATCTGTAACAAAGCCAGTATGCATCCTGGCATCTTTTTTCATTTTACCTCAAGTTGGATAATTTCAGTAGCTCATTAGATTATAATAGCTTTACTTCTTGAATTGTGGTTTACTTGTTTATCATCCTTCATCTCATTGGAGACTGAGTATTCTAGCTCAAGTATCACTGGTCCTATAAGATCTCTCCTTATAGTTGGTTTTTTCCTTTTTCTTTTCTTTTATTTATTTTTTATTTTAAAGATAGTAAAATACAACAAAATAAAACAGAACAAAGCCAGTCAAGACAATGTAGCAAAATTGGTACAGAACTTCAAAGCAGGATACCAGGAAAACAATAATAGCTAGGATAGTATATCTTGTTATCTTCACAGTAGTTGTCCATTCCATCAGGTATAGCAAAATCAAACCAAAACCAAAACATTGTAAAACAAATCAAAACAGAATATTGAATAAAGTAAAACAATTAGAACAAAGCAGAATGGTGAAAACAATATTAGACTTCAAAGACAAGACAGAAGGGAATCCCCCATATTTGCTATATTGCATACAGTCATCCTTCCAAGAGATGCTCAGACCACTGGCACCAGGCCTGCATAATCAACCCAACACTACAAGCATGTAGTTTTATCTACCTTAGTTGTGATCAACCCCAGGGGTCAACACTATCCAGTTGCTGGGGGTGGGGTGGAATATGAAATGTTTGATTCTCAGCCCTTGCGGGTAGGCTCATGGGAGACGCTGACCTGTTCTCTTCCTGGCTTGCCCACTGCTGGCTTCTGCCTCCACTGCTTACCAGGAAGGAGGGCTGGTTGCTTTCTTCTTTTTTTGATTTTTTGAGACAGGGCATCACTATACAGTTCAGGCTGGCCTTGTACTGGGAACTGAACTCAGAGCCTTCTGACTGGTTGTATCCACAGCTCATTTTTTTATCTCGAGAGAGGCTCTCCCTAAACCACTGACTGCCTAGGCCAGGCTAGAACTTGCAGTCTTCCTGCCTCAGTCTCTCAGAGGGCTGGGATCACAAGTGTGCACCACCACATCTGGCTAAGAATGAATGTTTTTAGTGCCTTTTGAGTATGAGACTTTGACCTGTCACGAAAAGAAGAGGCATTCTCATGAAGAGCTGATGGTACAGTTATTATTTTGGAACTTCCAAGTCTTAGAACATTATCCAGTCCTCAACCTTTTTTTAATAAATGAGTAAATGACCATTGTAAATTTATGTTTTTTCTAATTAATGTGCAGTTTTATTTATTTATTTATTGGTTTGTTTATTTATTTATTTAGAGATGGTTTCATTGTGCAGTTTAGGCTGAATTTGAACTCACTGTGTAGCTGAGGCTGGCCTCAAACTGGTGGTGATCCTCAGCCTTCCAAGTGCTGGAATTACAGGCACGCACCACCATGCTTGGCTAATGTAGTTTTAATGTTTTAAAACTTAAAAAATTATAATATGTAACATTCAGAAGAATGTACAAAAGTAATTTTATTAGATCTTAATATATTTTTATCATGAAATGAACAGTAAAGTCATATAATTTTCATGATTTCTTTTGTTGTTGTTTTTGTGTTTTTGAGACACGGTTTTATTTGGTAGTTCAGGATACCTTAAACTGACTATGTAGCCCAGGCTGGCCTCAAACTCAACAGCAGTCCTCTCGCCTCAGCCTCTTGAGTGCTGGGATTTACAGGCATGCGCCACCATACCTGGCTACCTAGAATTTCTTGATAGTGTGTATTTTGAGCTTTTCATGAGATCAGAGAGCATATTGGATGATTATAGACATATAATAGTTTTAATAAGTACTTGAAACATGACCAAAATTGAGTGTGCACAATGGGTGTGGTGGCACCTGCCTATATTCCATCACTCTGGGAAGTTTGAGTTCAGCCTGGGCAACTTAGCAGCTTACAGAGACCCTCTCTCAAAATAAAAAATTGGCAAGGGCTGGGACTATAGCGCTCTGTAACGGCCCTGGGTTTGATCCATTATAGTGAATGAATGAATGATAAAATTAAATGTCCAGCATATTATTTCATGGAGGCCAGGGTAAATTGGTCCTATTGTCATTTGCCAGTCCATAAATAACTTCTCTGAGCTTGATTCTTTTTTTCTTGGTGCCAGAGATCGAACTTACAACCTCATGCTTGCCAGGCAGTCACTTATGCTGCTGAGCTAAATCCCCAGCCTTGAACTTGATTTCTTTACCTAAAATTTACTGTTGGTATTCAGGGATTCTTTTGTTGTTATATTGTGCTTGGAATTGTATCCATGGCCTTGCTCACTTATACCAGTGATATACCACTGAGCTACACTGTGACTTTTAAAAAATTTTAGTTTGAAGTGGTGGCTCACATTTGTAATTCCAGCATTTGAAAGGCTGAGGCAGGAGTATTGTTGTAAGTTTGAGGTCAGCCTGCACTGCATATCAAGACTCTGTCTCAAAATACAATGCAATGCAATGCAATGCAATGCAATACAATACAATACAATACAATACAATACAATACAATACAATACAATACAATGAAATAAAAGTGGGATAAAATAACACCATTCAGAACTTAATTTTTTTTCTGAATTTTTGGTTGAAGTGAAGATCGAGGAGTGAGCCTTTCCTTCTTGGCCTTCTCTTGGCCTGTTGCAATGGCCTCTAAACTGTTGGTGAGATGGCAGGGAGTTGCTGAAGTCTGGAGCAGTTAAAGTGTGACTGGCGTCACAGGTGGCGTCTTGTGTCCTTCATTCCCCAGGGCATCTCTGCAGGACTCCAGAGTTGCCGCAGAAATGTCTGCTTTGTCGTGGTTGGTTAAACGTCAAGAATTGGCATCAAATCTGCTAATATGTCTCAGTACATTTTGACATCTGACCCTTTCAGATGATATTTAAGGTAACAACATGATCTTATTTCCCTAGACCCATTTTATTAGTGCTGCACTGAAGACCAATACTTTTCCACCTGCTGGCACCCCAGCCCCCAGAGCCGTGGAGAAGCATTCCAGAGAACCAGGACGTCCTCATGTGGGCAGCAGCATGCTGTCCTCACATGACCCATTTGCTTCCAAACAAGGTGAACATAGTTATTTCCTTATGAACAAAAAATGTCAGCCATGTGTTTCCTTCATTCTGTACAAGCTGAGATCATATTTAATTAGTGGTAGGAGTTCTTTATAAAATTTCTTTGTAGAAGTCCTTTTTCCTTTTTTTTTTTGGTGGTGCTAGAATTTGAACCCAGGGACCTTGCACTGAGCCACCTTCCCGGCCCTTTTTTGGTATGGGAGCTCCCTAAATCATTATGCTGCTTAGGCAGGATCTTTCTGCCTCAGCCGCCCAGCCTGGTGGACTATGAGGGTACACCATCATACTTCATTTGTCGGAATCTTTGTTTTATAATATTAGTCCTTTTCTTGGGTCAAATACATCTTAGGTTATTTTGCAATTTGTTCAAATTATGGATCATGTCCTAATTTATGGTTTTAATTAATAATCTTTGTTAAGTAATCTGAACATTGACACATTTAGAAAACATTTATTTGTGTAGTATCAGAAATACTTGTAATATTTCTTTAATTTTCTTGCCGGGAATTTAGCTCAGAGGCATAAGCACCTGCCTGGCAAGTGCAAGGTTGTGAGTTCAATCCCTGGTACAAAAAAAATTTTTTTCTTTAATTTTCTGATAAAGTTCATATTTACTTTTTTCTTGATTCTGCCAGTAAAACCCCCACCAAACTACAATTATAAACTACTACTCTCCCCCCTTATCTGCAGTTTTCCTTGCTAATGTTTCAGTTATCTAGTCCTCTTAGTCTCAGAATATTAAATGGAAAGTCCAGAAATAAACCATCCATAAGTTGGATGCTGTTCTAAGTAATATGAAATGTCCTGTCCAGATACCACTGAGCTACATAAGTGTGTGTGTGTATGGCTATATATATATATATATCTACGTATATATGGCTTGACACTGTCAGAAGCTATAGCCATGCCCTTGGAGTCTTGGAACATATTCCCATGGATAATGGAGGGGTCAGGGGCTGCCATATTTCTAAGTAATTCTGGAGTTACTAATGCAAATCTGTTTATTTTAATAGAATTTCAAAATTATTTATAATAAAACAGGAATATATATCTTATTTGTTAAACCTTTAGAATTCAGAGTAAATTAATAAATGTTTCCAGATTGTTGACATATGAATAATGATTTAAAATCAAGGAACTGTCCTTTTCATGATATACAGATCCATGTATTGTAATTTGATGACTTGTTAGGAAGTCATTGAGTTACAGTTATTAAAGAATCCTTGTAAGGTGGTATATATTTTGCAAAAATGAGTAGACGTTGTGAAACAGTTGTGAAGTAATCAGTGAATTTTCGAATTGCGACGAGAGGAATGTGAAGCAGGAAGTGTGTGACCTGCCTGCTGCAGGTCCCCGACATTGGAAGAAGATGCCAGAGCCAGGCTGAGACTCTGGGTCTCCACTGACCCAGCCCATCACTGTCTATAGAAGTGGACGCTTTGTTTCTAGTCTGCTTACTCAAGCCCAGAAAATTATTTGCTCATGATTTTGATTTTTTGACTTGAATTTAAAGGAAAAATGTCTTTTATTGATTGTATATGTTTACTCAGTTTGCTTCTTTGTGTATGTGTGTTATAATAAGAAATAAAAAAATGAGTAAATTAAAAATCCAACAAGCTTATTTTTCTCTGCTTTTACTTGGACATAACATCATTTTTTTATGTAGTTGTAGTTGTAATATTGATACGGCTTTGTACTTTTTATTAACATTAAATCATTTTCTATTTAAATACAGTTCACCTTCACAATTTTAACTTTTTTTTGTGGTACTGGAAATTACACCTAGGGCCTCTTGCATGCTAGGCAAGTTTTCTGCTACTGAGCTATGCCTCATAATTAAAAATTTTAGTAACTATATTTTAGTAATTAAAGGATAGTCTATTGAATAACTATTCCACAATGTATTTGATCATTTTCTTATGGGACAATTAGGTTTTCCTTTTTATAAGTAATACTGTAATAAACAATGTCATACATTGAACATTTTCTTTTTTTATTTCTTTAGGGTAATTTCTCAAGAGCAAGATTAGTAGATCAAAGTATACTACCAGATGGTTTATCAGTTTCCAGTGTAGTGAAAATGTGTAGCTGTGCCATTGTGACCACAATGTAAAGTACTGAATATTAGTGTAGTGATTCTTTTTTCTTTTTTTTCTTCTCTTGTTTATCTTTTTGAGGCAGGATCTTGCAATGCAGTGCAGGCTGGATGTTCCAGTCTGATCTCAAACTTGCAACGATCCTCCTGTCTCAGCCTTCCCATTGCTGGGATTATAGGCATGTACCACTATGCCTGGCTCCATATTGTATTGATTCTTGTTTGCCAGGTTTATGTGTAAAATGGTTATAACCTTCATTTCTTTTGGTTTTTAGTAAAGATGACGCCATTTCTATATACTTGTTAATAATTTGTGTATCCTGTGAGTTTTGGTTTTATTTTTAAAGCAGAGGGAAGAATAATACTCTATGATTTAAGCATTTTAACAAAATAATTTACATTTATTGTTCTCTACTAAAGCGACTTTAAGAAAAGTTGAAGACACTTATTTTGATGAGGAGAAATCTCCTTTGGAGACACCAGCACCTCGCAGGTTTGCTCCTGTACCTGTTTCAAGGGATGGTGAAATACCAAAGAGGGAAAATCCTGTGGAAGAAAAAGAAAATGTGGAAAAATCAGATTATAGAGGTAAGAAAGTAATTATAGCTACACCCATTTTTTAAGTGATATTTCAAATTAGAAAGTTGTCCTGAGATTTTTCTCATTCACAATTTAGAATTCTTTATTTGCCTACTGGTAAATTTGTGTCTGTATTTTCAGTTTTTTTCTTTGTTCTTTTATTTTGTTTTAAAGAGAATAAAACAAAACAAAACAGAATAAAGCCAATCATAACAAAACAGTGAAAGTGATACAGTATTTCAAAACAGGGTAATAGGAAATCAACAATGGTTACCATAATGCCTCTTATTTTCAAAATCGCTGCCCACACCATCAGAAAATAAAATCAAACAAAACAAAAGAGAATAAAACTAATGAAAATAGAACATTGAAGAAAACAAAGCAATACAATGGAACAAAACAGTAAGGACAATATTGGATTTCTAAAACAAGACAGATGTAAACCCCATAGTTGCTATGTTGCATATTGTTATTTTCTAGATAGATGCTCAGACTACCAGCTTTAGGCCTGCAAAGTCAATCAAACAGTGCAAGGATTGTTTTTATACCTCAGTTGCTATCAACTCAGCCCTTGTCTCTCCGAATCAGCTGGTTGCTTACAGGGCAGTGGAGGGGCCATCTTCTTGTCTCCCAGCCCATGTGCAGCTGATTCATAGGAAGGGCAAACTGCTCGTTTTTCTTCCTGGCCCCAACTGGCCATTTCTGGCTCATGGGAAGGCTGAATTGGCTTCTCATTTCTGTCAATATTTTTCTTTAAACTATGCTTAGTAGGCAAACCAGGGTTCTTTAGAGCCTCTGTAGGAGTTAACAGTATACAATTTTAATTAATCTATCACCATAAGTTATTCAAAACCTTTCATGAGCAAGTTTTGTTGTTAATAAATAAGCATTTCTTGGCCAAAAGTAAGGCTGAACATTTTTAGAGCAGATTTCCTTACATTGTTTTTAGGTGTGAATTTCAATAGTAAGACTTAGGCAAATTTAACCTTCATTACTGTGTTCAACTGGAAAACATGCTGCTATATAAACTTTTAATAAAATACATTTTATTTCAAGGAAAAAAACCTAAAAATTTCAAAACACATCAACTGGGAGCGAAACTGGTACGTACACTGCACATTGTTATCCCCAGGTCATTCCCCTGGAGGACAAAATATCTGCTTACAATTGTACGAACAGTACCAGCACAAATCTTTCTCTTCATTGAACTCAGAGAAATCGGTAGTATAACTATCTTAACTACTTTTTTATATACATATATATAATACACATATACATATATTGTTATTTTCAGCTTCTCATGCTAGTGAGACAATATGATGCTTACACATGTGTCTTATTTCACTAATGAGTATGACCTCAAATTGTATCCATTTAGCTATACGAGTCTAGTTTATCCTTCTTTGTGTCTGAGTAGTATTCCATTGTATAAAAATGCAACATCTTTTTTATCCAATCCTTAGTTGATGGGCCTTTAGGTTGTTTTCAAGATCTGGCTATTACAAATTGTGCTGCTATAAATGTGGGTGCACATATGTCACTGCGGTATGATTTCTTAAATTTATCGGGAAGATACCCAGAAGGGGAATAGCTGGGTTTAATGGGACCTCTAGTCCTAGTTTTTTCAGGAATTGCCACACTGATTTCCACAGTGGTTGTAGCAGACTGCTTTCCCACCAACAATTGAAAAGGGTTCCTTTTCCCCAAAGCTCCTCTAGCATTTGTTATTGGTTGATTTCTTGATAATAGCCATTCTTTTTTTTTTTTTTTTTTTTAAGACAGGGTCTCGCTATGCAGTTCAGGCTGGCCTTGAGCTCACTTTGTAGCCCAGGCTGGTCTCGAATTTGCAACGATCCTCCTGCCTCAGCTGGATTACAGGCTTGAGCCACCATGACCAGCTCACTAGCCATTCCTTCTGGGGTGAGGTAGAATCTCAGTGTTGTTTTAAATGCATCTCTTGAATGACCAGTGATGTTGAACATGTTTCACATATTTATTGGCTGTTTATATTTCTTCATCTGAGAAGTGTGTATTAATCTCTGATACCCATTTTTGGATTATGTCTTTAAATCTGGGAGGACTAATTTTTTTTTAGTTCTTTGTATGTTTTTGATAGTAATTCTTTGAGGAACAGCTGGCAAACATTTTCTCCCACATTGTGGATTGTCTCTTCACTCTGTTGGTGGTTTCTCTTGCTGTGCAAAAGGTTTTCAATAGGGTGAGATCCCAGTTGTTGATTCTTTGTGGTAGTTCCTGTGCAGTCAAAGTTTTGTTCATAAAATCTTTGCCTACACCAGTGTCTTCAAGAATGTTACCTACTCTGTCTTCCAGAAGATTTAATGTTTCTGTTTTAGTGTTAAGATCTTTGATCTATCCTGATTTTAGCTTAGTGCATGGTGAAAGACAATGGTCCAGTTTTTATCTTCAGCATGCGGAAAACCAGTTTTTAAATTTTTATTAAAGAGGCTATCTTTCTACCAGTGAATGTGTTTGGCACATTTGTCAAAGATAAGATGGCTTAGTGTGTCTGGAGTTGTTTTTTCATCTTCTAATCTGTTCCATTAATCTTTGGGTCTTTTTTTTTTTTTTTTTTGCCAGTACCGTACTTTTATCACAGTAGCTTTATAGTACAATTTGAAGTCAGGGATTGTGATACCCACTGTCTTATCTTTGTTGCCTAGGATTGCCTTGACTATTCTAGGTCTCTTGTGGTTCCAGATGAATTTTAGGATTGTTTTCTCTAATTCTGTGAGATATGCTATTGGAGTTTTGATTGGGATTGCATTGAATCTGTATAACAATTTTGGAAGTATGGCCATTTTTGCTATATTGGTTCTTCCTACCCAAGAGCACTGGGGTATCTCTCCAAGTACTGTAGTTTTCAATGTAGAGGTCTTTTACATCCTTAATTAGATTGGTATCTAAGTATTTCATGTTTTTGAATGCTATTGTAAAAGGTGTTATATCCCTGATTCTCTCTCAGTGAATTTTTTATTCGTGTACAGGAAAGCTATTGATTTTTGAGTGTTGACTTTGTAACCATCTATGTTACTGAATTTGTGTATTAAATCTAGTAGTCTTTTGGTGGAGTTTTTGGAGTCTTCTAAGTAGAGTATCATGTCATCTGCAAATAATGATAGTTTGATTTCTTCCTTTCTTATCTTTATTCCTTTTATTTCTTTCTCTTATCGAATTCCTCCAGCTAAAGTACCCAGGACTATGTTGAATAAGAGTGGAGACAGTGGACATCCTTGTCTTGTTCCTGATTTTACAGAGAAAGCTTTCAGTTTTTGTCCATGTAGTATGATGTTAGCTTTTGTTTGTCATAGAGGGCTTTTATCAGATTGAAATAAAAACCATCTATTTCAATTTTCTGTAAGATTTTTTATTTATCATAAATGGGTACCGGACTTTGTCAAAAGCTTTTTTTCTGCATCTATTGAGATGCTCATATGATTTTTGTCCTTGGCTCTGTTAGTGTGGTTAATATGGTATTTACATTTATGTATGTTGAACCATCCCTGCATCCCTGGGATAAATCCCACTTGATCATGGTGTATAATCTTCTTAATAGTTTGCTGTAGTCTGTTTGCCAGAATCTTACTGAGGATTTTTGCATCAAAGTTCATTAGGGAGATTGGCCTATAATTCTCTTTCTTATTTGCATCCTTCACTGGTTTTGGTACCAGGGTAATACTTCCAGGAATGAATTGGAAGTATTACTTCCTGTTCAATTTCATTAAAGAGTTTCAGAAGCAGTAGTGTTAATTCCTTTCTAAATTTCTTGTAGAATTCAGCAGTAAACCCGTCAGGGTCTGGGCTTTTCTTTGTAGTTTTTAAATTACATCTTCAATTTCATTGATTGATATTGGATTATTTAGGATTTTTATAACATCTTGATTCAGCTTTGGTAATTCATATGTATCTAGGAATTGTCCATTTCTTCTGTATTTTCCATCTTATTACAGTACAAGTTTTCAAAGTAGGTGTAGATGATTTTTTGGATTTCTGCAGGGACTGTTGTAATTTCACCCTTTTCATTCCTAATTGTATGGATTTGAGTCTTTTTTTGATAAGGTTGGCTAAAGGTTTGGCAGTTTATTTAATCTTTTAAAGAGCCAAGGCTTTGATTCATTCTTTCTTCATTTATTTTTAGTGTCCAATGTGTTAATTTCTGGCCTGACCTTTATAATTTCTTCCCTATTGCAAGCTTTTTTTTTTTTAATTTTATTTAAAGAGAAAAAAAAGCAAAACAGAAAAAAAGGGAAGAAACAGTACAGAATTTCAAAGGAAAAGAAAAAATAAACAGTAAGAAATCACTAGTTGATAAATTACATATTGTCTTCTAGATATAGTTGTTCAAGTTCCAAAATTAAAGCATACAAGGTGAACATTCAAACAGTGAGGCTGCGAACAGTTCCATTCAGTGATCCAACAAAAACCCAGCAACATGGTCATCAATCCTACACACTTAAACATACATGCAGTTATATCCTTTAGACCACTTTCTTTTCCTCCTTTTGCTTTTTAAGTCTATTATCTCTTTAGTTATATCGTGTTTCAACTTGCACAATACCTTACTGATCTGTTTTGTTGTTATTTACTTTTTATTTTTTACTTATTTTAATTTTTTATTATTAGCAAAATACAACAGAACAAGATAGAACAAAGCCAACTGAGAGAGTGCAGTGAAATTGGTACAGAAACCCTCAACAGGTTACTGGCATAAGTAATAGGTACAATAGTATATCCCATTATCTTCACAACAGTTGTTCTTTCAATAAGGTATATCCAAATTAAAGGAAATACAGAATTTATCAAAACAGAACATTGAATAGAGCAATATCATTAATCAGAACAAAGTAAAACAGTGATAACAATATTTGCCTTCAAAGAGATGATAGAAAGAAATCCCCCCTATTTACTACATTGCATATGGTCAACCTCTCAAGAGATGTCTAGATCTCTGGCTCACTTGCTAACGAGGTGGGGTGGTGGTGGTGGGTTAATTCTTAGCCTGCTCACCAGTAGGCTCCTGGGAGCTACTGAGTGATTCTTCTGCCTCATGCCAGGGGTGCTTACCAATAGGGCGGGCAAATTGCCCTTCTGTGCTGCGCCTTGAGTCCCTCCATGGGTGGAGTTCTGGGGCTGCTGGTTCTCCCAGCTCAGGACAGAGGCCCCTACTGGGAGGGTGGACAGACTGCCTTTTTTCTCATACAAGCTTTTGGCTTGCTCTTCTTTAGAAGTTTGAGGTTCAGCAGTAAGTTGTTTATGTGCATTTGCTCTGTTTTCCTGATAGAGGTTTTTACTGCTATAAGTTTCCCTCTTAACACTGCTTTCATTGTGTCCCACAAATTCTGCTCTGCTGCATTGTTATCATTCAGATATAAAAACTATCTAATTTCTTCTTTAATTTCATCTGTGACTCATTGGTTGTTCAGTAGGGTGGTATTTAATTTCCATGTGTTTATGAAGTTCTCGTGGTTTTCATGGATTTCCAGTTTCATTGCAATGTGGTCTGATATGCATGGGATAATTTCAGCTCCTTTACATTTACTTAAGCATGTTCTGTGAGCCAGTATTTATGGTCTGTTTTTGAGAACATGCTGTGTGCAGCTGAGAAGAATGTGTATTCTGTTGTTGTGGGTTGGAACACCCTATAGATACCTACTCGGTCTATTTGTTCAAAAATTTGATTTAGTTCTAATATTTCCTTATTATTGATTTTCTGTCTAGTTGATCTGTATTTTTGTGATAGTGAGGTATTGAAGTCTTGCAATACAGTTGTATTAGGGCTTATTTGATGTTTCATGTCTGTTAGTATTTGTTTTATATAGTTGGTTGCACTGGTGTTTGTTGCATATAGATTCATGATTATTATCTCTTCCTCTTGGATTGTTCCCTTTATGAGGATGTACTGAGCTTCTTTATCTCTCACGTCTTGGCTTGAAATTCACTTTCTCTGCAAATAAAAACAGCCACCCTTGCTTTTTTTGGGTTCCTGTCTCATAGAGTATTGTTTGCCATACTTTGACTTTCAGTCTGTGAATTTCTTTTTGAATTGTATGTGTGTCTGGTATGCATCACATTGTTGGATCTTGCTTCTTGATCCATTCTTCAGTCTGTGTCTTCTGATTGGTGAATTGAGACCATGAACATTGATGGTTATAACTGTTAGGTATTGACTTACCCTTGTGATGTTATTTTTCTGTTATTGGATCCCCTTATCTTCCCCCTTCCTGTAACTGTTTGCCTTCCCTGAAGAATTCCTTCTGTTGGGGTTTGTGGAACTGTAGTCCTTATTATCTTCCTATTATGTCCTTCAGAACATTTTGGAGTGCTGGTTTGGTGGTCATAAATTTCTTCAGATTTTTTTTTTTTTGTCATGGAAGTATCTTATTTCTCCATCAGTTTTGAAAGATAGTTTTGTGGGGTACTATAATCTGGGTTGAAAGTTGTTTTTCTTTAAAACTTGGAGTACTTTAAGTGCTCTCTCTCTTTTTTTTTTATTTTAAAGATAGTAAAATCCAACAAAACAAGACAGAACAAAGCCAATCAAAACAATGCAGTAGAATTGGTACAGAACTTCAGAGCAGGACACTGGAAAAATAATAATAGCTACCATACTATATCTTGTTATCTTCACAATAGTCCATTCCATCAGGTATAGCAAAATCCAACCAAAAATAAAACACTGTAAAACAAATCAAAACAGAAAATATTGAATAAAGCAAAAACATCAGAACAAAGCAAAACAGTGAAAACAATATTGGACTTCAAAGACAAGATAGAAGGAAATCCCCCCATATTTGCTATATTGCCTACTGTCATCCTCCCAAGAGATGCTCAGACTGCTGGTCCCAAGCCTGCATAATCAACCAAACAATGCAAGCATTTAGTTTCTTTATGTACCTTAGTTGCTGTCAGCTGACCTTAGAATCATCTAGTTGCTTGTGTATGTGTGGGGTGGTATATGGATGGTGTTTGATTCTCAGCCTGTGCACTTGTAAGCTCATGGGAGGCACCATCTGAGTTTTTCTCCCTGGATCACACGTGGCTTGTGCAGCTTACCAGGAAGGCTGGCTGGTTGATTTCTTGGTTGTTCCCCCAAGTCCCAGCACTGCTGATCCTCAGTCCTCGGGAGATGCTGACTTTTCTTGCCCACCAGGGGAACTTGCGCAGCTAACCAGAAGGCTTGGTTTGTCCCTCAAATCCCAGCATGGTGGATTCTCAGGAGATGCTGACCTCTTTGTCCCTGGAGTGCACATGGCTTGCACAGCTTAGCAGGAAGTCTGGCTGGTTGATTTCTTGGTTGGTCCCCCAAGTCCCAGCATGGCAGATTCTCAGGAGATGCTGACTCTTCTCTCACTCCAAGTTCTCTTTGACTTGAGAGTTTGTGCCGAGAGGTCAGCTGTAATTCTCTTTTTTTCTTTTTTGGTACTGGGAATTGAACTCTTGACTTCATGCTTTCCAGGCAGGCACTTACACTGTTGAGCTAAATCCCTTGTCTAGTCAGCTGTAGTTCTGATGGGCTTTCCTTAATTGGTGATTTGTTTGTTTTCTGTAACAGTTTTTAGGATTCTATTCTTGTGTTGAATTTCTGGAATTTTGAGTATGATATGCCTGGGTGTAGATTTTTTTTTTTTTTTGATCATTGCTCATTGAAGTTCTATATACTTTGTTTATGTGTATGTCAAATTCTTTTTTTCTACCAGGAAAGTTTTCTGTCATGAGGCCTGCAAACAGTTTTTTAATGTCTTTTGTGGTATATCCTGCTTGTTCATTGCATTGACTCTATTTAATCTTAACTTATTCTTCTTTCTCATCTAGCAGCTGCTGGATTAATTTCTTATGGTCCCTTATTATTTTTGAGAAATCTTTTTTTTCCTGGTTGCTAACTGCAAGCCTGTCGTCAATATCTGAGATCCTGTCCTCACATTGGCCTAATCTGCTTTGAATAGTGTCGGTGGAGTTTTTATTACCCTGGATATCTGCTTGGGTCTGCTTTATGGATTCCATTTCTTTCCTGTGCTGAGCTTCCATCATGTTCTTGAGCTCATCTGTTTTCTTGTGTGTGTCTGCTTAACATCACTAAGCATGGCGTGTATTTTGGTAATCTCTATAGTTATCTGAGAGATTATTTCTGATTTCATTTTTTCCAGAGCCTCATTCAATTGCTTTGCTGTTACCACTTCAGAGAGGTCTGGTGGGGGGGGAGGCTTTTGGATTGTCCCACCTCATTGCCTTCTGGATTTGCCTTTAGTGAACTGGATGTCTGGGGTTGCATTTTGCTTAAGTGTCTTCTCATTTTATTTTCTCACTTTTTTTAGTTTAGGTCCTGGGGTGATGCTTATAAATTGCCTGTGGTGGATTACTTTATTGGTAGTGTTTAGGACCCTTGATGATAACTACTTCTCTGAGTTGTCTTCCAGGTATAGCTGGTTTTGGTGTTTTGAATCTGTTGGCAGATCTTACCTCTTCAGTTTGTTGGAAATGAGAAGTTTTTACTTGTTTGGCCTGGTGCTTGGTTCTTTGGCACTGTGCCATAGTATTTTCTGTGACCTTTAGTCATTATCAATCATGAAATACCAGGACCAACAGCTATTTACAACAATTATGCCAGTTTTGGCTATAGTGGTACCAATAGCATCAAACACAGTCTATAAAACAACAAACTGAATTAAACCTTAATCTACAACTTTTAACCATATGACTATGTTTGTTATTATATAACAAAATGTAAAGCAGACCAGGTAATGATATGCTACACGTAGGTACTTAATGTGTCACTTTTGCCCTCGAGAGTTAAACTTTAAAATAGATTAAGGAGAAAGTAGAGAAGGGGAAGAAGAGCAAGAGATTAGAAGTAAGATTGGAGGGCAAAATAGAATCACACCAACTTTGGGAAACTGGTATAGAAGACTGAAGGAAGAGAGAGATGGAAGAGATAAAAAGAAGAACAGAATAGAGCCACACCTGCAAAGAGGTTGGAACCACTTTCACACTCATATAAAAACAGTGAAAGATGGGGGCCGGACATGTAGCTCAGCGGCCTAAGCGCCTGCCTTGCAAGAGAGTGGTGGTGAGTTTGATCCCTGCTACCAAAAAAACCCCCAAACAAACAAACAAACAAACAAACAAAAAAGCTGAAGGAGAGAGAACTAAAAAGAAAAGAAAAATTAAAAAAACAAAAAACCTCAAACAGTCCACTTGCAGGTTCTCTCAGGTTCCACTAATAGACATTCTGTGCAGACAGAGTCCTGAATCGTGCCAGTGTATCCTGGAAAGTACCTTTTGGGGGGGGGTAGTAGAAAATATCTGCAGTCCTGTCCTGAGACCAGAGTCATTGGGCTTGCCACAGCCCAAGCAATTTCCTTGGGTCTGAACCCAGCAGGGAGCTTCTAGATGAGGCCTGGAGATTTAGCTTAGTGGCACAAGTGCCTGCCTGGCAAGCTGCCAGCAGTTCAGGGTCCTGAGCTCTGCTAGAATTTTCCTGCCCGGCTCCTAGATGGCTCCCGATTAATTGCTCTCTCCTGTGGGAGAACTAAGTCCCCTGCACCTACCACCAGTCAGTGCAGTTCTCCTCATCTGCTGCTCCCCTCCCCTGCCGTGTCTCTGCAGAGACCTTCGGGGTCACTGGCCAACACCATTAATGTGACTGTGTTTCCCCAGGTTCCAACAGCTCCTCTCGTGTAGTGAGTCCTGTTTCAGGGGTAAGGTGCTGCCAGCTACTGCCTTCTTCTTTGTTGGAGGGATTCTTTTCACTCTCTCTGTGGGCTGGAATTAACATTTTAGATTATTCCTGGGTCCAGGGGACCTGCCTCCTTCCTTCCTTTGTCTTCTTCACCATGCTGTAGTCCAGCATCTGGACAGTGACTCTCAGAGAGGTGCTTTTCCCTGCTGCTTACCTCTCTGCCGTCTTCTGTATGACCATTTAATAGAGACAAAAATGTGTATAAGTGATGTGAAATAATAGTGTGTTACAGGGCTTTAAAATGTGGCCCTTCTAATAAAAGTAAGTGAATTGTACTAAGCTGTAGGCTTTTGTTTTTAGAATTATTTAAGTGCATTGAAATCTTACCTTAAGCAAGTTTTAAGAATTTAGAAAATAATACATTTTTAATAAAAAACTCACCTCACCAAAAAATTCTGTAAAATTAAAATAAAAAAAATTTTTTTGAAATCAAGACTAATGGGTAAACCCAGTTGAAGGTTGTTGTGAAGAAACACATTTCTTGTTTACTAATTATAAAAATAGTACAATTTGCTGAGCTTTATGATGATGACACTTTAGTGATTCAGTAAATTCAGGTTTCTTTTGCAGAGATTTCAGACTTACCAGCAACACTCTTATGGATGTATAGTATTTGGTCTTGTTTGATGATTGTATTTATAGTATACTTTGTTGTCCTTATTTTTATTTTTATTTTATTTTAAAGAATATAAACAGAATAAAACCAATCAAAGCAAACCAGTGTAAGAGATACAGGACTTCAAAACATTATAAAATCAAAAATAGTTACCATAATGCCTTTTGATGTCTTCAAAATAGCTGCAGATAACTTCAGACATAGTAAAACTCAAACAGAACAGAACAGAAACAATATAAACAAAACAATGAATGCAATAAAGGACTTCAAAGCAAGCATATAGTAAAGCCAAAATTGCTGCCATAATATATCTTGTTATCTTTGAAATAGCTGCTCTTACCATTGGATTTAACATAAACAAACAAAACAAAATAAAACCCAACCCAGCAAAATAACGGAAATGATATAGGACTTCAAAACAAGACCATAGGGAATCAGCAATGGCTACAACCCTCAGAAGGAGATCCTCCCTAGATGCCACACTGTGTACTGCTATCCTGTGTACCTATGATCAGACCACTGGCCCTAGGCCTGCAATGTTAGTGAAACACCAAAGTACCACAGGTGGCCAATTGCATTTCATCTCGATAGCTATCATCACAGCCTGTGTTTCTCTGGATAAGCAGGTTGCATACGAGGTGGGGTGGAGTGGAAAATTTGTACTGCTTGTTTAACAGCTCACTCACTGGAAGGGCCTGGGGTCTGTCCCCAGTCTGGTGGCGGCCTGCGCATGGTGCTGTTTCCGGGACTGGGCTTGTTTTCTAGTGTGGCCTTGTTCTCTCTACCCCTGGTCTGTGACTCACAGGGACTGGGTGACTCACTGGGAGATGGTGGGGTCTGTCTGTTCCCAGTCTGGAGGTGGCCCGTGCATGGCTCTAGTTCCTAGATTGGGAACTGGGCTTGTTTCTTGGTGTGGCCTTGTTCTCTCTACCCCTAGTCTGCGAATGGCTTACTTTGTTGTCTTGATCTTTTTTCTGTTGCTGTAATGTAATATAGGTTGAGTAGTTAAAAAGAAAAACATTTATTTAGCTTGTGATTTTGGAAGTCCGCCTTCTCACCTGCTTTTTCACCTGATGGAGGGCATTGCATGGAGAAAAAGTAAGCCAGAGAGAGCTTGGTTTTATGACAGAGGCACTTATTGATCCCATTTTTTATGTTTTGGGTCTAAAATGTCCCTCCAGTGTCTCAGGTGTTTGGAGGTGACTGCATCAGGAGTGGCTCTAGCTGACTGACTCTTAGGAGCTGGGGCCTGGCTGACTCAGACCACTAGGGGCTGGGAAGTGACTGATTCCTGGCTCTTCCCTTCACTTTCTTTGCTTCCTGGCTGCCCCAGGGTAGCACCTGTTCCCCTGCTAGGCCCCTGTGCCATTCTGTGCCTACCTTGGAGTAGGGGACCATGGACTGAAACCACAAGCACAGTAAGCCTCTTCTCTAGATTGTGGATGCTGGGTATTTCATGCAGTGATGGGAAAGTGATTTGTGAGTGCATTAATCCTTGGGGGCCAGTTGACTCTTGGAAATCCTGCCACTTAAGTATCATCAACACATGACTTTGGGGATCAAGTTTTCAACACATGAAATTTGGGAAGCAAATGTATGCCATAACAATTTTAGGGTGAATAGAGTAGGTACTTATCAAAAGAAGCTGATTTAGGTCTCAATACAAGTATAGTTGAGAAGTTATATAAAAGTAAGTTAATATTGGAAAATGATACTGTATTTCTTCTGTTGTAGGAAATATAAGACTATTAGAACAAATTTTGAATAATAATGATTCTTCTACAAGAAAAAGTGAATCATTGGACATAACCTCACCAAGTAGGTCAAAAGTGGGATGGAATCCTGAGAGAAGACACAGGTAAGAACAAGAGAGTAGAATAAAAGCAAGACTGCCAAGAACTTTCTTCACACTTGTAAAATTTCTTTAGTGATTAAAATTATTACTCTTGTTATCTTTTTTCAGTAGTATAATAATGAAATTAATATTCTATTTTCTCAAATTGTCAATTATTGTATATTCTCATAAAATGATATCTGGGATTTGCTTTCCAATGATGGGGAAGAAAAGGAGAGTGAGAATTTGGAAGAATGAAGAATAGCCATGAAAATAATGACTGATGTAATTAAATAGTAGTTCATTGTGCTATCCTTTCTACATTTTGCTGAGATTGTACATATGAAACAGTTTTTAAAAATCAAGTCAGTCTGGACCATAATAATTAATGTAGCTTCAGTATCATGAAGCCTGCAGAATCAAAAACTAGGAGAGCCACAATTTGAGTGATTCCATTCACTTATTTTCATTTTCATTCATTTAGAGATATTATGCAGTTTTAATTTATTTATATTTAGTGTGATTATTGATAAGGTTGGATTTATGTCTGCCACATTCTTATGTATTTTGTATATGTCTGAGGTATTTTTATCCCACTATTCCTTTAGGGGCTTTTGTATAAATATTGTCTAGTGTACCATTTTAATTCCTTTGCTGTTTCCTTTACTACGTTTTAAAAGTTACTTTTTTAGTGGTTGTCCTACAGGTTATAGTTGACATTAGTTTAAAATGAGTTAGTTCAGATTCATACCAATTTGATTTCAATAGTATTCAAACATCTGCTCTAATGTATCTCTGTGCCCTCTTCCACTTCTTTCTACTGCTGTCAAACAAATTGCACTTTATATATTATATATCCATCTACATGGCTTGAGAAATATTACTTCATATAGCTATATTTTAAATCAGAAGAGTTACAAACAAGTAGTTTGATTTTCATTTTATATTTACCTATATACTTAACTTTTCCCAGTACTCTTTATTTCTTGAAATGGATTCAAGTTAGTTTCTTATCTTTTTATTCTGCCTTTAAGGATTTTTTTTTTTTACCAGCTTATTCAAGCATTTTCCTCGTTAAGGGACATCTTCATTGTTTTCAGTCTTTTGGTAATTTAAATAATATCACTATAAAGCTTTATGTATATGTTGTTTCATATTTGTGGAAGTACATTTGCAGAGTAGAGCCCTAGAAGTAGCTAGTGAAGTGAAAGGTAAATCTGCAGTCTCTCCCTGTTTATCTGAAAACCAGTTTCTGTACTATCCTTACTTGACTTCTTGTCAAGCTTCTGTACTTTGCCAATCTGGTGGATCAGAGATGTTGGCAGAACATCTCAGTGAAAGTTTAATTTGCATTCTTCCTGATATGAAAAGGTCTGGGCAGGTGTTTGGAGACTCCTCGCGTCTCCCACTATGTAGTGCTTATGTCCATTTTCCATTGGCTGTTATCCATTTAATCGTAGCTTTTCTTCACCAAATAGTGTACATTTCTGATTATCGTGGTGGTTATTGGGACCTAGTCCAGAGACTCCCTTTTTTGAATATCTTATGGATCAGTCTTAGCAGCAGATTTTTCTCAAGTTTTTGTTTATCTGGGATTGTCTTTAATTTCTACTTTTTTTTTTTTTCTTGAACAGAAATTTATTTTCTTAAGTCCAAGGTTAAGGAGTTAACAGGCTTGATTTCTTCTAAAACCTCTCTCCTTGCTTTCAAATGGGTTCCTTCTTTGGTCTCATCATGTGATTATCTCTGGGCATACATACCTCATACCTCTAGGGTCCTCTCCTTCACCTTTTTAAAAAAAATTTAATTAAAAAAATTAATAAAGTGTATTGGTACATTTTAGGTATACATAATGACCACATTCATCATCATAGGAAATTTGTACATGATATAACTTGATTCTTTTTTTTCCCTTATTCACCTACTTTCCCTTTAACCCCTTTCTTCCTCTTTCTTTGTAAAATCCTTCACTTTTGAAGGACAGTTTTGCTAGATATAGAATTTCTTTCTTTTTTTTTTTTTTGGTGCCAGGGATTGAACTCATGACCTCACACTTGCAAGGTAAGTGCTTGAACCACTGAAGTAAATCTTCAACCCTAGGTAAAGAATTTGATTGATTGTTTTTCAACATTTAGTGTCATCTCACTACCTTTTGGACTATATAGTTACCAGTGAGGAGCCAACCATTAATCTTATTTGGGGCCTTTTATGTATGCGTCATTTTTCTCTGCTGCTTTTGAGACTCTCTCTTTGTCTTGGGTTTTTCACAGTTTGATAAGGATGTGTTTAAGTGTGGATATCTTTGAATTATCTTTCTTGTAGTTTGTTGAGCTGCTTAAATGAATAGATTGATTTTGCCTAAACTTGGGAAATTTTGGGTGATTTGTTTTTTTTCTTTTTTGAGTTGGAGGGGAGCTATCCATGTTGCCAAGCCTGGCCTTGACATTACATTTCTTCTACTTCAGCCTCCCTAGTAGCTGGCATTATAGTTATGAATCATCTTACCTACTTCATTTATTTCTTTATATAATGAGAGACCATGGGTGACCTTTCCTTCTCTTTGTCTAGGACGATATTGTATGTTAGAGTGCTCAATGATGTTCTGTAGTTCTCTTGACATTCTCTTCATTTCATTGTTTTCTTTCCCTTCCTCAGACTGGGTAATAGCAATTAATCTATCTTCAAGTTTTCTGATTCTTCTGCCAACTCAAGTATTCTGTTGAGGCCTTATAGTAATTTTTGTGTTTTTGTGATACTGAGGATTGAACCCAGGGCCTTCCCAGTGAGCTACGTTACCAACCCTTTTTTATTTTCAGACAGAATCTTGTTAAATTGCCTAGGCTTGGCTCAAATTTGTAATCTTCCTGCCTTAGCCTCCCAAGCCACTAGAAAGTAGGTGTTAACTATCATGGTCAGCTCAGTTTTACATTTTTGTGATTATTTCAACTCCAGAATTTCTGTTTTTTTCCTACTTGACAAGACTATTCTTTCTGTTTGTTTGTTTGTTAGAACAGAGTCTGCTATGTAGTTCAGGCTGGTCTTGAATTCACTATGTAGCCCAGGCTGGCTTTGAATTTCTAGTACTCCTTCTACCTTGGCCTCTTTAATGCTGTGATTATAGGCATTTGCTACCATATCCAGCTAAAGACTATATTCTTACACTTTCCTTTAGTTCTTTTACTTTCCCTGAACTGTTTTCTTTATTAACTGTTTTATAGTGTTTGTCTAGTAAGTCTATTATCTGAGTGAGTTATTTATTTATTTGGAGATAGGGTCTCACTTGTAGTTCAGACTGGCCTTCAAGTCATGCTGGTCTCAAACTTGCAGTGATCCTCCTTCCTCAGTCTCCTATACATGCAGCACCATGCCTAGCTGAATGCTGACTTCTTGAAAGCAATAGCTTTTTTCGCTCCTTTCCTGCTATATGTAACGTTTCTGGCCAAATTAGTTTTGTCTCTTGCCATTTCTATGTCATGTGTTTTATCACATAACCAATTCCATGGTTAAATTGTAATAGAAATAACATTTAGTAAGGTATACCTAAGAATGAATTGAATCGTTAAATAGTAACATGGTTACTGAATTTTGCATGCCTGTAATCCCAGCACTCAGAAGTTGAGGCAGGAACATCATTTCAAATTCCAGCCCAAATTGGCTATGTAATGAGTTCGAAGACAGCCTTAACTACATAGTGAGACCGTCTCAAACAAACAGCCCCAAAAAGCTTACTGAATTCATAACAATTTTGGAAGCTTTTTCTAATCTTCTGCAGCTTTGAAGCCCTGTCTTCTCAAAGATTTCCTTCTTCTGGAGAGCCAGGAACAGCTATAGTGACCATGCAGAAACCTAATGATGTTCTCTATGATCTTGGCCAAAAGAGGAAAGAAACCAACAGTGTGCTCCAGGTAAAACAAGAGTAGTGCCAACATTGATAATTGGTACAGTAAAAATGAAGAGGTAGAATAAACTTACTGGGACAGAAATCAAGGGGACATGGAAATCAAACATAAAAAGGACTGCTAAGTCTGTTCATTTTATAAAAGTTTGTCAAAAACCTTCACCAATTAACTTCTCCTTATTCTTCGCTGGCCAGTACTGAGCCATGCAGTCACGTCTAGCTTTCCAGCTTCTGCCCTGTGTGCTGTACCTGCCCAGAACTAACTGGCACTTTGTCTAACTTCACCAGCAGTAGCATGCTTATTAGCACTGGGCTACAGAGCACTACCATGAGTTCCCTGTCTCTATTTACCCAACCCCCAAGGTTCCCTCCCACCCCACAGCGGCACTCAGCTGCTTCCCAGCCCTTTTTTTTTTTTTTTTTTTTTTATATTGAGGCAGTCTTAGTAAGTTACCACATTTCCTGTGTTGTGCTTGAACTTGGGGTCTTCCTACCTCAGCCTCCCAGGGTTCTGGGGTTACAGACAGGTATGTGCCACCACACCTGGTTCTTATTCTAAATGGCAAAACATTAATTGCCAAATATTTGTTTACAAATTGTCAGTTTGACAAATAGAGTACTTAAAATATATTGGCAAAGGGTATGGGTCCAACAAGAGTAATGGGTCTTGTTTGGGTTAACATAACCAGTATGGGTTTAACATGGTAACTGTTTTGCTTTTTAAGCCAAAATAATCTCTGATAATGTTGAAACTTGCTGATCTTCTCCAGAGTTCTTGTAAACTTCAGACAACCAATACAACGAGATCTGTATTGAAAGATGCTGAGAAGATTTTGAGAGCAGTACAAAACAATAAAAAAGTGCTTGAAGAAAACCTGGAAGCTATTATTCGAGCAAAGGATGGAGCTGCTATGTATTCATTTATCAATGCTGTGTCTACCAGTAGGTAAGAAATGATGCTGGTTTCCTGAGGTTATTTATATAAAGCTGCCAGTTCTACTTTTGTCATGTTGTGAACCGCTTCTCTTTCATTAGTATATGTATATTCAGTATATTCAGAAAAGGTTCTTCACTGACTAAAAGTATGGCACTTGGTCTAAAGTTGCAATTACATGGTAATGCTTTTCTCTGTGGACATTTCTTTTTAATTTTTTTTTTTTTTTGTCCTTACTGCAACTCTCTTTCTCTCTCTGTCAGTTTTTTTAAAGAAAAAATTTATGTAGCTCACAGTTTGTAGAGCTTTTAGTACATAATCGGCTAGCTCCAAAGCTGGGTAAATGGCAGAAGGGCATGGCAGAGAAAAATGTCCGTGGCATGGCAGAAGGCAGCAAAAACAAGGAAGAGACTTTTTTTTCCCAGTTTTTACTTATTTGTATTATGTTTATATTACATAATGATTGCATTCCTGTTGGAGATCTTGTATATGTCTGCGATTCTTTTCAAACATTTATCCTTTAAACATTTGATGAAAATTAATACTGTTGGTTTTTTCCTGTTCAGAAGAAGGATATTGAACTACAGAGTAGATTTAAAAGTAGGTAAGAATGATACCTGATCCAGGTTCTATTCTTGGGACAATAAATGGGAATTTAAGTTACCACATTGCACATACCTATAATCCCACCACTCAGTAAGCTAACGTGGGAGAATTGCCATGAGTTTGCAGCCAGCCTGCACTACATGGTGAGACCCTCTCATAAGAAAAACCAAAAAGAAAATTCTTTTTTCTCTTTTGTAGAGAGATGACAGAGAAAATTAGGATCAGAAAGACAGTAGATGAGTGGATTAAAGCTATTTCTGCAGAAATTCAGGTATGTCTTAGAAAAAAACTAGAAAGTTAAATGCATTCTGGGAATATAATTTTGGTTCCAATTTGTATTTGTTTTCAAAATACTTGCTACATGTAAGTTTACTTAATATTTTTAATTTCATTCTGTCTCTGTTTTTACAGAATTGTATGTATAGTTTTATTGAACAGGTGCTTTGTTTCTTATTGTGGCTCTTACGTGGCAAATTGTTGGATAGTGATAATAATGTGGTTAATTTGAAAGACAATTTAACTAGACTATTTTAAAAAGATTTATACTGTATGAAAAGATGTTTCAAGATGACACATTTAGAAGCACTGGTTTGCTAAAGTAAAAATACTGAGCATAGTTAAAAGGAAAAAAAAATTCGGTTTCCAAGGTTATTGAAGGTATAGAAATCCACTCTGGATGACAGAATTCCTTTTTTCCCATCCATGAAGGACAAAGTACATCTTCAGACATCAGCATTGCCGATCTCTGGAGTTTTTATTAGAAGTTTATAATTTACAGGAAATCCTTCAAGGTGGTGGAGTTTGAAGGAATAGCACTTAGTCAGGGGTAGCCTGCTGTTTTTCTTAGAGAGCAGTAAGATGTGCTTACATGCTTACCACTATGGCAATAAGGTCAAGTGCAATACATGTGGAAATATCTTTAAAATTTTGTCTCTTAGGAATCTGTATCTATAATTCAGTTGTGAAGCATCTATAGTGGGTATTACAAGGTATACCAGAAAAAAAGCTAAGAGTCTAAAGATTGGGAGTCTAATTCTAACTTTGTAGCCAGTTACCCAGGTGTGTCCCTCTATTATTATGAATTCCACATAAAGTATAATTTTTTAACCTTCAAATAATTTTAGTTTCTAATTTATTTCAGCATATTAAAACATTATCATTATTGTTATTACTGTTATTATTTATTTGGTACTTTATTTGATCTCTGCGCCTTGTATGTGCTAGACAAGTGCCCTCCCACTGAGCTGTATCCCAAATACTTTTTTTTTAGTATTGGAAATAGAATTTGTCAGGCAGGCACTGTGCACCAGATACTTTTTAGATTTTATTTTTAGACAGTGTCTCATTAAATTGCCCAGGCTCACTTTAAAGTAAGAATCAGTCTGTCTTAGTCTCTAAGGCTGGCATTACAGGTGTGTACCAACACTCGTGGCTATTTCCATTTTTCAAAATTTATTTTTAAATTTAATTTTTAAAAGTTATTAAATTTATATATTTCAAATATTAAAAAGTGTTTTAAAAAACTTGTAATGAAAAGTTGCTCTCCTACCCCTGTGCTTCTTCTACTAATTCCTATTTACCCTACTGCCTCAAATACTGATGTCGTTAGTTTTTATTTTCAGGGAAATTTTATTCATAGATAAGCCAATATCTTTTATTTTAAAGCATTTACAACTGAACTATATTTTTATACCAGAAAAAAACATATTCAACTATTTTTTTGGAGTGAAAGCATTACTGTTTGAATAGGTTTGAAGTAATTTTAATTTTTATTAACTTAAGGATGAACTGGCAAGAAAAGATTTTGAACAAAGATTTGATCAGAAGAATCAAAGGACCAAGAAAGGACAGAATATGAGTAAAGATATTAAAGCCAACACACAAGACAAAACTGCAAATAAATCTGTAATTCTAAGAAAACCTCAAAAACAGGTAGAGGATTATTTTAGAAGTCCACCCTCAAGGAGCATGGCTGTTTCCAGTTTACAGAAAGAGAGAAAAGAAGTAAGTTCCTAATCTGGTTTTATGACATAAATATTGCATTATAATTGATCATTTCCTTTAATTAAAACATAACAAAGTTAATATGAAGATATTTTTAAAGGTTTATACAAATGTAAACTATCTTTATCTTATTGATACTTAAAGTTTTAGATCCATACTATGGAAACCATTGCATGAAGCCTGTGGTTCCTTCCTGAGATCTCATACTTTGTTTTTTGTTTTGTTTTATTTTTTAAGAGATAGGGTGTTAACAACAGCAGCAGCAGCAGCAACAGCAGCAGCAACAACAACAAAAAGCCAGGGTTGGTGGAGTACGCCTTGTAATCCCAGCACACAGGGCCTGAGGCAAGAGGATTGCTGCAAGTGTTCAAGGCCAGCCTGGGCTATATAGTGAAATCTGTCTTAAAAAGACAAAAACAAAAAGCCAGGGTTGCCAAGACTGGCTCCAAACTTCTGGGTTCAAGTTATCCTTCTGCCTTTCAAGTAGCTGGAATTACAGGTGCATGCCACCATGACTAGATTTAGATCGCATACTTAGAAGCATAATACTCCAGTTATTGCAGGTATAACTAGGGATTATCTAATCCCAAAACTAGATTGTCTGTTTTGTGATACTCAAAAACATGTCTCATCTCTGTGTTTGTGTGGAGGGGTATGGGTGTGTGTGTGTGTATGTGTATTTTTGTGGCTAATTTTTTTATGTTTGGTCTCTAGTTGAGTATAATCTAGTAGATACTGTGCAGGGAAATTTTTTTTTTTTTTTTTTTAAGTCTTTTGAGACAGGGTCTTGCTATGCAGTTCAGGCTGGTCTTGAGCTCACTTTGTAGCCTAGGCTGGTCTTGAACCCATAACTATCCTCCTGCCTCAGCCTCCTGAGTGCTGCAATTACAGGCATATGCCACCATGCCTGGCACACAGGGAATTTTTTGACCATTCAATTAGGCTGTAATATTTTTAATGCTAAACATAGATTGTTGAACATATTAGTAACACATCTTAACCTGCTTTGTGAGGCATGTAGGTTAGGACTGAAAGTAAGGCCAGGAAAGTACTGTATAAAGTCATTTAAAGACTAGGCTTATTATGTTTTTTATTGTTCTTGAATATAATACATGCTAAATATAAAATATGTTTAAACATTACTTTTTTGTTACTAAATATATAACTAGTAGTGTGAAAACTTTCATGTTTTATAGGTGAATGATGTTTATATTTACATTTTCTGTATTTTTAAAACTCATGTTTGGGAGCCAGGCTTGGTGGTGAATGCCTGTAATCCCAGTGTTTGGGAGGCTGAGGCAGAAGGATCACCACCAATTCAAGGCCAGCCTGGGCTACAAAGGAGTTCATGGCTAGCCTGAACTACATAGTGAGACCCTGTCTCAGAAAACTAATTTAAGTAAATAGATAGAAGAATAAAACAAAACTCATGTTTGAATGCTATATCCAGAATTTAAGGGTTCTTTAAGATAGAGGATTTTTCTGACCTGATCATTCTTACTCTAGTACTTAAACTAGCAGAGGAGGCTTTAGAAAAATGAGATAAGGGGTTGATGTTTACTTTCATTGTGTTTAATGTTATATATCCAGGGGCCTTTGAAGTCACCCACAGTGATACGAGATGAGGATTACATGTCCCAAGTCTATGGAAGAGCAGTGTATCAGGGCCATCGCAGCACTCTTAAGAGAGGCCCATACCTCAGATTTAACTCTACATCGCTTAAGTCCAAACCACAGAGACCAAAAGTCATAGAGCAAGTTAAAGGTGAGGAACCTAACTTTTTGTGTTTTACCTCATTTTAAAGTGCTATCAGTTTAATGCATTAAGTAAAACTAAGTAGTTTCCTTTTATTTGGTAATATATGTATATATTTACTTAGGATATATAAATACAGTTCAAGTTACAATGCTTAAGGTTGGAAAAATAACTTTTTCCAGGAGGAGTACAAAAAATAGACTAAAACTTAAAATTAAGGCACAGGGTAAGAAAAAGTAGGAAGAATTTTAGGATTAGATGATATCTTCAGATTAAAGTGTGGTGAATTTTTATTTAAGTGATTAGTCTTGCATGATCTAAATTAGAATCGAGGAGAAGTAGGCATTTCCTTGAAGATCTTAGTCCATAATGTCCCTTCAAACAGGAAAGTCAGCCTCATGTTGTTCATTACTGAAGGGTTTATGGGCACTTGGATATTACTGAAGGGTTTATGGGCACTTGTGGGTATTTTTGTTTGTTCTCATTGAGCTTTAGGTAGCAAAGGTGAACATTTTTTTGTTGTTATTTTTGTTCTCAGTTTAAAACATCCTCATGTATCACCTTGTGTTTTGGCTCACATCTACCATTTCAATGGTGTATTTAATATAATTTAGTTAAAAATATTGAATCTCTTTATTTTGGTTGCATTTTAACATTTCTCAGCTTATACTTTAGCAGTCAGTAAATTGCTCTGACACTATGTAACCATTAATTAGCTACCACCCAGTTTCCTCTCATCCTTTCCAGAGCTTGGAGTTATGGCAGTTGTTCTCATTTTTTCTAAGACTTAGGTGATGATAGAAGGTAATAAAGTTAGGGTATCAGGTTATCTATAAGTCTTGTTGTTATTATTTAATAAAACAAGTAGTTTATTGGTGATATTTGCCTAGTGGATAATATCGATCCTATTATTTCTGTGATTATCATAGGCACTAAAGTCAAGTCAATACGAACACAAACCGACTTTCATGCGACAAAACCTACGAAGATAGACTCTAAAATGCAACATGCCATGCCTGCCTTACCTCACAGTGAGCAGCAGTATGTGTTTAGCCCAAGCAGAGAAATGCCTACATTTTCAGGTACTCTGGAAGGTCATCTAATTCCTATGGCAATACTTCTAGGTAAGAAGTAATAAAATATGTCATGTGAATTTTAATTTCTTACCAGCAGTAGTAAAACTTAGAAAACATTACTGACACACCAGTCACCTACTTTTTGGGGTTTTTTTTGTTTTTTTGGTACCGGAGATCAAACTCACGACTGTGCACTTGCAAGGCAGGCGCTTATGCTGCTGAGCTAAATCCCTAGCCCCAGTCACCTACTTTTCAAAAAACTTTATTTATTTATTTAAAAAGTTTTTTTCTTTTTAAAGAGGAGTCATCTACTTTTGCGTGTGCAGGGAGGGCCTCTGCTGGCTCAGTCTCTGAAATGATGGGTTTTTGCTGTAGTTTTACCCACAGAAGATGTTCTTTGGTATTTGATAGAAAATTGCTATAGATTAAATGAAAGTAAAATATGTTTAGACATATCATCAACGTTTATTTGAGAAGTTTTATTGACCTTTTAAGATTGTCCTGTCTTAGAAGTACTTTAAGTCACCTTTATGTACTTCTGAGCTGTTCTATGATAGGTGAATGTTAGTTATATTTCAAATCAACATTTATTTTTACTTAATTTAAGATTTGTCTGACTCATGATGTTGAAAATTGAATAAATCATTTTTGCCCTCACACGAGCAATTCATATCTAATTAACTTTTTCACTGTCATTGCTATTTTCCTTTACTTTTGATACATGATTTAAATATGAATTTTTAAACATAAATATTTTTAAAGTTGGGTATTATGGGTTAATGATATGCCAACTTGGTGGCTAAAGTGTGTTCAAACATTCTAGCAAGCACTTTATATGTATGTTCTCTGATTTAACCTACATATAAAACACTTGGTAATATGCCAATTTTGTATTTTAAAAAACCTGAGTTGCAAAGAAACTAAGTAGTAATTTGTTGAAGAACCACATAGCTAGAGTGGAGTTGGGATTTCAACCCAAACAGTCTCACTTTAGAGTTTGCAGTTTAAAAATATATTAGATTGTCTCTCTTAGAAATGTAGAAAACAAGTGGGACTTTGAAATGAAAGCCAGGAAGGTTTCGGGGCTTTCAGAAATGTGGAAGCTGGGCATGGTGGTGCATGCCTGTAATCCCAGTACTTGGGAAGCTAAGGCAGAAGGATTGTTATGAGTTCAAGGCCATCCTGAACTACATAGCAAGACTCTATATCAAAAATAGAATAGCACAGCACAGCACAGCATAGCATAGCGTAGCACAGTATAACATAGTGTAGAATAGGGGCTGGGGATTTAGCTCAGCTGCACAAGCACTTACCTGGCAAGTGTGAGGTTGTGAGTTTGACCTCTGGTACCAAAAAAAAAAAAAAAAAAAAGAATAGAATGTGGAGAACATTGGTACCTTAGAGCCCTTATCTTGAGGGTGAGTGTGATAGTCTGTGTGACATGGTCAGGTCAAGTGAGTCTTTGTGCCTACTGCCACCACCAGAGGATGGAGGTGGGGGTGGGGAGTATGTCGGCAGTGGCGATGGAGAGAGGTGACTATAGGTGCCACTTTCCTTTCACATGGGGAAGCAGCCACAGAGCTCCAGACAGGAGGTTGGACTTTTCGCTTTAATTCTGAACTAGTGGAAATACTGGTCTCATTCTTCTGCCCTAAACTTCTTAGGACAAACCCAAAGTAATAGTGATTCCTTACTACCTGCTGGAGTGGTGCACAAGCCACACCCCGTCACTGTGACCACTTCCATTCCTCCATCATCTCGAAAAGTAGAAACTGGAGTCAAGAAACCTAACATAGCCATTGTGGAAATGAAATCGGAAAAAAAGAATCTTCCTCAGCTCACTGTTCAGGTAAGCCAGGTTGCATGAGCAGAAAAAAAGGTTTTTAAAATTTGAGCAGCTTTACTTTTTCAGTATACTCTTTTTTCAATTTTTATTTTTTTATTAGTCCACATTTGCAGTACATAATGATTATGTACCACATGGGGAGTTGGTTCATGTGCATAACACATCTTAAATCTTTTTTCATCTCCTTCTCTCCTTCCCTTCCCCACTTTGGTCCCCTTCCATTTGACGAAAGATCCATCTCTCCATTTCCTGTTATCTATCTTTTACTTTGCTCTTCTAGTGTTTGAGTTTCTCACATTATAGAAACCAAATGAATTTGATCTAGTGTGTAGGATTTATTGCAGTTAACGTGGTCTCAAGATGCATCCATTTTCGTATAAGTGACTCATGTTTATCCTTCTTTATGGCAGAGTAAAGTATGTTCCGTTGCATATAAATACCACATTACTTTTACCCACTTAGCTTTTGCTGGATATACAGGCTATTCTGAAGATGTAGCTATCATGAATTATGCTGCTAAAAACATGGATGTGTGTGTATTATTGTAATAGATAGGATGTTTTTAACTTTTGGGAAGATATCTAGAAGAATAGCTGGGTCAAATAGAATTTTTTTTTTTTTGAATTTCTAATTTTAGTTTTGAGTCATCTCCACCATTGATTTCTATAGTGGCTATATTATTTTACATTCATGTCAGCAATGTGGAAGTGTTCTTTATTCTGTATAGCTCTGCAGCATTTGTTATTATTTGATTGCTTGATGATAGCTGTTCTTTCTGGAGTAAAGAATCTCAGTGTTTTAATTTGTATTTCTCTAAGGCTAGAGATGTTTTTTCATGTTTTTATTATGCTCATTTTTTGATTGGATCATTTATTCTTGTGGCAGGGAAAGGTCTGTTTTTTTTTTTATTTGAAGGGGGAAAAAAGCAAAACAAAAAAGGGTAGAAACTACAGAATTAAAAAAAAACACTAAAAATCACTAGTTGGTACATTACATATTATCTTCTTGGATATAGTTGTTCAGGTTACAAAATTAAAGCATACAAAGTGGACATTCAAACAGTGAGGCTGAAAACAGTTCTGTTCACCAATCCAACAAAAACTTAGCAACGTGGTTATCAGTCCTACACACTTAAATATACATGCAGTTATATCCTTTTTTTTCTTTTTTTCATGTAGTTATATCCTTTAGAGCTCTTTCTTTTCCTCCTTTTGCTTTTTAAGTCCATTATATGTTTGGTTATATCATGTTTTAGGTTGCTCAGTACCTTACTGATCTGTTTTGTTGTTATTTATTTTTTTATTTTGTCTTATTTTATTTTATCTATTTATTTTATTTTATCTGTTTATTTTATTTTGAAGGTAGTAAAATATAGCAGAACAAGACAGGACATAGCCAATTAAGGCTAAGGCAGTGCAGTAAAATTGGTACAGAACCTCACAGCAGGTCACCAGGACAACAGCAATAGGCACAATAGTACATCTGGTTTACTTCACAATAGTTGTTCCTTCAATCAGGTAGAGCAATGTCAAAGGAAATACCAAAATTATAAAACCAGAATATTGAATAGAGCAACACTATTGATCAGAACAGAACAAAACAGAGGTAAAAATATTTGCCCTCAAAGAGATGGCAGAAGAAAATCCCTCTTATTAGCTATATTGCATATAGTCAAACTCGCAAGAGATGCTCAGATCTCTGGCTCTCACTTGCTGGGAGGTGGGGATGGATGGATGTTTGATTCTTAGCCTGCACGCCATTAGGCTCACAGCCCCCCACCAGAGTGGTGAGCTGGCTGCCTATTTCCCCAGTGCCCCAGGTTCCAACATGGCACAGATCTCAGGAAATGCTGATACGGTTCTCACACTGGGGCGGCCACCTGGTTTTTTTTTTTTCTCATTCTGTAAGTTGTCTCTTCATTTGGTTGTTCATTTTGTTATATAGAAGGGTGTGTGTGTGTGTGTGTGTGTGTGTGTGTGTCTGTGTCTGTGTGATAAGATCACTGTCGTTCAGACTGGCCTTGAACTCATAGCAGTCCTTCTGTTTCACCCCCTTGGGATGGATTATTGGTGTCTTGACTGTAGAAGCTTTTAAATATGATATCTCATGTTTTGATTCTTTGTGTGTGTGTGTGTGTGTGTGTGTGTGTGTGTTTGAGGGAAGGTGTTACTATGCAGTTCAGGCTTACCTTAAACTCTGTAGCCCAGTCTGGCCTCAAACTCATGATGATCTTCCTGTCTCAGCCTCCTGCGTGCTGGCATTACAGGAGTGTGCCACCATTCCCACCCGTTTTTTGATTCTTGATGTTATTTCTTGTACAATTAAGGTTCTCCTCAGAAAGTCCTTATCTATTACCCCTGTATCTTCAAGAGTTTTACATATTTTATCTTCTAGCTTATTATTTCTATTTTATCATTTAGATCTTTGTTCCATTTTGATTTTAGTTTAGTATATGGTGAAAGGTATGGATCTAAATTTAATCTTCTGCATGTGGATAGCCAGTTTTCCCAGCACCATTTATTAAAGAGACTATCTTTCATGACCAGAAAATTTTGAAGAAAAAAATCTTTGGCTTAATACAATACTAGAACTTCAGGATCATTCTGAAAGAATAAAGGGCTTGGGAAAGTTAAGGGTTTGGCAACTGGCCTAATATAACAGAATTTCAGAATTAGTCTTCTAATTTAAAAAGAATGTATACAAAGTCTTTATAAATCAAAGAAATAGAATTTATGTAAATGAATCACTGTATGTCATAGTTAGACAATGTGAAATAAACATCAATTTTAGACTCTAAATTCCTACTGAATAGCAAATAAGTTACAAATAGTTGATGAATAAGTACCTAATATAAAAATGGAAAATTATATGGAATTTTTAAATTGAAATTTAGTCTGGATATGAGAGAAGAAAATTTAGATATGATGAAAAAAGTAGACAGACTTGAACCTGTAAAATCTGAAGCTTCATGTGTTAAAAATTTCTAAATAAAAGGAAAACAACATTCTGAGAAAACATAGGTCTAAATCCTAAAATAGTCAAAGGACATAAATGAGAATCACCAAAAGAGAATGCAGATTACCATCAAGCAAATTAAACTTTGCTAGTAGCCAAGATAATATAAATTAAAATAACAGTAATATATTTCCATTTAAAAAGCCATTTTAATAATTCTGACCCAAAACAGAATTACAGAAATTATATCTAATTTCATAAAGTGTAGAATTAGTTATATTTATGATGGAAATAGAGATTGTTTGGATTGCATTTTGCCAGTAATAACAGGGATCTTAAATATAAATGCTCCATGGCTAAAGAAATTAATCTACTAACATAATGAAATAATTCAAAGTTTAATAAGAAAACTATGGAGATTTTTTGGGGTGATCTTTGCATAAAAATACACCCTGTTTAACAGTAGAAGAGTAATTAATTAAGAGATAAATATCTTTTTTTTTTTTTTTAATGGTACTGGGGATTGATCCAGGAGTACAGTAACACTGAGCTACATCCCCATCCTCCCTCCCCTTTTATTAAAAATTTAAGACAAGTTGCCACTAATTTCTAAGTTGTCCAGGCTGTTGAAATATTATATAATTGTTTAAAGATATGAGTTCTATACAGACCTTCATAAAGTGTTTCTGATCTAAAAATAATGAAAAATTGAAAATGAAAACTGTTTTAGATTTATTTATGCCTAAGTGGATAGTAAAAAGGCTGAGACTATAGTAGTGAAAAAGAAGTTTTCTTACCTGGGCATGGTGGCTCACATCTGTAATCCCAGCACTTGGGAGGCTGAGGCAGGAGAATCATTGTTAGTTCAAGACCAGCCTATGATACAAAGTGAGCTCAAGGCCAGCCTGAACTGCAGAGAGACCCTGTCTCAAAAAAAAAAAAAAAAAAAGACAAAAAAAAAGTTATCTTAAGATAGAGTTTTACAAATTTTTTTTCTTTTTTGTTTTGCTTCTGTGGACAAGGTCTCGCTGTGTGGCTGAGGCTTGCCTTGAACTCACCATGTAGCCCAGACTGGCCTGGAACTCACAGTGATCCTCCTGAGCACTGAGATACAGAAGTGCACCACCACACCTGGCTCCTTAAGAGAGGGTTGTGTTTGCCCATTAATTTTCATATGTTGTGAAACATACTTTGATAATTTAGAGAATTTGTTAGCCCTTGGCTTCACAGTACAAAGTCAAAAGGCATACTTTGCTGTCTGTATTTTGACAGATACTTGAGAAGGAATAATAAAGAAAAGGCTGGACTTGTGTTCTTTGCAGGTATTACCCAGTGTGGACATCGACAGTGTTTCAAATAGCAGCGCCCCCAGCAGCTCGCCTCTTCTGCCCAGTCCAGAAGGAGCGCTTCTCCCTCTGATGCAGATGTGCACACAGGTCCGGTACAGAGTCTGTCGCCTTGCTTTCGGGAAAGGCTGACTGCAGAATTTAGGGTTATTCTGTGTAAAGCTTTCCACTGTAATAGAAACGTGTGATTTAGGTTTTGAGGGAAAGGTTCACAGTCAATCTCAGATTGTGTATGAGCTTGAAAAAGAAAGTCTGTTTCAGATCCTGCAATGTATAAATATTCAGAAAGTGATAATCCTTAGTGTAACTTTTTGGTCAGGTAAATTGTGAGATTGTAATATGTGAAGAAAGAAGTTTTCTTTTGTAAGGAGTGTTCAATTTACGTGGGAATTACAACTTTCCTGAATGTGAATTTTTTTAGTGACAATTAGAGTTCATACTTGTTTTGTTACTCTGTGATCATCAGACTGTTGCCATGATGCAAAACTGGGCATTTATTCCTAATACTTACTTGCTTCTGAATAATGAATTTGTGGTTTTAGTACAAAGCAAAATAATATTGACCCATTTCAGATTTTAGTTATTGTAAGAAATTTGATCATGGAGAATAGTTTTAGAGAGAGGAAAAATATCAATACCCTCTCGTGATTACAAATCATAAAACAGAATTGACTCTATATGGAATTTGTACCTAATTTAAATTTTGACCAGTAAGTGTTTTTTTAGCCAAAAGTTTATTGAGACATATAACAGATATATAATATATTTTTCAACTTTATCATTCTGCTTTCAGTGAGAGGGTATTGAGATTTATGTAGCTACATTTTTAGTAAGACCCAGATGTTAAATTTAAGAAATAACTTTTATTTTTAAGAAGTATTTAATTCTGTATCTGTCTTTTTGTGAGTCTGTGAATGTGTGTACTTATGTATCTACATCTATAAATACTCCTACTTTTTTTTAATCCAGTGAGGGTCTCACTGTGTAGTGCAGGCTGGCCTTGAACCTGGCTTCTGTAGCCCAGGCTGGCCTCAAACTCACAGCAGTCCTCTTTCAGTCTCTCAAGTGTGGGGTTACAGGCATGTGCTGTCATGTCTGGCTATTCTTTAAATATATAGGAGAAGTCATTATTATATCAATCTGTTGATCCATTGGTTTATCTTGCATTTGTTGAAGGAGTCCTTTAAATATGAAGACTGATATTTAATTTCCTATAGCTATTGAAATGATAAACTAATGGCTTAAGTACTAACTTTTATTGCATTTACTTATGAAATCAATTCCGAATAGGATATTAAAATAAAAAGACACTTATAATTGCAAGTTTATGGTATATAAAATGTTTTCTTAGACTCCAGAATTTATGAAGGTAGATGAAGAAGAGGTGAAGTTTCCAGGATCTAACTTTGATGAAGTAATCGATGTCATTCAGGTAACAAAGCTTTGAATCCATGAAAAATTTTTGTCTTGGTTACTTTTCTCTGGTTGCTCGGATGAAACACCCAACACCCAACACCCAAAATAAGGAAAGGAAAGGTTTATTTAGCTTATAGTTTTCGGAGGTTTCAGTTCATAATGAGCTGACTCCAAGGCAGGGTGGTGTGGCAGGGGGGCAGCACTTCAAGACAGCAGCCAGAGCAAACTGGGGGAAGCTTGAGCCTCTTCCTCTTCCTTATATTGTACCCTGGCCCCCTACCCATCCAGGGCGGGTGCAGCACTCACAAAATCTCCCCGCCCTCCTGTGCACAGGATGAGGGTATTGACAAAGTAAGAACCCTGGCTCTCTGCTGAATCTCTCAGTTAATCTTCTAAACTTTTCAAGCTGACACAATGTATCAACCATAACAATTTTCTGCCAGGACTTTTCTCCATGATTATCTTTTGATTGTCCATATTGTGTATAGCACTTTGAGAAAGTTGCTTTTAAGTTAAAGTATACTTTTATGTTAAAACATTATGACATTATTAGTCTGTAGTGCATTGTTGTCTTCATCTATATCATCCTTCAAATAATTATTGTTTCCCATCTAGACTTTGTCTCTCATATTTCGCGCTTTCTTCTTTTGATTTCTCTCATCATTTCTTCATTCTTGATAACATTTAGCTCTTGATTTCTGCAATGGTGGCAGTTTTGAGAAAAAAGTTGTGATGGGCTAAAATCCAAGATCTCATGTGGAAGACAGAGTTATGGGAATAATAGAAATAATAATAAAATGGAGGGAAAGGAGGAGGAAATAAAATACAAAAGCTGTAAGAAATGATTGTAAAGCTAAGGTAGTGGCACACATCTGTAATTCTAGAACTCAGAAGGCTGAGGCAGGAGAAGTGTTGCAAGTTCAAGACCAGCCTGAGCTACAAAGTGAGCTCAAGATCAGCCTGAATTGCATGATGAGATCCTGACTCAAAAAGACAAAAAAAAAAAAAAAAATTGTAGAACATAGAAACTACTTGACTATTAATATGTCAGTAGTCTTCAAGTAAGATATATTTTCATATTGTTTGAGTTTCAAAGTTAAGACTAGTTTTCTTAATTAGAAATTAAATCTCCCTTAGAATTTGCAGAAGTATGCAGTATATTATCGCTGTTTGTTCACCTGCATGTCTTGTCATGTGAGCACCACATGGGTGCCATGTGAGTGGTTTAAAGCAGGAAGTTTATTGTTATATCTCTAAAGCCTCACGAAGCTCCCTGTGAACCTGTGTATCCCATGTGCAAGTGACAGAATTGTTTGTAGAACTCAGTGAATTTGGAGTTCAAGGACAAGGACTCTGACTCAAACTCTACAGGAGATAGCCGTGGGCTTCATAGTGTTGATGGGACAACATTCATGACTTATATTTAAAGAGACTGAGCTTTTTAACAATGTGTATTGAATAGTAGGTAAGTTTCCAGGAGGTTTCAGTTCATAATGAGCTGACTCCAAGGCAGGGTGGTGTGGCAGTGGGGCAGCTCTTCAAGACAGCAGCCAGAGCAAACTGGGGGAAGCTTGAGCCTCTTCCTCTTCCTTATATTGTACCCATGAATGAAAAGATGTCTCTGTGATTTGCTTAGTCTAGGTGACAGTGAGCTGCCCATCAGTTGTAACTGTTGAAGTTAAAGAGCAGACAAAATTCACGTTATTTATGTCCAACATATAGTATATGGAAACTGTTTTGTTTACTTTTAAAGACTGTGTCACTTTTTATAATTGGTGGGGGGGGGGTTCCAGGAATCAAACTCAGGACCTTGTGCTTGCCAGGCAGGTGCTGTGCCACTGAGCTATATCCTTGGCCCTGTAATGTTTTAAAAATTCCAAATACAACTTTTTTTTGTCATGATGCAAAGAATGAATAAAGTGTCCTAACTGCATTTTTAATCTAAGTTGAGGGTTTTGCAAGAGCAAACAGTGATATTTGGAAGCATCTGTTAAATTTAATGTTTTATGTTAATAATGTTTTATGTAGAAATAATCAAGTTTTCTAATTTGTTTTATGACTTTATACAATGAATATTGGTTTTTTTTTTGGTTTACTTTCTGTGTGTGAGAGTGTGCATAAGTGCTGAGGATTGAACCCAGGTCCTTCTGTGTACTAATCAAGTGCTCTACCACTGAGCTGTTCTCTGCCCCAGGCCTGGGTTTTTAAGGGATGAACTGACTGTGTAAGATTTCTTAGATGTGATATATATATAATTAATGGATATTGTATATTGTAATTAATGTGATGCTGTCTAATGAGAGATGTTTTTGAGTAACTTAGAAGTGTTGGTCAGTTCACTCACCTAGCTAAGTTCCCTGTTAAATGTGGCACTTGGTAAATGTTGAACAGACACATGAATGTAATAGTTTGATTTCTGTTATTACCAGGATGAGGAGAAATGTGATGAAATTCCAGAGTACTCTGAACCAATGCTGGAGTTTAACAGAAGTGTTAAAGTTGTTTCTACAAAATATAATGGTCCTCCCTTTCCACCAGTTCTTTCTACTTCTCAGCCCACTACTGATATTCTGGATAAAGTGATTGAGAGAAAAGAAACATTAGAAAATAACTTAATTCAGTGGTGAGTTTACAGCGGTGTTGGTATGAATAGAATCACAATAACAAACATGAATGAAAAGCTTGATGTGAGGTGAAAAATTTCCTCGTCTTCCTCTGTTTATTAAATAAACCTTTGCTATAGTCACTGGAAACCGTCGGAGGCGTTGTTTTTTATCCTCAAATATTTATACTTAGGCTCGCTGCTGTGGCAGAGGCTGCTATTGAGTCTCAACAGTGTGGTATTCATTAGTTTAGGCCCATTTTCAGAAATTTATCCTATGGGGGCTGAGGATTTAGCTCAGTGGCTTAAGTGCCTGCCTGGCAAGCGCAAGGTCATGAGTTTGATCCCCAGTACCAAAAAAAAAAAGAAAAAGAAAAAGAAATTTATCCTATGGAAATACGATTCTGCCATAAAATACCTAGCACTAAAAACGAGACACTGATTTAAGTTTGTTGCACCTCAGCATCAGGAAGTGTTCAGTCTTTTATTCACATGACTGTGAGTAGGAGACAAATCTCATTATACCTCTGCTTTTTCTTGCGAGAAATCTTAAGGACGCTGTGGAGGAAACAAAACAACTAAATATAAGTTGCTATTAAATTTAGATCTAGAAGAATATTTAATGGTACTGAAAGATAATTTGCTTATGGACAAATGAAGCAGGGTGCTAACAGTGTATCTAACAATCCAGTTTCTAAGGCCTTACTCAAAAATAAATGTGCACAGTGTGAAAGTTTGGAAACATGTATACCAAATTGTTAACTGTATTTATCCCTGAATCTAAGATTATGGGTTAACCTTAACAATTTAAAGAGACTTTTATATAGTTCTAAATTTTTTTTTTATTTTTTGGGGGCGGCAAGGAGACAGTGTCTCACTGTATAATTCAGGTTTGATTGACCTCACTGCGTAGCTATGGCAGTCCTCTTACCTCACCTCTCAAGTGCTGGGATTATAGTGCACCACTATGCCTGATATGAGGTGATAATTTTTAAGAAGTCTATTAACTATTCTGAAGAAATGTACCAGAAGAAAATCTCTTTTCCCTTTTTCCTTTTCTCTTTCTCATGTTGGAAATAATTTTTTCCAACTTTTTTTAAGAAGGAAATGACCTTATTTTGTAGTCTGTATATTTATTTCCTTGAGAAGGCCACTGGAATTTTTTTCTAGCTTTGACATACTGTGATAGGGTTTAATATGAGGTGTGATTGAAATACAGCATTTTAAAATAAATTACAGTAAAAGGCAACTTGCAAATAAGCCCAATCAAAATCCTCTCTCTCACTTGGCATATCCCATTGTTTTTGCCACTCCTGAAGCAGTTCTGGAAGTCCTTTTTTGTAAGTGTCTTTAGTTGCTCTGAGATGCCTGCGTTGCCATCCTGAATTACTTCCAAGTATTTACCTTTCATGGTCATTTTGATTTTGGGGAAGAGTCAAAAGGCCACAGTGCTGGGTCTGGTGCATGAGGCGGATGAAGGCAGGATTATGATCCTGCCCTTCTGATGGGTGACGCTGGCAGCAGCTGTCCTTGAATTTTTGATCACACCTTGTAAGGACACTCATGAGAGAAGACTTCCAGAGCTGCTTCAGAAGGTGTGAGAATGATTGGGTATGTTCTAAGCGAGCGGGAGCTTTTAAGCGGGGATTAATGGCAACATGTCTTTTACTATAATAAATGTTTTAAATTTAAATGTTCACTGTATTTGTTGTTGTCCCTTATGTATGTGCTCGCAGAGTTGGAATCACACCTTTTATGCATGATGTGCCAGTTAGTTTTTGACCTAACTCCTTGAATTTAAAGATCCTGTTAAGCTTCTCATTAGACTAATAGAAAATATTTTGATTTGACTTCATGAAGTATTTCCTCAAGGAGATTATTGTTTGGGGCTTATCCTCTTAGAATATTTGTTCTTTTCTTCTTAAGGGTGATATGTCTAGCATTTTATACATTTCAGCAAAATTTAAGAATCTTTAATTTGTATCCCTGCAGGGTAGAACAAGAAATAATGTCAAGAATTATCACTGGACACTTTCCAGTCCCCCCACAGCCCAGACCTCCTGCCAGCACCTCAGTCAGTGAGGCCAGTGAGCCATCTACTCCTGACATTGGTGAGTCGGATGGAGGCTCTGGTGGTGGTGGTGGTGTTGAAGGGTAACATTTTAGCCTAACCTTGTGTATGTCTATAAACCGCGCTGCTCAAGGCAAGAGGTTCCCAGGTTTGAGGCTAGCCTGGGCCCCGAGTGAGACCCTGCTTCAGTGAAAATATTTAGAAAGGACTGGAGATGTAGCTCAGTGTCTAGCCTGTGTCAGGACCTGAGTTCCATCCTCAGTAGAGCAAGACCAAACCAAAACCAAAAAACAAAACATCAAAACAAATACTTCTAGTTTATTGGGCATTTATGTAGCTCAGAGGTCCAGTAGATCCTTGGCTGACAAAGGGTGAGGCCTGCCTTGCTGCCATCCAGTCTGGCGGTCTGGTGCTGCCCTGTGTGGAGGCCACATCTCTCTCACTGCCTGTTACTTCCCTGCAGCAGGAGCTCATCTCCCTACACCTCAGCCCTTCACCAGTCCTTGGGACTGACACTGTTTCTCCTTTCCTCCCTGGACATTAACTGACACCGTTAGGACTCTTCAGTATCCAGTGAGTGGTTAAGCGAGACTTCTCCAACCCCTGTACCAAAAAATACATAAATAATGAATACGTAAAAGTGAAACTCCTCTTTAAAGAGGCCACGGCCTTTTTCTTTTTGTCCCACTTGTGCTTCTTGCCATTTGCCTCTTTTGCATTCTTCTTCCCTTTATTCTTTTTCTCCAATTATCTTTTCACCCTCCCATTTCTCCTTTGGGTTGTTTCTTTTTCTTTTTCTTTTTTTTTTTTTTTTTGACACAGGTTCTTGCTATGCAGTTCAGGTTGGCCTTGAACTCACTAGGTAGCCCAGGCTGAACTGATCCAGCAATCTTCCTGCCTCAGCCTCTTTAGGCTCTATTAGCTTTTTTGAGATTATAGTTTACTTGCCTTAAAATTCACTGTCTCTGTAGTGTGAAAAGTTCTGACAGATACATACAGCCATATATTAGTTGCACAGTCATGATATATTGCTGACAGTTCCTAATCCCTGTCTATGCCAAGTTGCCCTTCACAACTACTGGTCTGCTTTCTGTCACTGGATTTTGCCTTCACTATATTTTAAATATGTGTAATTCTACAGTATATAGTTTTTTTGTTCTGACTTATTTTACTTAACATAACGTTTTGACAGTCATTGTATTGCCCATGAAAATTCTATGGATATACACTATCATAATTTGCAAGTTGATGGACATTTGTAGTAATCTAGTTTTTGCCTATATAAATTTGCTAGGAATATTTGTCAACAAATTTTTGTGTAGAAACTTAATTTCTTTTAGTTATGTGATAAATCTAGAAGAAATAGTAAATTTTTCAAAGGGAGTATACAGGGTTTTTTGTTTTTTTTTTGTCTTTTTGAGACAGGGTCTCGCCATGCAGTTCAGGCTGGCCTTGAGCTCACTTTGTAGCCCAGGCTGGTGTCAAACTCTCAGCGATCCTGCTGCCTCAGCCTCCTGAGTGCTGGAGTTACAGGCGTGAGCCACCACGCCCGGCTGAGTACTCAGTTTTATATTCTAAACTTCACTGCGTAAGAATTCCAACCTTTCTGTCTCTGCCAACACTGTTGGGGTTAGTGGTTTTATTCTAGCCACTCTGCCGTGGGTGGAGACAGATCATTGTAGTTTTTCTTTGCATTTTCTTAGATACACTAGTGAGAGTAATAATTAGTGATGACTGATGGCACTGTAGAAATTTCCATGGGTTTATCTGCCATCTGTGTATTTACTTTGCAGAAATATTTTGAATCTTGAGTTCACTTTTAACTTGAGATTTGTGTCTTTATATTACTGACATACAAAGTTTGTGTCTTGCCTTTTTGCTTTCTCACCATTACCTTTTGCAGATTATTGTTTTGAGACAGGCTCTCACTGTAGTTCAGGGTGGGCTTGAGCTGACTGTAACCCAGACTGGCATTCACTCCCACGTCTGTCTCCCAAAAGACTAATTTTGGTGAAGTCTAATTTATCAGTTTTTCTTATAGACTGTCAGTCTTTTGGAGCATAGCACTTAAATCTTTACCTAACTTTATTTTTATTTTTTTGTGAGTACCAGGAATTGACTCAGGACCTCACGCTTGCCAGGCAGATGCTCTACTGCTGAGGCTATGTTCCTGGCCCCTTGCCTAACTTTAAATCATTAAGATTTTCTCCTCTTTTTCCCTATAAGATTCCTTTTCTTTCTTTTCTTTTTTTGGATATAAATTACTAATGATATTGTTTATAGAAAAAAATTATTCTTTCTCTATTGAACTACTTTGACTCCTTTGTTGAAAATCACTTGTCAGGCTGGGGACACAGCTTATTGGCACAAGCGCCTGTCTAGCAAGTATAAGGTCCTGAGTTCCAGTCTTGATACCAAAAAAAGAAAATCAGTTGGCTACATCTGTACAGGCATGTTTCTGGACTTTCTGTTTTGCCTTATTGATGTACAAGTTTTTCTTTGTGCTGATGGCACACTTCTTGATTATTTAATTTAATAATAAGGAAATTGAGTAGTATAAGTTCTCCAACATTTTTTGGAGTAACATTTCTGTGAATCATCACCTGTATTTTTCCTTCTTTTCAGTTTAAGAATAGCCTCCACTTCCTCCTTTCTTTGGAATTTGTATCCACTGCTTTTACTTTCTTTTTGTTTGTTTGTTTGTTTTTGTTTTGTCTTTTTGAGACAGGGTCTCATTATGCAGTTCAGGCTGGCCTTGAGCTCACTTTGTAGCCCAGGCTGGTCTCGAATTTGCAATGATCCTCCTGCCTTAGCTTCCCTGAGTGCTGGGATTACAGGCGTGAGCCCAGCAATGCTTTTACTTAATTATTGCCCATTTTCTCTCTGTTCTGTGCATGTTAGTTTTCTACTCTGTGCTTCAAGAAACTTCTTCCTCGTAGCGTTTTTCAAACCCTTTCTCTACTAGGATGGGTACTGTTGAGTGATAAGGTTTTGGCGCGATAAGAGAGAAAGAAAGGAGAAAAGAGGCCTTTATTGTGGCAAGGGAGGGTGCGGAAAAGAGGCAAGCACTCTGAGTAAGAACCAAGAAGTGGAAGTCCTTGGTCAGGTCTGGCAGGGGGAAGAGTTGGGAGGTGGGCAGGATGACTTTACAGCTGATCTGAAGGAGCACCTGCCTGTGCACAACAGGGAGTGGATTTACTGGGGGCTGGGGGTGGAGCGCTTGTGGAGTCCTGGGATCGGAGAGGGCTCGGAGCATGCGCAAAAAGGGAGCAGGAGGTTTATTTGTGGAAGTAGACGGAGAACACAGAAGTTACTCTTGGCGAGATAACTTGCTTATCTGGGCCCAGAACCAAGTTGAGTGGGTATCGTGTTAGAGACAGCTAAACCTCAGGATGACAGAATCTGTCATTGAGTACCTCTAAATCTTAGGGTCCCATTGGGTCATTGGCTTCTGTTATTCTTCATTCTGTTCTGTGTGCTGTCTTTTTTTTTTTTTTAGCTCAAAGGCTTTCAGTTTTTCATTTTATTTTCTGGTAGCTAAAGAGAATTATTTCCCAAGTTTCTGTGTTCTGCTTTCTTTTTTGTTTTTGCAATTTCTTCCTACTATTAGTTATTTTGTGTCAGTTGATGAGTTAGAAACTTAAAGTTCTCCCTGTTGACAAATATTCTATGTGATAGTCTTCTAGCAGACCACATTTGACATGTCCAAAAGGAGTTTCATGTATCCACCCATGCTTGCTCTTCCTCTGCTATTTCTGTTAATGATAGTGCAATTTCCTGAGCACTCAATCTGTAAAGCTGTGTAGTTACTGTTTTTATAATTGTATTACTTTTTACTCGTTGTTGAAACAAAATACCTGGCACCCAAAGTGAGGGAAGGAAAGGTTTATTTCTTACAGTTCTTGGAGGTTTCAGTCCATACTCGGCTGGCTCCAAGGTAGTATGGTGTGTTGGGGCAGCCATTCATGGCAGCTGCAGAACAGCAAAAGCCAAAGACATGCCTTCTTCCCCACCATTATGCTGGCCCCGCCCCTGGGCGGGTGAAACACTCACACCACCAATCCAAGACCTAGACAATGAACCAATCACAAATGCTAGATTCAGTTGCCTCCATGACAGAATGAGGCTTTGGGGGGACATTTAAATCAATAATAATAATAACAACAACAACAACAACAACAACAACAACTATATTATTACCATTGTTATGCTCCTCTTCAGTCCCCATTCATCACAACTTGGGTCTCAGCTTCATATGTTTTATTCTTGCATTTGGTTAAGTATTCCTATGTAATATAGTGCTCATCCGTCCTCCTACTGCTAGTACCTCAGGTTTTCTTTTATCATCTTTTCAAGAAAAGAAAAGATTGGCGAACAAAGTTACAAGAAAGTTGATGTTTTTCTGGATTAAAACCTTAAAAAGTTTTCAGATTGGTTATTTAGATCCTGTTTTATTTTTATCTGCTTTTGTCTTGACAGTGTCTTGGGAGGGGTTTTGGGCTTTAGGACTAAGTTTTTTGGACATTAAAACAATTTATTATGGAAACTAAAAAGGGTATATGGACATATTTTTCTATTATTAAATTTGGAGTTTTGAAAAAAATCTCAGCTATGGTGACTGCAGAGTAAATTGATAACACCTGAATGAGTGATCCCAGCATCAGTACCTCCGTTAGAGAATTCTATTGGGTTATTTAGATTGTTTCTCACACATGTCCACACAGAGCTTCAGAAATATCGTTTAAATTCAGTAAAGTGTCTAAAGGAATTTTTGCTTAATTTTGTATAATTCATGTAAGTAAAAATTGCAACCCCGTGGCAGATTAATATCCCTAGGGAGTACATACTAGTAACAGGTACCAAATTGCTGTAGATGTTTGGAGAGGTTTAGCTTTTAATATTAATAAATGGTATATCTGTGACAAAAGGAAAGGACAATCTGTCTCATTGTGGCTTGTACTTTTGATCAAGACTGGAAATGTGAATTGTTTTCAGACAGAACATTGAATATGGATGCAAATCCATTCTATTATTAAATTCTGCAGTGCTGGGGAAGAGGCCATATGAATAAATTTTCATCTCTGTGCCCCCCTTTGGTTTGTTAAGAGAAGATATTCATTATTTGTATTATTATTTTAGTCTCTTTGGTTGTAAGTAGGTATATTTGTATTTTCATTTTGATTCTGTTTTCTGCTTCCATATACACTTATGTTGCCATCTGTAAAAATGTGAACACCAAGGTTTAGACTACAAGTGTGTTTCTTGCCTACTTATTCTGAAAATCTTTTGTTTGTAGTGGAAGGAACCTGTGGTGGTGCCCTACAGCTTTTTGTTGATGCAGGGGTTCCTGTGAGTTCAGGCATGATCAGACGTTTGGTGAATGATGCTCTTGCTGAGACCATTGCTGGTATGCTAGGCGACAGGGAATCGAAGAAGGAAAGCCCTGTCGCTGCAGGTGTTCCTGGTGATGCCTCGACAAGTGAAACCCTCTTACTGGTAGGAGTGACTTGCACTTCGGGGAATTGTTCACATAGTTATTAAAGAATAATACAATAAATACATTGTACACTGCATGTCATCAGATCATGGTTTATGGTAGAATTGTATTCTTTGTGACTATAAAGTAACATTTTCCCTAAAAAATTCAAGTCTACAGAAAAGTATAAAAAAACTACAAAACAACAAAAGTATGATACAGGGAACATCTGCGTATCTTTTACTTGTATTTCACAATTGGTAGCATTTTGACACATTTAAAAACCTCTTTTGGCCAGACATTTTGATGCATGCTTGTAATCCCAGCACTTGGGAGGCTGAGGCAGGAGGATTGTATGAGTTCAAGGCCAGTCTGGACTATATAGTGAGTTTAAGGCCAACCTGAATTATGTAGTGAGACCCTGTCTCAAAACAAATAAGCCCTGTCATTATATCTGTTATAAATTATATAACATTTGAGAGTTTAAAACCACTTGGGAGCTTCAAATCTTATGATAGTTTACTTCAAAATCATCAGTGGTGCCAACTAAGAATGAGGTACTTTCTTATATAAAATCTCATTTTTAAAATTTATTTATTTATTTTTAACTTAATTTTAAAGGGAATAAAATAGCAATAAAATGAATCAAAACAGTGATAAGGCAGTAGGAAATCTACAGTAGCTACTGTATTACATATTGTTGTCCTCTAAATAGTTGCTCAGACTACTGGCTTTAGGTTTGCAGAGTTAATCAAACAACACAGTTCCTTGAGACAGTGCTGTTCTCTCCCCAGCCTGCATGCCAGCTGGCTCACAAGCAGGGGCTTAGCTTCCTTCTTGGTTTTCCCTGTCCGTGCTCTGGCTGGCTCACAGGTGGGAGCTTAGCTTCCTTCCTGGTTCTCCCTGGTCCATGCTCCGGCTGGCTCGCATGCAGGGGTATAGCAGCTTCCTTCCTGGTTCTCCCCATTCCTTGCTCTAGCTGGCTCGCAGGCAGGGGCTTAGCTTCCTTCCTGGTTCTTTCCAGTCCACCCTCCATCTGGCTTACCCAAAATCCCATTTTAATGCCTCCTAAATTTAATGTTGATGTGTTAATAAAATAGAATTGGAAACTATATTCAAATTTTGCCAGTTGTCCCAAACTATTTTTAAAGTCCAAGATATAGCCAAGAACTTTATATTGCTTTAGATTATTATATAAAATGATAACTTTTAATCTTTAAAAGAAACTATATTTTAAGTGCATTATTGTTCAACCGTCCTTACTATGTTAAATATTTCTAACCAGTTATAGCAATATGAAATTATAGAAATCTAAACTTTTATTGCCAGCTGTTTAAATTCTGTGGTTACTATAGATTGTACAGATCGTGAAAACCTCATTTTATTTAGGTGAAACATGTAAACTGATCTACATGTTGTTTAAACATAAAGCTGCATATTTGACTTTCATAGAGGTTGGCATGGTGATTGTCCATCCCTGTGCCTTTTCATCTTCTTGGTGACATGTGCAACAGACAGGGTTAGGTTGTGGCTTTATGCCAGTTCACTTAGTCTGTTTTTGGCCCATATGCTGCACATACTTTTTTTTTTTTTTTTTGACTGTACATGATATATCTTGATTCTTCTTTTTTTCCATTCTTTTCCCCTCCCTTCATCATTTCTTATTTACAAAGCTTTGTTTCCATTTTTTCTTTCTAGTCTCGTTTCTCTTGTCTCTTTCACCCTTCTTCCTCCATTATTTGAACATTTTCTTCCCAGTTCCCAATATCTATTATACATTTTGGTCCCCATTTATACTTTAAGTTTCTCTCATCACAGAACCAATGTGGTATTTACATGTGTGTCTGATGTATTTCACTTAAGAGTATGGTCTCAAAGTGCATCCAGTTAGCTAGAAATGTTTCAGGTTGATCTTTCTTTGTGACTGAGTAGTATTAAAAAATCACATCTTTATCCATTTACCAGTTGATGGGCATTTGGGCTGTTTCTAAGATTTGACTATTGCAAACTGTGCCACTATACACATGGGTGGCTGCTTAAACTTTCATGAGGGTGACTCAGTGATAAAATTTGGAAAATTAGTATAAGTAAACCATTAATATGTTTGTTAAGAGTGTAGGCTCTGGAATTATTAAGACCTGAATTTACTTCCTTAGCTGTCTATTTTAATTTTATCTACATAGTAAAGATAGAATATCTAACAGTTTATAAGACTTGGCCTTGCTAAAGTCTGTTTACTGAATATCTGGTAGGGCAGGACTTCCTCTGTTGATTTATTGTTTCTTGTTTTCAGAATTGTTATGATTTTTCTTTGTCATACTTAATGTATTTGGCCAAATATATTTTAAAATTAACTTCTGGGCTTTTGATTTTTAAGATAGAGCTTTGCTGTATTGCCGAGGCTTGCTGGAACTTGTAAGTGCTAGGCTCAAATGATCCTTTCTACCTACCTCAGCCTGTTTTTTTTGTTGTTGTTGTTTGTTTTTTGAGACAGTCTTGCTGTGCAGTTCAGGTTGGCCTTGGGCCCAGGCTGATCTCAAACTCACAACGATCCTTTTGCCTCAGCCTCTTGAGTGCTAGAATTACAGGTGTGTGTCACTATGCCCAGCGTCAGGCTCTTAAGTAGCTGAGACTAAGACATGTTTCACCATGCCCAAATCTTTGAAAATTAATTTTAAATTCTATTAAGCATCATTTTGGGATTATATTTAATGAAAGCTGATCTAATTTTGGTTGGCTTAGTTGGAAACAATTGATATCTTTATAATACTGTGTCTTCTTGAGGTGATCACATGAGATTTTGTGAAAGATTAATCAGAGATGTAAAAGCTTAATTTAGTGTCTGGAGTTCAGAGAATACTCTGTAACTTACAGGTTATCATCATCATCTATTCCCTATACTAGAATACCTTCAAATTGTCTCATGATGCATAGTCAAATATTTATACAATCATGAATGGAAAAAAAATCCATTGTATTTAATTGTAAAATAAAATATGTTCTAATTATCAGGCAGTGTTAAAGAATTTTAATGTTTCATGTCTTAAATTATATATTAGTTTGCAACTCATAATACAGAAAAAGGCTAATCACCCTAAAGATTTTTTAGAATAAGAAGAAAAGTCCAATGATGTATTTTATAAATCAACAAAGGACACACACACACAAAAATACAAATTGTTCATATATATAAAAGTAGTCATTCTCACTGATCATAAAAAAATTTTCACTAAAGTTCTATTTTTACTGATCAGGCTGGCAAAACTAAAAATTTTGGTAACCGTGTTTAGGAAACCTTTGGGAGAAATAGACGTTGTCATCCCTTCTAGTGGTAGCATAAAATAGTATCCTCCTGTTGAGGGATGTTTGGCAGTATCTATTCAAATTAACACATAGCCTTATAATCCATCAGGTCTGCTTGTAGGAATTTATTCCATTGATAAGTCTATATACAGGTGCAATGACTTAAAAGAATTTGGTAACTGAGGAAGGGAAGTAGATGGACACAGCAGAGGACTTAATTTTTACTATCATCATTTTTTACCTTGTAAATTTTGAGCCATCCCATGATTACCTGTTCAACCAATTACCATTAAAATGTTCCCATTTTCCTTTCCTAGAATTTCCTGTCTCACTATGGTGTCCCCACCTTGACTTTTCTCATCCTTCTCTTACTCTCTACCTGCTGTTGCTTAGTGCTCAAGGGCTAGTTTTTGATGACAGTTGAAGAAGCTTCTTTTCTGGTACATTGCTGATCCACAAGGTTTGTGGCTGGCTCTACCCTTTCAGCTGTGTCTGCTGAGTCTGCATTGGACCAGAGTGCCTTACTGTTTGGGGCCTTCTTCTGAGGCCCAGTGCTTCCTGCTAGTCTTACCCCAGCAGTTGGACACTTTAGAACCAGTGTACTCAAGACTCCTTCTTTGTTGTTAGTTTGCCTGTGCTGTTAGTTTCTATATAGTATGTGAATGATCTCACATTTGTTTCAAATTACCTTTACTTTGGTGATCTTAAACACCACTTGTCTTGTTTTGCTAACTTGTTTTAGACAAGAATATGCACTCCAGTGGCTACCCCACAGCCTACTCCTTCTTGCTCACCTTCATCACCTCCTAAGGAGTGTGTGTTAGTGACAACTCCTGATTCTTCTCCCTGTGGTTCATATCATGATGTCGCTTTTCCGGTGAAAGAAATCTCTGCTGAAAAAGGTAGAAACCTTATTTATTAAATAAAATTTCATGAATTGTATTATAAGATGCTCTCTCTATATATATATTTTTGTTTGTTTGTTTTGGTTTTTTGAGACAGGGTCTCACTATGCATTCAGGCTGACCTTGAACTCAACTTTGTAGCCCTGGCAGGTCTGCCTGCAATCCTCTTGCCTCAGTCTCCGGAATGCTGGGATTACAGGCATGATTCACTATGTCAGGAAGATGCTTTATATATTATATATACTCATTGCTTATTAGGTATAAGTCAGTAGTAGCAAACCTATCACGTGTGGGCCGCAGTCAGATGTTTTCATCACTGAGAACTCTAAAAGGTTTGCCATCGCTGGTTCAAGGAAATCATTTTTCTTGCAAGGACAGTAAGGAATCTGTTGCCACTGTCTATTTTGTGCTGCTATAACAGAATACCACCGAGTGGGTAATTTATATCTAGAAAAGAATTTGTATCTTACAGTGCTAGAGTCTGGAAGTCCAAGGCTGAGGGCCTGCAACTGGGGAGAGTCTTGGTCTGTCATCAGCAGCAAGCTGGAGGATCTTATAGAGCCACCGATTCTGCCCTGGGGCCTTAGGCCTCACGTCCTCGTCCGATCCCTAGTAGCTCGCAAGGGTCTCCACCAAATCGTGTCACCATATTGGGGGAGGGTACTAAGTATGCAGTGTGTGAACTTTTAGAAGACATAGTCAAACCAGTGTCCCTTCTTAAAGAATATAATTTAGTGGACATGTAGGTCACTTTACGTATGTGGTAGTGTAAATAGTCCTGATTTTTCAAGGTTTTTTTTATTCCTTACTAAATTAATTTAAGAATTCTATCATTAATGGCCGTCACTGTCATCATCATTATTATTACTATTATTGCCACTACTTTATGTCAAAATATCAAGTACTTTCTGAAGTACTATATTTCGCCTTCCTGTAGAGTTGCTTACTGACTTTTATCTTTTTCTTTCTTTTAAAAAAGAGAAATCTTTAGGACATGATATACCTGCCATCACACTTGTTAATACACCTGCAGTTACACCAACTGCTACACCTCCTCTAGCAGCAGCTCTTACCCCAACTTGGTCAGAGACTTCCATTGATAAATTGAAGATATCAAGCCCAGAGCTTCCCAAGCCATGGGGGGATAGAGAACTACCACTGGATGAAGAGAACCCTAACTGTTTTCAAGAAGAACTTCTTCACCCAAGAGCACTGTAAGTGAAAACACAGTTGTCCTCTGTATCTGGGGGCTTTAGATCCGGGATTCTCCCCACCACTACCACAACCAAAATCTACACTTACTGAAGTGTGGATACAGTGATATAATGTTTATGTATAATCTGCATAATCCTCCCATATAATTTAGGTCATTTCTAAATTACTTCCAATACCTAATTCAATATAAATGCTCTATAGAGTTGTTATATTGATAATGACAGGATTTTTTTTTCTCCAAATATTTTCTATCTGTAGTTGGCTGAATTCTGGACATGGAACCTGTGAATATGGAGGGCCAGCTGCGTTAACTTTTAGTAACTGTACATTCCAATTTATGTGACACATTAAAGTAGAAATGACAGACAAAGCTGAGTATGGTGGCTACATCTGTAATCCCAGCGCTTGGGAGGCTAAGGCAGGAGGATTGCTGTTATAAACGAGTTCAAGGTCAACCTGGACTACATAGATCCTGTCTCAAAAAGCCAAAGACAAAAAGACAAAAACAAAACAAACAAAAAGAAATGACAAACAATACTTTGTAAGCTAACTGTACTTTAGAAAGAAGTTTTGTAAATTTTAAGATTTAAAAATATTAAATCAAAATTTTTTGTATCTTCCCCTCTTTTTAAAAGGATTGAAACAGATAATGAAGGCATTTATCAGATTGTTAAAATAGGAGATGATTTTCCCTAGGTGGATCATCATTTACTATGATTAGTTAACTTTTAAATTACTATGTATCTTATGTAGATTTAGTTTTTGGCTAGGAGAGCTTTCAAGATGGTTTATGATTAATGGAAAACAAATTCTAGAAAAGTGAATCTTGGTAATTACAGTAATGCAAATCAAAGAAATATTTTGCTAAAGGAGATATAGTACCTTTGGATCTGTTTTATATCTATACATAGAGCCCGTCAGTGACCTAGTAAATTCAAAATAGCATCTTGTTCTTCTCAGCGTCATGTCTGTGGCTAAGGACGAAGAACCTGAGAGTATGGACTCCCCAGCTCAACCTGCTCCTGCAGAACCGCCTCCCTTCACACAGTTACCTTTGGGCGCCGAGGCCCCTGCCACCTTGCAGATGCTGAGCTCCAGCTCATCCACCCTGGAGAGCACTCTGAGCCTCACTGTTACTGGCATGGAGACTCTGGACAGGCCTATCTCGGAAGGGGAGATTGTGTTCAGCTGTGCTCATAAATTGGCTCCCAGGAGTGAGTTACCTTATGTGACTTGGTTTCACTGTTAGATTATGATCATTCCCTTGGTCATATTTTCCTATTTAAAGTGTTTTCACTTACTTTCCAAGGTCTATTATGGTATAGTACAAAAAAATAGGGGCTCTGTGCACTAGTTAGCTTTGCTGGTCTTTAGTTTGGGAAGTAGATTGCATCTTGTAGCGCTGCCCTCAAGGGTTGATACTCATAGTTTGAGGGGCACTCTTCCATCTTCTTAAAGTGTGTGTGTATAGGTGCCTAAATACAGGGATGCATATTTAGCTTTAAAAACAGGACCCTACTGCACATACTGTTGGGAAGCTTATCACCACATGTGGTCTAAGTCATTTTAAAAGTGGCTGTATAGTCTCTGTAAAGCAGCGCCTTAGTGGAAGGAAGCATCTAGATAGTTTTTAGTGTTTCCAGGCTACACACAACTTCAGTGACCATTCTTGCCAGATATGTGTATCTTTGGGCACTTGCCTGACTCCTCCATAGAATACCTGTGAGATTGCTGAGTCACACTAGGCTCCTGTAAAATACCATTACTCTGGGGCTGGGGATTTAGCTCAGCAGCATAAGTGCCTGCCTTCTGAACATGCAGTCGTGAGTTCGATCCCTGGTACCGATTAAAAAAAAACAAAAATGAAAACAAAAACGAAAACCATCTGCCAACATGCTTTCAGAAATACTAATCAGCTTTCAATCCGTTTTAATTACATTAACAATGTGTAAGAATGTCAACTTCTCAATTTTATAGCTGCAGTGCTATTTGTATAGTTTTTAGGTGTTTCTGACAGTGCCACACGTGGTGGCACATATTTTATAATCCCAGTACTTGGGATGCTGAGGGAGGAGGATCACCACAAGTTTGAGGCTAGCCTGGGCTACATAGTGAGTCAGTCCAAGGTCAGCCTAAATTACATAGTGAGACCTTGTCAAAAAAATTTTTTTTTGGACAAATTACTAGATGAAAGAAAAAGCTCATCTGTTTTAACTGCATTTAAAAAAAAAAAACACATTAAGAGTGAGTCATTTGTAGATTATTTGTGTATGAATTGTACCTGTATTTCTATTGCAGAAGATTATATGTGGCTTTCTGGTCAGGTTGTTTACTAGGTTTGTTTCTATTTTTCTCTAAATTTTTACTTTTTTATTTCTAGTTTTAGATGGTGGAGAGCTTTATCTGACAAACCTAAATGATAGCTTCTCCAGCACTCTGCACGATGCCCTTGAAATGGTAAGGAATAATTGATTCCAGCATTGAATTCTCACAGGAAGGATGTCTTCATGAATTTACAACCACTGACCATGTTTTTTTCTCATTTATTTGAGTTATACACAAAAAATTTACTAAAATATTCATGAAAGAAGTTAGAGTTTTTTGGGCTGGGGTTTAGCTCAGCAGTGTTAAGTGCCTGCCAGGCATGTGTGAAGTCATGAGTTCAATTCCCACTACCATAAATAAATAAATAAATAAAAATTTAGAGCTTTTTTGCACATTTTCTTACATAGTCTCATCATTGTAGTGAAAATGAAATTGTTATTAATGTCTGAAACTCCAGTTTTTGAAAATAATGTAATTAAGTAATTGAACTTCATCTAAGTGTGAATTGCTGCCTTGATATGCTGTCTTTATATGTTGTACTTAGTTATTTTCATTTTTGTGAATTTTGGGTTTTTTTTTTTTTTCTGTCTTCAGATTAAACTGGGGTCTTGCACATATGACATCATATCCCCAGTCCTGTTTCTATAGTATATGGTGCAGAATCTTAGCAGTTTTAACCAACTCTTTTATAATTTATTTGTTTTTTTCTAACTATGGTTATAATTCTTTGTGCTAATAGACATGTAAATTTAATAGCTTTAAAAAGAGAAATTGAAATAGGATCCAGAGATATTAATTCTTTTTCCTAGTTATTAGATGACAAAGACATTTTAAAATGTCATATATTTATATAGGCATATATAATGTAAATATCCTATAGAAATAATAGTAGGGTTTTCTTTTGAAACACGGGGAAATAGAACTTTTTTTTTTTTTTTTTTCAAGTCAGGGTCTCACCATACAGTTCAGGCTGGCCTTGAACTCATGTAGCACAAGCTGGTCTTAAACTCACAGCAGTCCTCCTGCCTCAGCCTTCTGTGTACTGGGATTACAGGCATGTGCCACCACACCCGGCAGCAACAGAAATCTTTACTTTTTATGTGCTCTCAAAAGCCTAAGTGAGGAAAGGCAGTTGTGTTTAATTATTGTCAACAACAGGTGCTTAGTTATCGTTGCTATTTTTAAAAATGTTAACTCACAAAGGGTTAAGAAGATATTTCATGAAGTTTTTGGTTAAGATATTATTTGAAGAGGATTCTTTTCTTTCTTTTCTCTTTGTAGCACTAGGTGTTAAGCACAGAGCCTTTGCACTGAGCTGCATCTCCAGCTCTTTTTTGTTTTGAGCCAGGGCCTTGTTATGTCACTTACCAGGCTTGCTTGACTCGCAATTCCCCACTTGCCCCTCAGCCTTACAGAGCACTGGAGTTAACAAGTGTATACCACCATACCTGACTGCAGAATCAATTTTGAAAAAAACATTATTTTTTTTTTTATTTTAAAGGGAATAAAACCAAGCAGAATAAAACAGAATAAAGCCAATTGAAACAAAACAGTGTAAATGATAAGGATTTCAAAACAAGATAATAGGAAATTACAATGGCTACCATAATGCCTCTCATTATCTTCAAAATAGCTAGAGATTGGAGACCTCTAGGAAGATGGCAGAACAGAAAGCAGCAGAGTAAACAGCCTCTCTGAGAGAAACAGTTCAGATGCTGGAACATAGCATTCTGGAGAAGGCAAGAAGGAAGTGCGTCCCCTCAACCCAGGAAGAAACTAAAGTGAGAATTGAACCCCACAGAGAGAATTAAAAAAAAAAAAACTTAAACAGAAGAAGGCAGTAGCTGGCAGCGCTTGCATCCGGAGCCAGAACCACTGTGCCAGATGGGCTGTTGGAACCAGGGGACACATGGTCACAGTGAAGCTGGTGGCCGGCAAGCCCAAAGGCCCTCAGTGGGGAGACGCAGTGGCAGAGGGGAGCAGTGGATCAGACAACTGCACTGGCTGGCGGTGAGTGTGGGGAACTCAGTCCTTCCACAGGAGTGAGTGATTGGCTGGGCACCATTTTGGAGTCGGGCGGGATAAGCCCAGAGCCAGAACTACAGCCGGCTTCATTCAGCCACTTCTAACTTGGAGCAAACTGGTGGAAATTGCTTGGACTGGGTCCCACCCCTTACACAATCCAATGGCCATTGCCCAGGTTTCCCTAAATCTATCCCCAACCATTCCGCCTGCTCTGTGCATACTTTACGTGGTAGTGAGGGCTGCCTTCTGTTAACAAACCCAGGAAGGAAGAGGCAGCCTGCCCCACCCCTGCTTGCACTCCAGTAGCCACAAGCAGGCTGGGAAAAGCAGCCAACAACCCTACACCAGAGTACCCACTGGGTGACCATCAGATATCCCTAGCCAGCACGAGCTAGAAAAAGCAAATAATCTTGCTTCAGAGAAATTGTAGTCAACAGAGGAAGTGCCAGAGACCCCATTACCCACTTGTCCAGAAGGAACCAAGAACATGACAAGGGGAAGAAGCTAAAAGTAGTCTCTGGCCTCCATCCCAAGCAGTACTGGTCTAGGAGATGTAAACATGGAAGAGATCGGGAGTCGCACACCTGCAGTTTCTGAAGCAATAGCAACTGAAATAAAGAAACAACTTCAAGAGGCTATAAAGAACTTAGAACAGAAATACTATCCCAAGTAAAAGAAGAAACCAGAAACATTAAAGAATTGTTAAGTACCTCTAAAGAAAACACAGATGGAAGAATAGAGGAGCACAGAATAATGAGGGAAACCTTCAATGAAGAATATTTTTAAAATGTAGAATTTATGAAACCGATTCAAAGAGATTACCAGGAAATTAAAAAAAAAAAAAACTCCATTGAAAGCTGGCAAAACTGCTTGAAAGAAACTAAAGATAGATTATCATATCTTGAAGACAGGTTTGTAGCTGGTGATCGTGAAAGGAAAGATCTTTTAAAAACAACAAGGAATCAGGAAGTAACAATACAAAGGCTACAAGATGACAAGAGAAAGTATAACTTAAAAATAAAAAATATGGGGACCAGGGATTTAGCTCAGTGGGCTAAGCACCTGCCTGGCAAATGCGAGGTCACAAGTTCGATCCCTGGTACTAAAAAAATAAAATAAAAACAAATAAAAAATGTGAATGAAGAAGCAGGGGTAAACACAAAAATACAAAGGCTATTTACAGAAATAGTTAAAGAAAACTTCCCAAGCATAGGAAAAGGAAATGATATTCAGATAAGTGAGGCATATAGAACTCCAGCCAGCTATAACCAAAATAGATCTATACTCAGACATATAATAATCAAGATCCCAGAAATTCAGCACAAGAACAGAATACTAAAAGCTGTCAGAGAAAAGAAACAGATCACCTATAAAGGAAAACTCATTAAAATCACAGTGGACTCCTTGGCACAAACCGTCAAATCAAGAAGAGCTTGGAGCGAAGTATTCCAAGCCCTGAAAGAAAATAACCTACAACCCAGATTGATGTACCCTGCAAAACTATCTCTCAGAATTAATGGAGAAACAAGATGCTTCCACGACAAAGAGGAACTGGGGGAGTTCATGACTACCAAACCAACCCTACAGAGAATACTGAAGGGCATTCTAGAGAGAGAAAAAAGACCATGGTTTCAGGAACAGCGGCAGAAGGGTCTCACTGAACAGGGCAGACAGTGTAATGAAGGGGAAAAGTAGATAACCAGTGGCAGAAAAATAGCATGGCAGAGGTGAGGCAGAGAAGGTTGGCCATAATCATTAATTACAATTCATCAATACAAAGAATCACAGACAGGGTAGATCAGGAGGTAGGGCCCATCAATATGCTTTATATAAGAAATACATTTAATCTGAAAGGGAGTTTATAAAGTCAAAGATGAGAAAACAATGCTCTATGTGACAGGGAACCAGACAAAAGTAGGGGTATCTTGCCCATCAGCTGCAGATTGGTTAGAAAGCCATGACACTTTTATATAATGGAAAACTACTCAGCTATAAAGACAGAAAACCTTGAGGCTCTTGTCAGTAAATGGATATAACTTGAGATCATACTCGGGTAAAAAGGTTCAGAATCACTTAGGTGAATAGCAGGTTGCCTCCCTAATATAAAAACTAAAGGAGTTAGTGATATACAAAATGTACAGTACATCCTGTGAAAGTGAAAGGGGAGAAATAGTCTAAAAAGGGAAGGCAGTGGCCATTGTTAATCTTTTATCATGATTTGAAACCCATATTGTTTTCATCATTCTGTTTAGTTTGGTTTTATTCTGTTTCAGTTTGTCTACTTGTATTAGACTTGATGGCATGGACAGCTATTCCAAAGATAGCAGGATATATTATGGTAACCATTTTTGATTTCCTGTTAACTTGATTTGAAGCCCTGTATTGCTTGCACTATTTTGTTTTGGGGGAGTACTGGGGATTGAACTCATGACCTTATACTTGCCAGGCAGACACTTATGCCACTGAGCTAAATCTCTGGCCCCTCACTGTTTTGTTTTGACTGATTTTATTCATTCTGTTTTGTTTGATAATATCAAGTCTGATGGTATAGGTAACTACTTTGAAGACGATAAGATACACTCTGATACCCATTCTGGTTTGACTGTTTTCTTCTTTTGAAGTCTTATAATGTTTCCAAGGTTTTGTTTTTATTGGTTTTGTTTTGTACTGTTTTGTTTAATTTTATTATGCCTGATGATATGGGCAATTCTTTTGAAGATAACAAGAAGCATTATGGTAGCCATTGTCTTTGTATTTTGTTTTTAAGTCATGTACTATGTCCATCTTTTGTTTTGATTGACTATGTTTTGTTTTTTCTCTTTGGTTTTATTCTCTTCAAAATAAATAAATAAATAAATAAATAAATAAATAAATAACTGCCCAGACCTTCAGAGGTGGTAAAAATCAAACAGAAAATAATAGAACCAATAAAAACAAAACCATGAATGTAATAAAGGACTTCAAGATAGTAGTAAATCCAAAATGACTACCATAATATATCTGGTTATCTTTGAAATAACCACCCATGCCATCAGATATAGATTAGAACCAAACCAAACAAAACAAAATAATGAAAATGATGCAGGATTTAAAACAAGATAATAGGGAATTAAAAATGGCTGCCACTTTCAGAAGATTCCCCATAGATGCTATACTGCATGTTGTTATCCTCTAAGTAGATGCTCAGACTACCAGCTTTAAGCCTGCAAATCAATGAAACAGTAAACATTACAGGCATTAACTTGTATTTTACTTCAATAGCTATCATCTTGTGTTGCTCTGGATCAGCTGGACACTTACAGGGTGGAGGTGGGGGGATCTTGGCACTTCTTGTCTCCCTGCCCATGTACTGGAAGGGGCTGGCATCTGGTACTCCTCCCCACAGCCTGTGACTGGCACTAACTCACAGGAAGGGCCTGGCTTCTTGTTCTTTCCATGGCCTGCGAGTAGTGCTGCTCATAGGAAGGGGTTGGCGTCTGGTTCTCCCAACAACTCGCACCAACTCATAGGAAGGGCCTCGCTTGTTCTCCCTGTGGCCCCAAAATGGTCAAAAACAGTAATTATTTATTGAGTTCATTGTGAAGAGAGTGAAATAATTTTTGTGAAATAATACAAGAAGAAAGTAGAAATGTAATATTTTTCTTTTCAGTGGAGCTGGAGCATTATATCAACACTTGGCCTAGTGTGCTATTATAGCATTTTTATCTCTTCTTAGAACTTCATGTGGTGGTAGTAGTACATATTTAAATTTCTTGAAATAGCTAAATTGAATTAGGACTAAGCTATAACATTTCCTTGCTTAGATGTGAAACCTTCTAATTTTGATATTTTTGTTGTGCCTAAATCAGATGTGCTAAATTTATAATAGAAACAAATAGGTATAATCCAGAAACATGCAGCATAATTTGAAGAAATGTACCATTAGTTATTTATCTATGTATATAGCCAGAGATATATAATCTAGCTAATAACTTTATTAAAAGCAAAGTAAATACTGCTAATGAACTTAAGGTCACACTCATACTTGCTTTCACAAGAGAATTCAGTCTCTGACTGTGAGGGCCTCATGGTCCCTCGTGTTTGGGACAGGTCTCTTTGGAGGCACAACGAAGCTCTGCTGGGGAAGGTTCTCAGTACCTACTCCCAGCCAAGGCAGGTGTCAGCAAAACATGGAGGGCTGCACCTGCTGTCATTTGCTTCTGCAGTTTTCAGTTTTGCCTGTGACCCAGGCAGTGTTGCTTGCGGATTCCTGTCATTGCCATGCTGAGGTGTTACTTTGTGCACTGCTTAAACATGAAACAGGAGACCATGTGAGCCCAAAATTAATGACATATATAAAACACTTATGAGTCACTCAGTTGCATGAGACAGAAGCAGTGAAGCTCCAGGATTTTTTTTTTTTTTTTTTTTGAGACAAGGTTGCAGTATGCAGTCCAGGTTGGTCTTGAGCTCACTTTGTATCCCAAGCTGGCATGAATTTGTAGTGCTGGAATTACAGGCATGCACCTCCATTCCCAGCTTGACTCTCCAGTTTCAATGTTACCAAGTTACTCTCAAGCGTTGTTTATATATGATGCAAATTTAGAGTTTTTATTATAGTCAAAATTATGTAAGAACTAAGTGAAAATGGACACTTCGCTTTTAACTGGGTATGTGGCATGTACCCCAGCCTTCTGGGAGGCTGAAGCAAGAGGACTGTAAATTGAAGCTCATCCTAGGCCATTTAGTGACTTGAACTCTAAACAGTGCCAGAGTTCAATTATTGTTTCTAGTTTTAAAACATTATGTCTCAAATAAATAAATAAAAAAGGGCTGGGGTTGTAAAGCTTAGTGCGAGGGCATTGGATTCAGTCTCTAGTATCACACACACAACTCACACGTGTTCATCTTCCAAAAACTGCTGATTACATCATTTACTAATAAGTTTTTATCCATCATAATTGAGAAAACTATATTTAATAAAAGTTTTTGTTCATTAATTATCTTTATGATTCTTTTAGGAAGATGATTCTCCAAGTGAAGGACAAGTGATTAGGATACCCCATAAAAAATTTCATACAGATGAAATCACTCCTCTTCTTGCTAAACAGAACCAGGAATTAGAAGTTTCACAGCAAGCAGTCTATCACTCAGAGGTACTTTTTAACCTTAGTAATTATTTTTTTATATATATAAATAAATATAAATATATATGTATATATATAATTATAAAGAGGAAAAATCATACTCTTTAGTTTTTAAAAATTTTCATTTTTACATGTATGTAGTAATAATGATTACATTCATTGTGGGTAAATGGTATATGTATATACAGCATTCTTTGTATATCCAATATCCTATTTTTGTTGTTGTTGTTATTGTTATTGGTTTGGTTTTTTGAGACAGAGTTTCACTATGCAGTTCAGGCTGGCCTTGAATTCACTTTGTAGCCCAGGCTGGCCTCAAACTTGCAGTGATCCTCCTGCTCATCTTCCCAAGTGCTGGGTTTACAGGCATATGCCAGCATGCCTGGCACAGTATCCTACTTTTAATCAAGGCATGCTAATGTTTCAGTTATTCCAAAGGTCAGTGTTATAGCAAACAGTTTTATCCTGGAATCACAGAATTATAGTTTTCTTTCTTCTTTTTTTTGGTCCAAGTGTCTATTCATTTATTCATTTGTTTGTTTTTATTAGTACATATTTGTAGTGTGCAATATTTATATTCATTTTGGGGAATTGGTACATGGACATAATGTATCTTAATTCCTTTTTTAAACTCCTTTCCCTCTTCTTTCCTACCCTATCAAGTTGTATAACTAAAAATAAATTAGACCATCCATTCCAAATGTTCTACAGTTGAAAAACACTGAAACATGCAAATAATTTGTGAGGATCTTTCATTCATCCGCAATCTTTTATTATTGAATATCTATTTTATGGTGCTCACAGTCTTCAAAAATATGCAAATATGAAAGAGACATTCTCATTCATATAGATGAATAGACAAATATGACAAATAATCAAATAGACAAATATGAATGAGATACTGTAAGCAGTATTACAGGCACTGAAATATTTCTAATTTCTGATGGAAATACATCTGCCGTCATTCTACACACTGCCCAGAGTCTGCAAGGAATGTATTAAATTGTCAGTTTAAAGCATGGAGGGGTTGGTAATACAAAGGAAGAGGTGGGTTAGGGGAGCCAGGGTAAAATCGAGATGCATAGGTGAGAATTAGGGAAAATGGCAGAAAATTTTGAATGTTGAACCAAGATGTTTTGATTTTATTTTATATTTGATAATCTCATATTGGTTGAAACCAAACCTCCTTTAAATGAGAAACATAGGGCCTGTAGCTTGGTGGGATGGTGCTCATGTAGCATGCCTGAGGCCCTGGTTCAGTCTCTAGCACTGAAGAGAAAGAGAGGGGGAGAGTCCATGGGGGCATTTTAATTCAATTCTTGATTAGTAAATATTAATTATAATATTTCCAATCACAATGTATACTAATGATTATGACTTTTTTTTTTTTTTTGGTACCAGGACTCAAACTCATGACCTCATGCTTGCAAGGCAGGCGCTTATGCCGCTGAGCTAAATCCCTGGCCTGACATAAAATTTTTAATATAGAAAGAAAATAGCTCTTAATTTTTTTTAGTTTTTAGTTTAATATCTGTAATAAAGAAATTTTTGTACTTTGTACTTTTTTAGGAAAAAGAACTTCATGAAATATAACTAAAATAGTCTTCCTCAATCTGTATACTTAGAAAAAATGTAATTATTCACATGGAATAATTTTTATACTATTTGATGTATATTCTCATTGGTTATAAAACTCACACTGATAACTTTAGGCAATTTGAATTCATGAAAAATCTATTTTCTGTTCTGATTTTAAGCTATATGAGCAATATGTAATGCATGCCAGCATTTAGCATTTTAAATTATTTTAAATTTAAATATTTTTCTTTTTTAGAATTTTTCTCTTTTTTTGTCCCGGAAATTGAACTCAGGACCTTTTGCTTGCCAGGCAGGCACTATGCCACTGAGCTATATCCCCATCCCCTGGAATTTTTCTTATATATTGTTGATTAGTTGGAGGTTGAAGAAATTAATTGTTAACATCATAAAAATACAGTATTAAAAATAAGGCCTTACACTAGATATCTTACTAACTAGCTTTTTAAGCTTATCTTTTTTGATGGTATATGTGGCATATAGCACTTTCTAAAATATTTTTCAACTAATTTTTCAACTAGTTGCTCTAAGCAACTGCAGTGGAGCAGTATGGATCATAATATTAAATAAATGTATCCAGTTTTGATTTGATTCTTTTCTTTTTTTCTTGTAGTATTGGCATTTGAACCCCAGGGACTACACATAGTAGGCAGTCACTCTACCACTGAGCTACATCCCAACCCATTTTCCCTTTAAAAAAAATTTTATATTGTTTTATTTTTTGAGACAGGTTCTCACTATGAGTGCAGGCTGGCTTTGAACTCACTATTGTAGCTCAAGCTGGCCTCAGACTCATGACAATCCTCCTGCATCAGCCTCCCAAGTGCAGGGATTACAGTTATGCACCACCACACCTGACTCCCTTTTCAATTTGTTTTTTGGGGGGTGGTACTGGGGATTGAACTCACAACCTCGTGCATGCCATGCAGGTGCTTATACCACTTAGCTAAATCCCCGGCACCTTTTCAAATTTTTGAGACAAAGTGTTGCTCAGTTGTGCAGGCTGGCCTTGAACTTGCAGTCCTCCTGCCTCAACATTCCAAGCATCTGGGATTACCCACATGGGCCATTACACTGACATGACTTGATTTTAATATAATGGTTTTAACAGTTGTTTCAACTTTTTGAAGGACTTGGAAAATAGTGTGGGTGAACTTAGTGAAGGACAGAGGCCCAGGCTGACAGCAGTGGCAAAGCATGTATTTCTGGGACAGGCCCTCTGTATGCAGCAGTGTGTCGCCAGTGCAGAGCCTGTGGGTCAGCAGTGCAGTGCTAAACCGTTGTTCCAGCAGTCTGAAACAGTTTCAGGTATGCACCAGCCTCTTTGTATTCCATCACCCTGTCTTTGAACTCTTCCTGTGCTGACAGCCATGTATTTTGTTTTGGATTATAATCTGTAGTAGGGTTCCTGATCTGACTTGAGAAAAGTGTAACTATTTTTAGATGGAGTTGTGAAAAATTTCCTTGTTACACAGTAATAAGTTTTTCTATGGTCACATAACTGTATTTTCCCAAGTGTGATTCATGCATCAGTGAGGCTACTTGCCCTGTTGTGATATGTAAGATAATTTTGGTAATATATAAATGCATACATTGAAAAATTTTAATGCAGATGCTTTTTTGTTTTTTGAGACAGAGTCTCAGGCTTATCTTGATTTGATAATTCTCCTGTCTCAGCCTCCCAAGTGCTGAGACTGCAGGCACGTACCTAGTATATAGAAGCATTTATCTTAATACATACTAGAAAATATAATTAGTTCCTCAAAACTGAGCTAATATCTTGTTAAGAACAAGGTTCACTTAGATAATACTGTTAAAAAACACTTTACATTGTGTGGTTTTCATATTGCTGTGTTCATTGTACTCTAGACTATAGTAGAACTTAACTTTCTTCTTTAACACTGAAAATGATAATAAAATAGAACACCTGTCCCTAATATATATAGTTAATTCTTACTGTCTGTGCTAGGTACAGTCTGTAAAGTCATCACCAACATATTAGCAAATACTGAGCCATTGCTCCTAAGGGAGCTAGTGGGTTTGGTTCTTACAGTCTCTGGCATAGCACTGTCATCAGTCATCAAAACATGACCTGCTTCCATGTATGTTTCTGTTTAAAGATGTCTTACTTGATATAAACAGTGTTGATTGTTGATTCACTTCTGAACATACGGTAACCAGCACTATGACCCATGCCTGAATATAGTTTCTCTAGCATACCTGTCTTTTCCTTCTTATACTGAGGAGTGGTGTGGAGTACTCAGTGCTTTTAAAACACACACACACACACACACACACACACACACACGCAAATGAACCTCCACAGAAATCTGGCCTTTGATATCTGTATTGGTTCCTTGTTTACGGTGTGAGAACTGAAATGAGGAGGTAGAGCATCTACCATAGCTGGAGAAGTGCACGGTAGGCAGTTCCAGTTCTTTTGTGCCACACACACGTCTGCACATGGCCACAGAGGTTCTGTGCATGTTAATCTTGGGCCTCCAGATACATTTTAGTGGGTAGATAAATTTGTACCAGCAAACATTTTGCAAATTGATCATATATATATATATATATATATATATATATATATATATATATTATATATATATTTCTTTTTTTTGATAGAGTCTTGGTTTTTAATTCATGCTGGCCTTGGCCCTGAATTTTGTGTGTAATCAGGCTGGCCACAAACTCGCCACCAACCTCTTGCCTTAACCTCTGGAATGCTGGGATTACAGGCGTATACCACCATGCCTGGCATTTTGACTATATTCTTATTACTAGTTTTTCCATGTTGCTGCATTCTCTTGATTGAAAAGAAGCTTCCAGGGATATGCATTGTTGCCAGAAATTAGCAAAGGAATTGTCTGGGGTTAGAAAACACTGGAGGATTTAAAGGGTTTTATATTGAATAAATACTTTATATCATTCAGAATCTAGAGAGATTCAAGGCTTAGTTTTCCATGGGAATAAATTACTTCTTGTTTTATGCATATAGAAAGAGTATTAAGTGTTTCAAATTCAAATTAGTAGATATTAATGGCATAGATTGTGATTTATATCCAGCTAATTGTGTAAATTGCAGTTAAACAGAATTTACACTAGGTGGCTCTCACAGCTCACTTGATATGTGGGAAGAGCTAGGGGTATACTTGTTAAATTATTACAGAATAAAATCTGCAAGGATATAGTCTATCCAAGCCTTTCTTCTGTCTCCCATAGCACCTAGCATATTACTTATAGTACAGTGTAATTTTTTTTTGTTTGGTTTTTGGGGGGATCTTTTTGAGGCAGAGTCTTGCCATGCAGTTCAGGCTGGCTCTGAGCTCACTTTGTAGCCCAGGCTGGTCTTGCTCGAACTTGGTAGAAATCCTCCTGCCTCAGCTGTGTAACAAATTACTTTCAAATTTAGCAGATGATGGTGACAAACCTTTTTTATCTCACACGGCTCTATAAGAGTGATGTATCCCTCCTTGCTGGCCTGTCTGGGTATTTCCCAGAACTCCTGGTTGTTGAGACAGAGGTCCTCTAAATGCGTTGCTGATTTCCATTTGATCTGAGTCAACACCTCACCCCTACAGCACGAGGACCTCTTCAACCATTTCCACTTTGCCACCCCCATCCCTGACTGTGTTCAGGGCTGTGTCCTATGACATTCTCTGCTCCTTACCATTTTATCCATTCCTGAGGCTTTCAGGTTTGGTTGAGTAACAAAATATGCAAAAATCAGCTTTGAGCAGGTATTTTGGAGACTCCAACAAATTTAAGCTGGTACTTTGAGTTGTGAGGACCCTGGACCCACTACCAAAATAGCTCTTCCTTTACTTGGAAGACTATATTGAAGGCCTACTGTGTATGGTGGCATTAATATTAAGTTAGCACTGGAGATTCAGAGTGGATAGACATCTGCTCCCAAAGGAGATGACAGACTGGTGTGGGTGAGCTGAAAGACCGATGGAAGTTACAATAAAATGTGAACAGTACAATCCACAGTGCTGCGATGGTGCAGAGGAGGAACCCAGCCAACGTGTGAGAGCGTGGAGCTCAGAATGGCTTACCTATGCAAGCTGGTGAAAACCTGAATCTTAAAGGAATTAACCAGATGTGAATTATGAGAACTTTCTAGTTTTTTTACTTGCTTATTCGTTCAGAAGATTTTTTTTTTTTTTTTTGAGTGCCTCCTATGCTGTGAGCATGTGTTCGGTGCTAGGAATATGAAACACAATGAGGCCCTGTTCACAGTGACTAAAGAAAATAGAAGAGAAGGTGAAAATATGCAATGAATTAACATTGTCCTTGTAAAAAAGTCCATATAGGGAGGGGTTACAGGTCAGTGGTAGCTGGACCTTCCTTCCATTCAGGAAGTACTTCGTAGATGAGAAGACTCCTACTTCGGGTGAGTCCTGAAAAACCAATGAATGTCTATTGTGTGGAAAGTGAGGAAAATATGCAGAATATACAGTGAGACAGATGTCTTAGTTACTTTTCTCATTGCTGAGATTATTTTATTCACCCAAAGTTAAATAGGAAAAGATTTTTTTGGCCCACAGTTTTAGAGTGTTTGGTCTATAATTGAGTGGCCCCAAGGCAAGGTGACATGGCAGAGGGGCATCACAGAACAGTACCCACAAGATAGCAAAAGCAACAAGGGTGAAAGGAACAAGCCTCCTTCTATCCCTTATATTGTATGCAGGCTACTCACCCTATAGTAGGTGTAGTACTCACATCTTCAATCCTACCCAGAAGTATGCCAGTGCAATCATACACCCTTGATTCCAGCACCACACACTCTAGATCCAGCCCCCTGTGAAAAGCCCGCACCCCCCATGACCGCATGAGGCTTTGGGGGCACATCTAGACACAAATCATAACAACAAGTAACAAAGCTAAGAAATAGCAAGGTGTAAGTACTTGTCATTCAATGCTTCTAACACAGTGTTCCTAAGAACTGGTTGCAACAGAAGACAGACACCAGGTCATGAAAAACTCTGCATGATCTTTAAGGAAAGAGTCAGTCTGATTTATTCTAAGATGATAGGATCTGTCTGTGCAAAAATAGGAAATAATGCCAATATTACTTTATATTTATTCCCTTGAAAATTCATTGTGGAGTTTCTGTCACTTCTGAATGTTGTACAAGATTCATGAATCCAGTGAGGATTATGAATAAATGAGTAGCACAATCATACGACTTGTTTATTTACAAGATCATTTGAAGTGCAATGGGAACGATGCATTGGAGGGTTTAAGACTGGAGTCAGGGAGCCTGATTAGGCAACTATTCAGGTAGGCCCAGTGAGACATTATTCAGCAGTGATGATGTCTTAAAGGGGAGATTTGAGAGACAAGGAAAATAGATGGGACATGATTTGGATATGAGAGGTGCCAAAGAAAGGGAAAGAAATGGCCAGGTTTCTGGCTAGAATGATTAAATAGCAAGATAGTAGTACCTTGCATTATATAGACAAGACTTAGCACACTTTTTAACAGTGACACAACAAATCCAGCATTGAGGTGATTGCTGTCATGGGATCTTTTACTGACCCCTGATACTTCTCATGCGCACTTTGCCATTTTCTCTTCTTGCCTGCTTAAGTTTTGTAACCTCATGCGAGGGCAAAGCTTTATCTTGTTTACAATTGTATCCCTGTCATCTAGCGAGGTATGTGGTGTTCAGCACACAGTAGACACCTGATAAATGATAAGGCGTTATATGATTGGAAAGCTGCTATGCACATCCCTCCCCAACACGCCTGTTGCATATCTTCTATTATCCCAGGTAACCCAGATAAAAAATCTCATGTGACTTTACTCTTATTTTTCTTTACATCTATAATTAATTATGTGAGCATATATGCACAATACGTGTGGTGCGTATGATTGCCATTATTTTATAACTTGGGATTGTATCACTTGGCTACATTTTGTTTCTACCCAGTAAACCTTATAGATTACTCCAGGTCAATTAGTATTATTTAAATTCATTCTTTTAAAATTATTTTATAGCTGGATATGGTGGTACATGCTTGTAATCTCAGCATTCAGGAGGCCAACACAGGAAGATTGCTATGAGTTTGAGACTAGCCTGGGTTGCAAGGACAGCCTGAACCACATAGTGAAGCCCTATCTCAAACAAAACAAAACAAAACAAAACAAAACAAAACAAAACAAAACACTGAAGAGGCTAAGGCAGGAGGATTGTTGCAAGTTTGAGACCAACCTGGGCGACAAAGTGAGCTCAAGGCCAGCCTGAACTGCATAGTGAGACCCTATCTCAAAAAGACAAAACAAAACAAAATGACTACAACAACAACAACAAAAATGATTATATAAAATTCTATGATGTGGAGTTTCACTAATTTATTTAGTTGCTTCTTTATTGATGAATATTTACTTTATTACCATTACCTCTCACCGTTAACATTGCTAGAACAAACAAGTAAGTATCTGCACATATATCTAATATATTGTTGTAGTTTCTACTTCATGGAACAGCTCCTTAGGAATAATTACTGGCCCTACTGGCAATTACATTCTTAATTGAAAACTAGGTAATTCCAAGTAGCTTTCTTAAACATTTAAACCTATTTATTTGAGCCTTTTTCTTGCATCCTTCCTAAACTTGTATTTATTACCTTTTTAAAGATATATTTCTTTTTTTTAAGCAAAACAGAAAAAAGGATAGAAACAATACAGAATTTCAAAAAAAAGTAGGAAATTAACACTAATATATTGCATATTGTTATCTTAGAAATAATTGTTCACGTTACAAGATTTAGGCACAAAGTGTTCTTTTGGATCAACTAACAGATTAGTATTATAGCTATCTTGTGTTTGTATGTGTGTGTATACACACACACACAGATATGTATACCTACATACATACAATCTTTTCCTTTCTTCTCTCCTTTCCCCTATCCTAGTTATTCTTTCCTTTTGAGCACTTTCTTTCCCTTCCATAATCATAATATCTACTGTACATTTTGGATCCCATTACTTTTTCAAATTTTTTTTTATACTAGGGAGACAATATGACTTTTACAAATGTGAGTCTGATTTATTTTACTTACAAGTATGGTCTCAAGTTGCCTCCATTTACCTATAAAAGCCTCAAGATTATCCTTTATATTTGAGTAACATTCCATTATATAAAAATACCACATCTTTTTTATCCATTCCATGATTGATGAGCATTTCGGTTATTTCCAAGATTTAGCTATTACACTTGTACCTCTATAAACCTGGGTGCACATACATTTGTGTAGCATGATGTAACAGAAGCTAGCTGTAACACTACCTTAACTATCCTACATATGTATATTTTTTCCCTTTACCCATTCTTCCTTTCTTTCATCAGTTTGTCCCTTTCCTTGAACAGTTTCTTCCCAAGTCACAGTATCCATTATACACTTTTTTTATTTTAAAGAGAAGAAAGAAAAATCAAGACCCAAACAAACCTCAGAAACAACTACAAAAGCAAAATGACAGCAGCAACAACAAAAAAGCAACAATAGCTCGGCCTGCAGGTATAGTTCAGGGGTTTAAGTGCCTGCTTGGTAAGCATAAGGTCATGAGTCCGATCCCCAGTACCAAACAAACAAACAACAATAATAGCTATAAAGGCTTTCGAAACAAGATGGTAGTAATTTAACAATGGTTGTTATACTGCATATTGTTATCTTCAAAATAGTTGCCCCGGTTATCAGAAAAAGGAATAAAACAGTAAAACGAAACAAAACATTAGATTTCCAAAACTAGGCAGAAGGAAATCCCCCACCGCTGCCACAGTGTACATTGGCTTCCTTCAAATGGATGCCCAGACCACCAGCTCCAGGCCTGCAGACAGTCAAATAGCTTAAGGATCAAACTGTTCCTTTTGTCTCAGTTGCTCCTTGAAATCAGCCAGTTGCTTACAGAATGGGGGGCTGGGGGTGTGCTCTTCTGGTTTCCCAGCCTGCTTCCCCGGCTGGTTCATGGGAGGGCGTGTTTTGTCCTCTTATTGAGTATTCTCCCTGTTCCTGTGGCAGAGCTGGGTTGGAGGGAGGGTGTGCTTGGTTCTGGCTGAGTAGTCTCCTCCTGATCCCCTGATGCTGATACCCATGCTGGGTTGCAAACCAGGCAGTTGGCTTAGATACAGACTTCTTAAAGATGTATTTCTGACTACTAGTGAGATTTGCCTTTTCTTTTATGTATCTTTTAGGTTCTCAATTTTTGGTTATTTTTTGAGCTATGTCTGTATTTTAAATGCTTTCTAAAATTATGTGTATTGAAAATATCTTTTTCCAAGTTTTTCCTTTATTCATTGATACTTTATGTTTTTACTATGTGATTAGCTTTGTTACATTGCTATACAGTTCTATCTTGTATATAGGTCGAATCTTGCTTATTGAAATGGTTGGGACACAAGTGTTTCGGGTTTCAGTGTTTTTGTTTTTTTTTTTAATTTTAGAATAGTTGCATGTATCTAATGTGAGACCCAAGTCTAAACTCACAGTTCATTTATGTTTCCCGTCTGTCTCATGCATATACTTGACAGCAATTCTGTGTGCTGTGTTCAGGGCATCTGCGTGTTGACCGAAGCTGTTCATGAGGACAGACCTGGAGGTTCCCACCCCTGGTGTCATGCAAGTGCTCAGTTTCTGGCTTTGGATCTTACATTTTTGGATTAGAAATGCTCAACCTGTATTTACTATGTTTTTGTAACTTAATTTCCCTTAATACAAGCTTTATACTAGTAGTCACTTAGTTTTCTTATAAGATTTGAATTATTTATCTGAAATTCATCTAGTAAATGGTACACACAAATAGAAATCCAATGTGATTCTCTTCCAGAGAAATAGCCAGTTGTATATTAGCCAATTTATATATTAAATTCTCATAGACACAGGGATATTTTTCTAGATTCTTTATTGTAAGTATTCAAGATTATTGATTTTTTATTAGACTGGTTTGACTTGTAAGGCACATTTCATTAGGGATGGAGGATATAGCTCTGAAGCACAGTTCCTGCTGGTAAACATAAGGTTGTGAATTTGGTTCCTGGTACCAAAACAACAACAAAAAAGACAACATTTTTTTTATCTCATAGGGAAAATCTCCCTTATTACATTGTCATACTTTGTAATTCTTTTTTTCATACTTTGTAATTCTTAGACATTTTAAAAAATAAACTCAAAATTATTTAATTAAAGATCACTCAAATTGGAGTTATACTAGTTTATATACTAGAATTACATTTGTTCATATCTTATTCTAAAGTATTTCTGATTTGTTTAAAATATTTCAATAATTTTTGCTTTTTAAAAAGATTTCATGTTTTTCTTCATATGAGTTCTATGCCTTTCTTAATAATTGCACTTATAATGATTTTAGTTTTGATTGCCATAGGTTTTTCCCTGCTTCTGCATACTTATTGCTATAATGGAGGAAAAGCAGTCATAGTTGTATGTTTATCTAATATCCAGTTACAGAACTGAATTCTCTTATTCTCACAGTTTCTTTCCAGAATCCCTTGGATATGTACCCTGGGAGTAGCAAAATGAGTTTTTTCCTTGTCATTGTGGGGGTTGAACCTGGGGCCTCCTGCAGGTTAGGCCAGTTCCCTATCACTAAGTTATACCCTTACCCTTTTTTTTAATTAAAGACATTTTTAAAATTTTTAGATTAGGTCTCACTGACTTGTCCAGACTGGCCTTATACTTAGCAACCTGCCTCGCTTAGTCTCTCATGTAGCAGGGTTTATACGTAGGTGCCCTGCACCAGGCCAGCAGAAAGAGTTTTTAGTGTCTTGCCCTTCAACAGATGTGCAGAGTCTTTTCTCCTAATTTGTTTGCCAATTATAGGGAAATTTAGACAGGTGATAGAGGAATTAAAAAAAGGTGTATCAGGGCTGTTAATATAGCTCAGTGGCACAGTGCCTGCCTGGCAAGTGCAAGGTCCTGAGTTCAGTTCCCAGTGCTTTTAAAAAAAAAAAAAGGCGTATCAGAATGTAAGGAAGTAAATCAAAATTCTGGAGCATTAGTTACTCTAAGTTATGGTTAGAGTACTATGGTTACCATTATTTAAATTAATCTTACGCTAGGTAATTAGTAGTAGTTTTGATAAACTATTTTATATAGATTGAATGCTATAAAGATAAAAATTAAAACTTGGTGGATATGTTTTGCTGCAGACAACCACCTTTTAAAGCTAGATTAACATAAAAGGTGAGAGTGTGATTATATGCTATACCTAGAAATTGTCAGTTGTGCAATTTCAGTTAAGGTGATTGCTTTTAAATGTAAAATATCTGTGGTATCTCTAACATATTTTATTTAAACAGTTTAGTTTACAAGCAACTCCTCAATTCTATTTCTATTAGTTAAAATGAGATATATTCTATGTTGTTTAAAAGGTGGCCATATAATTGGGAAATACAGAAATTTATAGAAATATTTTAGGGAAAACATAAAATAGAGTTCAAAGTGGGAGTTGAGAGATCCACGTTTTAATTCCTTTGTGCCTTGTACTAGCCTTCTCATTTTTTCTTTCATTTTGCTGTATGTGTATGTGTGTATGTAATCAAACCTAAGGCATCACACATGGTAGGCAAGTGCTTTACCCCTGAGCCAAATCTTTAGCACACTTTCTGATTTTTAAATATAGTAGTCACTTAACTTCATTGAGGTTCAGTTTTTTCAGTGGAAGGCACTTTATAATAATACCTGACCTATCTTACAGAGTGATTGTGAAGTTCAAGCTAAATGAGATAATGTATGTATATGAAAGTGCTCAGAGTATAAAATACAATGAATATATATAGCAGTATTATTTTTAGATACATAGAAATCTCTACTTGTTTTCTTTTTATGAAATTGATCGTGATGCCATTTAGATGAAGAAAGGAAGAGCCTGAAGAAAAATATCCACAGAAGAGGGCTAAGTAATAGCAACACTTTCTAGGCAGGAGGTGTCCTTTTTTTGAAGACTGCATTTCCAGTAGAAAGTATTTCCTTAACTGTTGTGAGAGAAAGACAAGCAGAACTGGGGTTTGGCGTGTGGGAAAGGCATGGGAGGGATGTCTGGGGAACTTGATGGAGCTTGACGTAGTATCTCCAGGGCATTCTGTATGAACTTTGGTTTTAATTTCATCAAAGGCTTGATACTAGATGTTTTTGGTTAAAGTACACTGCTATTTCTAGTATTGCAAAGAAATATTGGTAGCTTTAGTTAATTACTTGTTCTCTAAGGTAACCCATTTATTTTAGTTTTTGCTCACATATTTGGTAACAGGTGGTGTTTATGAAGATTCCTGTGCTAGTCGTGGCCCAATGAGTTTGGGGGAGTTGGAGTTGCAGCCAGATCCCAATGCTGTTCTTTCCATAGCACCTCTGAGGGCACGAGGAAGTGTTGTTCGTTTACCGGAAGCAGCTGAGGATTTTTGTCAGGTACCAAATTCAGAGCATTTTCACTTTACTAAAATAAGAATTTTAACAGTATTGCCTTTTCACTGATACACTGTCTTAAAACATAGTCTTTGGAGTCAGCCTCATATCATGCCTCCTTTCTTTATTGACTCAATCCTAAATATGAATCTTAGCCAGTATCTAGCCACACCCTTGAACATATTCTTTAGTAAACTCTTCTAAGCCTGAATTTAAAGATGATAAAAAATTTTAAAGATGAAAAATCTTCAGGTTAAAGATTAAAATGAGCATATATAAGATGTTTGACATCTAGTTTGGTAGCTGTTATCATTTATATCTGTACTTAGCTTGATGATATGCACATAAGAGGTATTAGATAAATATTTATCACATTAAAATTATAATGTATTCACTGAAAACATAACAAATATCATAATGAGTGAAGAAAATGGTCCATAAAATCTTATGTACTGAAAAAATAGGATAATTATTTTCTAAGACATTAATTTTTAAAATGCTCATGTTATTAAGAACAGTTTTGCATTCACGTATTGGTGGATCACTTCTCATTGTGGACTAATTTATTCAGTAAGTAGTCATTGGATGGTATCATGTACTGCTTCATAGTGTTGAGGAAAGCAAAAAATGTATAAGATAAAAATTACTTCTGGTGCACATCATTAGGAGAACTCACGATTACTAATGTGTGACCAAGCAGAAATTAGGAAAAGCTATTTAATAATGAATAAATATCTGTACATAAAAGAAACATTTTTATGACCATGAATTAGGCAAGTTTCTAGATGTCATGCCACTTGCATTATCTATGAAAAAAGAATTTAACAACTGGTCATCAAAAATAACTCCTCAAAATACATAGCATTAAATAGAATAAAAAGACAGGTTATACACTGGGAGAAAGTATTTGCAAATTACCTATAGTAAATGAAGACTTGCATCCAGAATATGCTGTGTAAGGAACTCTCAGGGCCAGGCCTGTAATCCCAGCACTGGTGAACCTGAGGCAGGATTGCTGAAAGTTCGAGGCCAGCCTGAACTACACCTCAAGACCTTGTCTCAAAAAAGAAAAGTGGGCAAGGTGGGGGAGACCTCTCAGAACTATATACTGAGAAAACAGTACAATTTAGAAGATGAGCAAAAGATTTGAACAAACACTTCAAGGAAGATTGGTGAGTGCCAAATAAGTGTAAGATTCTTAGCTGGTCAGGCTAAGTAATCCCAGTGTTCAGAGCCTGAGACAGGAGGATTGCTATGAGTTCAAGACCTTATCTTAAAAAACAAAACGAAACACCGAAAGAGGGTTCTCAACATTGCTAGTCACTAGGAAAATGAAAATGAAATCGCAGTCAGATGCCATTGTACATTCATTAGAAATCTAAAATTTAAAAGACTGTCACACCAAGTACCTGTGTTAGCAAGGATATAGAACACTGAACTCTGAGACAGTGCTATTGGAAATGTAAAATGATACAGCTACTTTGGAAACAGTCTATTTCTTAAAAATAAAACACACCTGATACATTTACTCAAGCATTTTACTCCTAATTTCCCAAGAGAAACAAACAAACAAACAAAAAGCGTCTATACAGTCATGTATATAAATATTCATCGCAACTTTGTATTTGTATTAGCCAAAAACTGGAAACAGCACAAATGTTCAACTGGTGAATGGACAGATTACTTCTTATACAATGGAATACTGCTCAGGGGTAAAAATGCACAAACTACTGATACATATAGCATGATTGATTCCTGCAAAAAGGTTGAATCAAAGAAGTTGGGCTCCCCTTCCCCAAAATACATACTCTATGATTCCTTTTATATAAATTTCTAGAAAATACAGTGACAAAAAGCATTTCAGATCTTTATGGGGATGGTGAGAGATGAACTGGAGAGGGGAAGAGGGAGTAAATCCAGAGGGGCATGAGAAGACTTGAGATGGATGAATGCGTACGTTGTATTACCCTGAGGATGATAATTGTTCCATATACGTATGTCAGAACTTAGCAACTGTACATTTTAAATATACATAGTTCATTACCTTGTCACACCTCAGTAAAGCTCTTAAAAATTAAAAGATTGCTGGTCTTTAATTGTTGGCCTGTTGTTAAATAAAATTCCAAAGTGTTTCCAGAAGAGTGGACCTCAAGAAATAAATATTGTTAGATTTCTTTAAGATTTCTTGTTAATTTCTTTTTTTCTCCTCCTTTTTTTTTTGGCTTTTTGAGACAGGGTCTCATTATGCAGTTCAGACTGGCCTTGAACTCACTTAGTAGCACAGGCTGGTCTTGAACTTACAACAATTTTCCTGTCTCAGCCTCCAGAGTACTGGGATTACAGGTGTGAGCTACCATGCCTGGCTGTTAATTTCTTTAGTAATGATAATGACTTGCTTACAGAGATTACTTTGCTAGATCCTAAATTCTTTATATTTTAACTCATTTAATCTTTATGACAACCTAATGAAGTATTTGTTCTTATTATCCCCATTTTGTGAGTGAGAAAATCAGTGTTCAGTAACTTGCTCATGGCCAAAGCTAGAGAGCAGCTTGGCCAACTTCGACTCAGGCCTCAACTCTCCAGCACTCCTGTTCTCTGGAACAAGGACGATAGCAGTACAGAGGCTCCGAGTCAGCTGTCAGAGCCAGGGACGGCCAGCAGTTTGAGTGTCCCGTCTCTGAAATGCTTGGATTTCAGGCCTTTAAAAAATGATTTACATATACTTAATGGGATGCCTTGGAGCTAAGGCCCAAGTCCAAACAAAATTTGTTTCCTGTACACCTTAGACACATAGTCTAAAAATAATTTTATATATTTACTGTGCCTGTGTTCTTAGTTGCCACCTGTCACTTGAGGTCAAGTGGAAAATTTTCCATTTGAGGCATTAACATAGCAGTACACAAAAAGTTTGGGATTTTGGAGCATTTCAGAGTTTGCAGTTTTGAAGTAGAGAGGTTCAACCTGTAGCTCCTGTCTTAGAATACACACCGAAATTGTATTCCCTTCAAGTGACAAACCTATTGTGACTGATAATGACATTTGAAAAGTCAGAGTTGCGGGGCTGGGGATTCAGCCCAGCAGTGTAAGTGCCTCCCTGGCAAGCACAAGGTCGTGAGTTTGATCCCTGGTACCAAAAAAAGAAAAAAAGAAAAAGAAAAGTCAAGTCAGAGTTGAGGCTTGTTATTTGTTACCACTGTAGCCAAAGCTGCTCACATCTGCCTCTCCAAGAGTTACTCCACCTGTGAGCACTACAGCACGTGGACAGAAGCTTCAGGTGTCCTGCTTATGCTCGCTGGTAAGGGTCAAGAACAGTTTGCTAAAAGTTCCTGTGAATGTGTACCTGCTGGCTGTTCTTAGGAATCATTTATAACAAAGTACATAAAGAAAGAAAATGGCTACAGTCATTGCAGTTTGTGATATAGTTGTGAAGAAATTTTTGACTTGTAAATTTTGAATGCAATTATAGGCGAGGAAGAAAGATGATAGGGCTTATAGTGGAGCTTCTTTCTTCGTTTCTTTCGTTCGTTCGTTCGAGACAAGATTCTTACTATGTAGGGTAGGCTGGCCATGAACTCGTCTTGTAGCCTAGGCTGGTCTCGAACTCACAGTGATCCTCCTTCCTCAGCTTCCCAAGGCCTGAGGCGTGCACCAGCATATGTGGTGAACATGCATTGCTTGAATAGCAAATGGAGGATAACAATACCTTCTCACAAGTGGGAGAATTAAATTATGTTACTATATATTAAAAACTCTGAAAATTCCAGTGTATTATGTAAATTTTCATTTTATGCAAAAATGTTATATAGAGGAACTTACTGCAGAATTGTTTGTGTCTAAGTCTATCGTGTATATAAATCTAGAATAGTTTGATTTATAGGTAGCTCTGAATTCTCTAATAAAATTAAATGACTGAAATATTTGAAACTTTTGTACATTATAAAAATATTTTAAATTTCCTTGTAATCATTTTAAAAGTTGTCTTGCAATCATTTTTTAAAACTTGTATTCCACTACCCATTTATTGGTATAACTGCTAATAATCAAGTGATAAGACAATTTGAAAACAACTATGTTATTAAAATTTTATATAATAATAAATACTTGATTCTTTAATTTTTAAGGTTAAAAAATGTAATATGACTTCGTGTCTTATGTTCTTCAGAATCAACAAAAGCAAGATCAGGATGTTAAGAAGGCTGAACACATGTCAGTACAAAGTCGTTTAATGTGTGCACGAAATATATCTGATACTGCTCTTTTACAAGGTAAGGCTTTTCATAGTAAGTAATACAATGGTTTGATACTTGTCCTAGTATTGAACAATAGATGATGAGAATTTTTTTTCACATTTTTTAGTGCATATTGCTTATACAGATTAATAGGTTTTATTTTGAAAAACATCTGCATGTACCTAATAAACTGACCATTTTACCCTCCATCACCCCTCCTGGACTCACTTTCCCCCTTAGTTTTGTGTTTGGGGGCTAGTACTTATAATATATTTCAGTCATACCCATCTCCCCTAGTACCTGTATCCCACCATTTAAACGTTTCTACTGGTATTGTGTTTGCAGCACATACTGATTACATTTCATTTTGGAGCTGGTACCTGTACATAATTCATTATAATGCCCTTTTATATCCCTTTGCCCTCCATGGCCCCTCCATCTTTTGGTTGATTTTTCTTTTTACAAAAGCTCTATCTCCCTGTTTTCTATTATCTGTCTTTTATTTTGCTCTTTAATTTATGTATATATTGGGTTTCTTTTTTTGGGGTCTTTTTTGAGACAGAGTCTCACTATGTAGTTCAGGCTGGCCTTGAGCTCACAACAATTCTCCTGCCTCAGCCTCTAGAGCACTGGGATTATAGGTGTGCGCTACCATGCCTGGTTTATATTTTGGATTCTATACAAGAGAAATCATGCAGTATTTAAGCTTGTATGTTTGAATTATTTTAACATTATGCTGTCAAGTTGGGTCCATTTTCTACAAATAACTCAAGTTTAGCCTTCTTTATGGCATAATTATGCTCCATTAGATGTAAATACCACATGTTCTTTATTCATGTATTGAACATACAGACTGCTGCCAAGATTTAGCTATTATGAGTTGTGGTGCTATAAATATGGGTATGCATGTATCACTATATATGATGTCTTTAACTCTTTCAGAAAGATATTTAGGAAAATATTTCCATAGTGGTTATACTAGTTTACATTCATACCAACAAGGCAGAAGGATTCCTTTTTTTCCCCCTGTGGCCTCTCCAGCATTTATTTCTTGATGAGAGCTATTCTTTCTGGAGTAAAATGGAATCTCAATTTTGTATGTATATTTCTCTGAGACCAAAGATATTGAACATTTTTTAATGTATTATTGGTTGTTTATATTTCTTTGGGGAAGTGTCTGTTCATTTCAGTTGCCCATTTTTTGAATGTGTTTTTTATTTTGGTGGCTCTGATTTTTTTGAGTTCTTTATATATTCTAGATACTAGTCCTCTGTCTCAGAAATAGCTGGCAAAATTTGTAGGTTGTCTTTTCACTATGCTGGTTGTTTCATTTGCTGTGCAGAAGCTTTTTAATTTAATATAATCCCATTTGTTGATTCTTGATATTATTTCTTGTGCAACTGGGGATCTGTTCAGAACATTTTTGGCTACTATGTCTATGTCTTCCAGAGAACTATTTTATCTTCCAGCTGATTCTTTCTGTGTTAACATTTAGATCCTTGATCCATTTTGATTTTAGTTTAGTACATGATGAGAGATGCCCTTGCTACCTGCCCCTTGCACCTCTCTATAATGAGAGTTCTTTGCTTGTATATACATTGTCACCTTGTCTCTAGTTTCTTTTTCTCTCACATTTTTGTTGATTTGGATGAATAATCTTGTATTTTACCAATACGCATTATTTATAATTGATTTTTAAAATCCTTAGTTGTTTTTTCTTAATGTTACCTTTTTGATTCTTTTTTTCAGGGAGGGGGTCTCTTTGAGACAAGGTCTTGCTATGCAGTTCAGACTGGCCTTGAGCTCACTTTGTAGCCCAGGCTGGTCTCAAACTTGCAATGATCCTCCTGCCTTAGCCTTCTGAGTGTTAGGATTATAGGCATGTGTCACCATGCCTGGCCACCTTTTTGATTCTTGTATAAATTAAATATCAGTCTTTTTTTCTGTGCCTAGATCTATGTGTATATCATTGCTATCTGTCTTAAGTTATACTGTGCTTCGGGCAAGAATTGTGGCTGTAAAAAAAAGAATTATGACTGTTAAAAATTTGTAACAACTGTTTAGTGGTGTAGAGTGACACTGACCAACAGTTATAATATAAAAAATAAATAATTCTCATATTACATATTATTGTAGGCGTGAAATTTTCTATGCTTCTGTGTTATCAAAGTTGTAGAATCTCACAGTCAGTATTAAGATATTTTGATGCTGTCTTTATGCTTCTGCAAGGCTGTTGGCTTTGTGCTTTGTTTGCCTTCTTACTTTTCAGTTCTTTACATCTCATATAACCCAAGCTTTGAAATTTGGCAGTGGAAATTAAGATCTCTTTTGTTTAAAAACTTTCCACAAATCAGAAAGAAATATTAAGAGTATTTTGAATAGTAGAGTTTTTTTGGTTGTTTTTTGCTTTGAAATAAAATGGATTTGAAAAAAACAAGAGCTGATTTTTATTTAATTTTCAAGTAATAGTTGAGTGCGTGTTATTAAATGTTATTGTAATTGCAAATGTTACTATGGACATAAATGAAGGAAAAGTGCTCGTGGCGGTTACTCAGCTTATACCGGGGCTGGGAGCAGGGCTGCATGAAGACACGTTGCTTAGCATGTGCCTTTGAGCCTGTGCATCTCACACATACCAAGATTATGCCATGGGGTTTTACTCTTCCATTTTTTCCCCTCTTCTCTTGCTCTGACTTTTCAGAATCTTGCCCTCTTGGCTTTTTTAAAACCTAAGCACAGTACATTAATGTTAAATTATATTTTAGAATCCTTTGCAAAGTTGCCTATATTATATTGATTATATGATTATATTAATCATGATAGTTGTGTAGGTATGAGAAAATAAGTGTTCTTAAGATAATATGACTTGATGTTCACTTACTGTTCCCACTCATGGTCAATTACAGTTCATTTAGTTTGGTTTTAAAATTTTTTTCCTTAAAATTAGAAGTGAATTAATTTATATGAAAATACCTGTGGTAAGATTTTGAGACTAAAAATCTCTCTTTAGAAGTCACATTGTTTTCATTTTTATATACATGGAAATGGCCACAGGATGGCAATAGATGCATTTTTGTTCACATATGACAATGCTGTTAAGAAATGTCCAGTTGACATTTATTTAGTAAGTCAGTAAAAATTGTAAGAAATTGAAGGTGTTAGCCAGTAGAAGAAAGTTTTACTTAGGAAAGGTTTAGAACATGTGTGAAATTTTTGCATTTAATTGTACACCTTTCTCAAAAAGTAGAGCATACCTATTTCAGCCTTGAGTGAGACACAGTGAATTGTAACTACCCAGTGAGTTGTTAAAAAGATCATTTTACACTGAAGCCAAGTCTCTCACTCTATAACTGCTACACATCTTCATAATGAGTATTTCCTGAGTGAATATGATTGCCTTGGCAAATGCACTTAATTATGACTTTTTTCCCATAGATTTTGTGGATGTCAGTTTTTTTTCCTTCTTTTATGAAATTCTGAGACATTGCCAAACTTTTCAGAGAACAGGAGAGTCAGAGTGCCAGAATAGTCTCTAGGGCTCTCCAGACTTTGGGTGACCTTGAAGCAGTTCAATCTTGTGTCTTATACAGGGGCCTTAAAGATAAGGAAATTCACCTACCACAGGGGACTCAAACCCATATCTTTCCTGGGGGCTAAATGGTTCTAAAATACTTGGACCTCAAATTATGGCTATTTCAGGGGCAAGTATCATATATTTCACTTTGAAGTGTTCTGTGGTTTAATATGTACATATAAAGACATTAAGCAGCTTATTAGCAATACCAGCTCTGCCCAAACTGGAGATATGGCAGGACATGGGTTCCAGCACTGTGATGCTGAGAAATCTGTAAAATTCTTGCATTTTCCTTTGCACCTTTATGATTACTTTTAAATTTTAATGTAAAAGAGAGAAATTGAGTTGATTTGTTCTGAAAGATGGTTAAATAGTACTCTGTCATTTGGTATTAAATTCATTGAGCATATGTTTAACCACATGATACTACTTGTCTGAATTTATGTCCTGATTAATATGTCTAGCAGTTTTATAGAAAGTAACTTTAAAAAGTGATTTTGGGGACTGGATATGGCATATATGCCTACCTGACAAGCACAAGGTCCTGAGTTCAATTCCTGGTACCAAAAAACAAAAGCAAAACAAAAAAAACCATGTAACTGAAAAGTGATTCTCATTTTTATGAAAATCTACCATGCAAGTTAACTTTCATGCCATCTTTTGCTGTAGAAGTTAAATTTCTTTATACAAACAAGAAATTACTGTTAAACTCATTTATGTGCTCTGAACCCAGAAACAAGTTCTAAAAAGTAATGTGCTAAAATAGTTTGCTTTTTAAAAATATTTTTCTTGTTTAGTGTTTTTTAAAGAAAATATTAAGGATAGCTGGGCATGATAATGCAGGCTTATACTCCCAGCACTTGGGAGGCTGAGGTAGGAGGTTCACTGTGAGTTCCAGGCTAGCCTAGACTACATAGTGAGTTCAGGGCCAGCCTGCACTACAGAGCAAGACCCTGTCTCAGAACAAATAAACAAAAAATTGGAGAGTCAAATGTACTAATTGTATACTACAGTCAATAGGGAAAAATTAGTTGTTATGCTTTATGGTTAAATGCTAGGGCAGATTGAGTTGTTAGAGTTGCTTGGAAGTCACAGCATTCTTCAGTTTTCTTGTAGGTTTTTTCATGTTGCTCAGAAAATATATATCAAATTGCTTAAATTAATAGATGTAATTGCAGAATTTGCCAGAGTCAGTTTACATTTTTGTGGGAAGTATTCTCACAGGATCTCATGGCTTCATGTCCTGAGGATAATAGCACCTGGCCACCTCAGCACCTTTCTTGTCTCATATGTTTTGATTATGATACATAGGAATTAGGAAATTCAAAACTTGCATGTATTTAGAAGCTATTTTTGGCCACTTGTGCAAGTAAAATCATTTTCATACCTTAGTATAGTGATAAGTTTTTGGTTTTAAATTTTGTTTGCCTTTGTGCGTAACTATCCACCTAGAGGAGCCTGTTCTAAAATCGAAAAATTACTATAGCTGTTAGAACTATAGTTGATCTTAGTAATTTTAAAGCCACAGCTAAAAATTTTATAAGTTATTATTTTTTATCATCTTAAAGTATACTAGTGATTTCAAAACCATGTGTGTGGGAGCAGGATTTGAGGGTATAATTCAATGATGGAATGCTTGCCTAGCATGAGTGAGGCCCTGGGTTCAATTTTCAGCACAAAGAACAAAGCAAAAACAAAATGTGTCAATCTCTGATAGGGAGTGGATAGGACACAGACCAACAAGTCTGCCCAAAGTCCATAGATTTAAATATGGAAAAAGCATTGTCTGGAGAAGTCTTCCACAAAGAAGACTTTATTGGTTAGTAAAAAGAGAAATTTACTTTGAATGTTGCTGAATTTTGGAGTTTTGTTTCTGTCTAGAATGAGGAAAGGAAAAAGAGCATTATTTCCACCCTAACTACAATAAAATGTCAGACAAACTACAAAATGGTAACATTTCTTGCACTCATCAGACAGTGTATGGTAGAGAGCAACTAAGTAGCCTAAGTCCCATGGAGGTAAAATGCCTCCAAAAAGAGACAGACACAGGCCCTGTCTCCCATGGCCAGAACACAGTCACTAGAGGAGAAATCAAGCACCGGCCAGGAGGGCCGTGTCAAAGGTTCATACCCAGGGTCCATAATGAATTCAAAACCACCATAACTGAAGAACAAGTAATCCTATCAGAATGGAGGAGTGACCCGAAGAGATACTTCTCCAAAGGAAGATGTGGAAGAAAAAGAACTCATAGGCAGTATTGATGGGAATGCAAATTAATAAAGCCACAGTAGAAAATGGCATGGTGGTGCCTCAAAAACTAAAACTAGATCTACCTAATGACCCTGCTATTCCAAAGGAATTGAAGTCACTTGCATACCTATTTTTTTTTTTTTTTTTGGTACCAGGGATCAAGCTTGCCAGGCAGGCACTTATGCCACTGAGCTAAATCCCCAATGCCCATGTTTATTGTGGCACTATTAGCATTGCTGAGGTGTGACAATACATATAGACAAGAGTACTACTCAGCCATGAAGTAGAATGAAACTATGTCATTTGTAGGAAAGTGGATGAAACTAGAGGTTAAGCCAGACACAGAAAGATAGATATCACACATTTTCTCTAATATGTGGAAAATAGAAAAATAAAAGAGAGAGACCTTTAATAAAGGGAAAAAGGATGAAGGAAGGAGACAAGATATATACATGTATGAGTCATCATGAAGCCTATTTATTTGCACACCTAAGGTTTTAATAATTATAATAAAAAAGAAACATTTGTCTAAACTTAAGGTGGGTTGCTAAAGGCCATAAACCCATGCCACAGACCCATTGATCCACTGGTCCATGCTGCAGCAGGCTTTTTTTAAAAAATTAATTTTATTAGTATACTATACATAATGATCATATTCATCATAGGGAATTTGTACCTATACAAAATAGGACTTGTGTCTTCTTTTTTCCCCATTTCCCTTCCCTCCAACCCCTCTTCCACTCCTTATTTACAAAAGCTTTGTTTCCATTTTTTCCTTTTCCCTTCCTTGCCTTCCCCCTTCCCCATCTCTTGTTCTCCTTCATATTTGAACATTTTTTTCCTACTTCCTAATATCTATTTGCCATTTTGGTTCTTTTTTCTCTTTGGGTTTCTCACATTAGAGAAACAATGAGATATTTAAACATGTGTGTCCATTGTATTTCACCTAAGAGTGTGGTCTCTTGAGGAATCTCCACCCTGATTTCCACAGTGACTGCACCAGTTTACACACTGCCAAGAGTGGAAAAGGGTTCCTTTTTCCCCCCGGGCTGTCCAGTATTTGTTATTCATTGATTTTTTTGATGACTGCCATTTCTTTCTGGGGTGAAATGGAATCTCAGTGTTGTTTTAATTTGCATTTCTCGAATGACCAGTGATGTTGGACATTTTGTCATATATTTATTTGCTGTTTGTACTTCTTCATCTTAGAAGTGTCCATTCGTTTCAGATGCCCACTTTTTTTTTATTTTAAAGAAAATAAAACAACAAAGTAGAACAGAGTAAAACAATGCAGATAACACGATTTCAGAAAAAGACAGCAGGAAATCAACAGCGGCTACCATAATGTCTCTTGTTTTCTTCAAAATAGTTGTCCATACCTTCACACACAATAAGTTAATACACATCAAAATAGTATAAAAGCAATCAAAATACAATAATGAAAGCTTTAAGGGCTTTCAAGACCAGACACTAGGAAATCAATAATGGCTACCATATCTTGTTTTCTTCAAAGTAGCTGTCCATATCTTCATATATATTGGAATCAAAGAATTGAAAACACACTAAAACCAAGAATAAAAGCATTATTGGCTTTTGAATCAAAATGAAAGGAAATCATCAATGGCTACCATGATGTCTTTTTTTCTTCAGTGTAGTTGTTCATACTATCACACATACTAAAATCAATTCTTGTATATTCTTTAGGTGAAGTTCTAGGCACATACAAGCATATACATGTACATGTATCCTTTCTATATTAGAGGAAAAAACAAAACAACAAATAAATAACTATATCTAAGAGCCCAAAACAATAATAATGTAGTCTTTCAAAACAAGGTGGTAGGAACATAACAGTTTTTGTTGTTTTGCAGTTATCTTCATAATTCTTATTTGAATTACCAGGTATAGTCATCCAAAATTGATCTAATCCTACAGATGTTATCTGTTTTGTTCCAAGAACGAACAGTATTAGTAGTACAAACATTTTAGTAATCTTAAGTGTATATATATGAATTTATATCTGATTCATTTCTTTTGCTTCTTTTCTTTTTCCCTGTGTTATTTTTTCCTCTTTGGGCAGTTTCTTATGCTTTCAAAATATTTATTGAAGATTTTGTATCTTATTTACGCTTTCAGTTTCTTACACTAGGGAGACAATATGGTATTTACACATGTGAGTTTGATTTATTTCGCTTACAAGTATGGTCTCAAGTCGCATCCATTTATTTTTAAAGGCTCAATGTGGTCTTTCTTTATAACTGAGTAATATTCCATTGTATAAAAATACCACATCTTTTTTATCCATTCCTCAGTTGATGAGCATTTGGGTTGTTTCCAAGATTTAGCTATTACCAATTGTGCTGCTATAAACATGGGTGCACATATATCACTGTAATATGATGTTTTTAGTTCTTCTAGGAATATGCCCTGAGGTGGAGTAGTCAAATGGGACTTCCAATCCCAGCTTTTTGAGGAATCTCCAGACTGACCTCCACAGTGGTTGCGCCAGTCTACCCTCCCACCAACAGTGCAGAAGAGTTCCTTTTTCCCCACAGCCTCTCCAGCATTTGTTATTGGTAGTTTTCTTTATCCTGGTTATTCTTTCTGTAGTGAGATGGAATCTCAGTGTGGTTTTAATTTGCATTTCTCTAATGACCAATGATGCTGAACATTTTTTCATGTATTTATTTGCCATTTGTATTCATCTGAGAACTGTGTATTCATCTCAGATGCCCATTTTTGGATTGGGTCTTTAAATTTTGGGGGTCTGATTTTTTAAAAATTCTTTATATGTTGTAGATAGAAGTCCTTTGTCTGAGGGACAGTTGTCTAAGATATTTTCCCAATTCATGGGTTTTCTTTTTGCTTTGTTGGAGATTTCTTTTGACATGCAAAAACTTTTTAATAAGATGAGATCCCAGTTGTTGATTCTGGGAAGTATTTCCCATGCAGTTTGATTTTTGTTCATTAATTCTCTTCCAACCCCTATGTCTTCAAGATTTCTACCTACTTTGTTTTTCAGTAGATTTAGTGTTTCTGTTTTAATGTTTAGATCTTTGATCCATTTTGAATTTAGTTCAGTACATGGTGATAGGCATTGGTCTGGTTTTAGTTTTCAGCCTATGGATAGCCAGTTTTTCCAGCACCACTTGTTAAAGAGACTTATCTTTCTTCCAGTGAACATGTTTATCCCCTTTGTCAAAGATAAGGTGGCTGAATGTGTTTGTAGTTGTGGTTGTATCTTCTAATCTATTCCATTGATCTTCAAGTCCATTTTTATTCCAGTATCGTGCTGATTTTATCACAGTAGCTATGTAATATAACTTCAAGTCAGGGATTGTGATGCCTCCTGCCTTGCCTTTGTTGCCCAGAATTGCATTTGCTATTCTAGGTGTCTTCTGGTTCCAGATGAATTTTAGGAATGATTTCTGTAGATCTGTGAGTTTTGCTAATGGTATTTTAATTAGAATTGCATTAAATCTGTATAATAGTTTTGGGAGAATGGCCATTTTTACAATGTTTGTTCTTCCTATCCATGAACAAGGAATGTCTGCATTTTCAGAGATCCTCTGATTTCTTTTGTCAGAGTACTGTAATTTTCAAATAGCTGTTTTACTTTCTTTGTTAGATTGATTCCTAAGTATTTCATTTTTTGGGTGCTACTGCAAAAGGTGTGGTTTCTTTTATTTTCTTTTTTTTTTTAAATTTTATTTAAAGAGGGGGAAAATAAAGCAAAACAGAAAAAAGAAGGGTAGAAAACAGAATTTCAAAAAAATTGAACAGTAAAAAATCATTAGTTGATACATTACATATTGTCTTCTTGGATGTAGTTGTTCAAGTTACAAAAATTAAAGCATACAAAGTGGACATTCAAACAGTGAGGCTGTAGACAGTTCTGTTCTCTGATCCAACAAAAACTTAGCAACATAATTATCAATCCTACACCCTTAAATATACATGCAGTTATATCCTTTAGAGCACCTGCTTTTCCTCCTTTTGCTTTTTAAGCCCATTATCTGTTTAGTTATATCATGTTTCAGGTTGCTCAGCACCTTACTGATCTGTTTTGTTGTTTTTTATTTTTTCTTATTTATTACTATTTTTTATTTTATTATTTTATTTTGAAGGTAGTAAAATACAGCAGAACAAGACAGGACATAGCCAATTGAGGCAGTGCAGTGAAATTGGTACAGAACCTCAGAGCAGGTTACTGGGATAACAGCAATAGGTACAATAGTATATCTGGTTTTCTTCACAATAGTTGTTCCTTCAATCAGGTAGAGCAATATTGAAGGAAATACCGAAATTATAAAAACAGAATATTGAATAGAGCACTACCATTGATCAGAACAGAGCAAAACAGAGATAAAAATATTTTCCTTCAAAGAGATGGCAGAAGAAAATCCCCTTATTTGCTATATTGCCTATAGTCAAATTCGCAAGAGATGCTCAGATCTCTGGCTCTCACTTGCTAGTGGCAGGGGATGGATGGGTGGATGTTTGATTCTTAGCCCACACCCCGGTAGGCTCACATCCGTCCACCAGAGGGGTGAACTGGCTGCCATTTTCCCAGTGCCCCAAGGTCCAACATGGCATGTTGTGGGTCTCAGGAAAAGCTGATATGGTTTTTGCCCTGGGGCAGCCGTGGCTTGCCAGGCCACAGCCACTTACCAGAGCAGCATGCTGGCGGCTGCCTGTTTTCCCAGTGCCCCAAGGTCCAACATCAGTTTCTCTTATTTTCTTAGTGAGTTTGTTATTTATGTATAGCAATGCTATTGATTTTTGAGTGTTGACTTTGTATACAGCTACATTACTGAATTTGGTTATTTTACCTAGGAGTTTTTCAATAGAGTTTTGGGGGTCTTCTATATAGAGTATCAGGTCATCTGCAAATAATGATAGTTTAACTTCTTTCCTATCTTCCTTTTATTTCTCTTTCTTGTCTAATTGCACTATTTTGAATAGGAGTGGTGATAGTGAACAGTCTCTTGTCTTGTCCTGATTTTAGAATGAAAGCTTTTAGTTTTGACCATTTAATATGATGCTGGCTGTTGGTTTGTCATAGATGGCTTTTATCAGATTGAGGTAAACATTATCTATTCCAATTTTCCATAGGGTTCTTAACATGAATGACTGTTGGACTTTATCAAAAGCTTTTTCTGCATCTATTGAGATGATCATGTGATTCTTTTTGGCTGTATTGATAGGATGGATTACATTTATTGATTTGCATATGTTGCACCATCCCTGCATCCTGGGATGAATCCCACTTGATCATGGTGTATAATCCTCTTGATGACTTGCTGCATTCTGTTTGCCAGTATTTTACTGAGAATTTTTGCATCTGTGTTCATTAGGGAGATCGGCCTGTAGTTCTCTTTTTGGTTGGGTTTTTCTCTGGTTTTGGTATTAGGGTGATACTTGCTTTCAGGAATGAATGAGGGAGAATTGCTTCTCTTTTCAATTTCATTGAAGAGTTTGAGGAATGTTGGCATTAAGTCTTCCTTGAATTTCTTGTAAAATTCCGCAGTGAATCCATTAGAACCTGGGCTTTTCTTCCTTGGTAAGGTTCTAATAACTATTCAACAGTTCTACATCTTCTTGATTCAGCTTTGATAATTCACATGTTTCTAGGAATATGTCCATTTCTTCTGTATTATCAAGCCTGTGAGAATAGAGGTTTTCGAAGTAGGTATTGATGATCTTCTGTATTTCCACAGGGTCTCTAGTGATTTCAACCTTTTCATTCCTTATTGCATGAACTTGAGTTTTTTCTTTTCTTTTTAAAATAAGGTTGGCTGGGGCTTATTGATTTTATTTATTCTTTCAAAGAACCAACTCTTTGATTCGTTAATTCTTTGTACTATTTTTCTTAAGTCTCTATTGCATTGACTTCCACTCTGATCTTTATAATTTCTTCCGTTCTTTTGGGTTTGGGCTTGACTTGCTTTTCTTTTTGTTGATGTTTGAGTGTAGCATCTGGTTGTTTATTTGTGTTCGTTCTGTTTTCCTGATGTGGGAATTCACCGCAATAAATTTCCCTCTGAGGACTGCTTTCATTGCATCCTGCAGGTTCCTGTAATATGTATGCGTATTTTCACTTACTTATAGATATTGTTTAATTTCTTCTTTAATTTCTTATATGGGCCCTTGATTCTTCAGGAGTGTGTCATGTAATTTCCATGTGTTTGTGGAGTTTTTGCAGTTTCTTTTGTCATTAATTTCCAGTTTTATAGCACTATGATCAGATAATAAGCATGAGATAATTTTGATTCTTTTGCATTTGCTTATGCATGTTACATGGGCTAGTATATGTTCTATTTCAGAGAATGTCCCATGTGCAGCTGAGAAGAATGTATATTCTGATGATGTTGCGTAGAACACTGTACACATCCACTAAGTCCATTTGTTTCACAGGTGTGATTCAGTTCTATTATTTCTTTGCTTATTTTCTGTCTAGTTGATCTGTCTCTTTGTGTCAAAAGGGTGTTAAAGTCTCTCATAATTGTGTTATTGCTTATTTGATTTTTCATTTCTATTAATATTTTTTTACATAGCTGGGTGCTCCCATATTTGGTGCATGAATATTTAGAATTGTTATCTTTCCTCTTGAAATTTTCTCCTAACTAGTATGTAGTGACCTTCTTTATCTCTGTTGATCATTCTTGGTTTGAAGTTAATTTTGTCTGCAAATAGAATAGCACTCCTTTTTTTTGAGTCCCTGTTGCATGAAGTATTGTTTTCCATCCTTTGACTTTCAGTCTATGAGTTTCCTTTTGGATTAGATGGGTTTCTTGTATACAGCATATGGTTGGATGTTATTTCTTGATCCATTCTGCCAGTCTGTTTCTTTTAATGGGTGAATTGAGGCCATTTACATTAATGGTTATAGCTGATACATATTGGCTCATTTTTGTCATGTTATCTTTCTGCTGTTGGTTCTTTACCTTTCCTCTCTCTTTAATTGTCTGCCCTAAGTGCTTAGTAGCTTTTTTCTGTTGATGTTCTTGGAGTTGTAGTTATTTTTATATCTATCTAGAACATCTTTTAGTATTCTTTGCAGAGTTGATTTGGTGGTCATGAAATTCTTCAGCTGTTCTTTATTGTGGAAGTATCTTGTTTCTCCTTCAGTTTTAAAGGACAGTCTTGCAGGGTACATCAGTCTGGGTTGGAACTCATTTTCCTTTAGAATTTGAAGTACTGCACTCCATGTTCTTGACTTCATTGTGTTGAGAAATCTGCTGTGGTTTGATGGGCTTTCCTTTATAGGTGATCTGTCTCTTTAATAGCTTTTAATATTCTGTTCTTATGTAAAATTTCTGAGATGTTGATTATTTTATGTCTGGGTGTAGATTTATTTTGGTTATGGCTAATTTGAGTTGTATATGTTTCACTTATCAGTATATCAGTTTCCTTTCCCATGTTTGGGAAATTTTCAGCTATTATTTTTGTAAATAGTCTTTTGATATCATTTGTGTTGTCACCTTTTTCATTTCTTCTTTTTCATTTACACCTATCTTTCAGCTATTATTTTTGTAGTCTTTTGATATCATTTGTGTTGTCACCTTCTTTTTCATTTCTTCTTTTTCATTTATACCTATCTTTCATTATTTTTCTTTGCATCATCTTGCAACTGTTGAATTGTTATTTCCTGGTTCCTCATTATTTTTAACAAATCTTTCCTTTCTTGTTCACTGGCTGCAATCTCGTCTTCTAGGTCTGAAAATCTATCTTTCACATTCATTCATTCATGCGGTTTTGCCAGCTTTTGATGGTTTTTTTGATTTCCTAGATGTCTCCTTGAATCTGTTTTATGTATTCTGTTGTTTTCTTACATTGTTTTTTAATTTAAAAATTTTTATTTTGAAGATAGTGAAATACAATAGAACAAGACAGAACAGCCAATTGAGACAGTACAGTGAAATTGGTACAGAATGTCACAACAGGTTACTGGGATAACAGTAATACATGCCACAGTGTATCTCGTTATCTTCATAATAGTTGTTTTTTCAATCAGGTATAGCAAAATCAAACCAAATACAGTACATGACAGAACTTATCAAAACAGGATATTGAATAGACCAATACAGTTAATCAGAACAAAGCAAAACAGTGATAACAATATTTGCCTTCAAAGAGTTGGTAGAAAGAAATACCCCCTATTTGCTATATTGCATATGGTCAACTTCCCAAGAGATACTCAGGCCTCTGGCTCCCATTTGCTAGGGGGGTTGGGTGGGGGAATGGGATGTTTGATTTTCAGCCTATGTACTGGTAGGCTCAGGGCTGCTTACCAGGGAGGCGGGTTGATTGCTTGGTTTCCCAGTGCTCTATAAGTTCCAACATGGCGTTGATCTCAGGAGACACTGGATGTGTTCAGCATTTCTTTTATTATATCATTTTTTCTTTTACTGGGGAGATTATTTCTTTTTGGGGCGGGAGTGCCAGACGAACTTAGGGCTTCACACTTGCCAGGCAGGTGCTGCATTGCTGAACTAAACCTGGGGAGATTATTTCCGATCTGAGTTCCTTTATAGCTTCCTGGAATTGCTTCTTTACTTCAGTTGCTATCGTTTCAGATGTTTCAGGAGTATGGCTTACATTTTCTTCTATGTCCTTGTATCCTAGGTTTGCTTGGGATGGACTGGAGGTTTGAGGTTGCATTTTACTCTTTCATTTTGTTATTTTCATGTATTCCCCAGTACCCTTGTGGCACTTGAGACTCCCCAGATGGGGGTGCATACTAGGTGGACCTTCAGCACTCCCCATGTGGCTCACCAGAGTACCTCAGCTGCTTGAGGTCACTGGGCAGAGCCCTACCAGGTTCTGAGTGGTGTAGTAAGGCTGAATGGTATGTGGAGTATATCGGGCAGGCTTTGAGCTCACGCCACATGGCACACCAGAGCTCTCCAGCTTCTTGGGGTCTCTGGGTATGGTTTTACCAGGTTCCAAGCAAAGACCCGCTGCTGTACAGCTAGGTAGGGATTGCTGTGGTAGGCTTCAGTTCACAGGTGGTAACTCCCAACTACCTGGGGGACGCTTGGTGGGGCCCAACCAGGACCCAAGTGATGACCTAAAGGTCCCACAGTGTTCAGGGACCTTGGGCCTACCAGGTTCCAAGCAGCGTCCCATGGCTGCACAGTTAGGTAGGGATTGCTGTGGCAGGCTTCAGCTCCAAATGCTCACTTTTGAACTGGGTCTTTAAATTGGGTGGAGGGTCTGATTTTTTTTTTTTAAGTTGTTTATATATTTTAGATATTAGTCTTTTGTCTGAGGAGTAGCTGATAAAAATTTTTTCCCATCCTGGTTGTCTCTTTATTGTATTGGTGGTTTCTTTTGCTGTGCAAAAGCTTTTTAATTTGATACGATCCCATTTGTTAATTCTTTGTAATATTTCCTATGCTATCAAGTTTCACTCATAAAGTCTTTACCTACTCCTGTGTCTTCCAGAGTTTTACCTATTCTATTTTCTAACAGATTTAGTATTTGTTTTAATTTTTAGATCTTTGATCCATTTCAATTTCAATTTAGTGCATGGTGAAATACTGTCTAGCTTTAGTCTTTAGCATGTGGAAAACCAGTTTTTCCAGCACCATTTATTAAAGAGACTTTCTTGTGGTGAACATATTTGGCCCTTTCATCAAAATGAGGTGGCTGAGTGTTTTTGGAGTTGTTTCTGCATCTTGTAATCTGTTCCACTGATCCTCAGATCTGTTTTTTTGTGAGTATCATCCTGTTTTTGTCATTGTAGCTCTGTAGTATAATTTCAAGTCAGCAATTGTTATGCCCCCAAAGTAGGCTGATTATATTTTGAACAATACAAGTCATTGAAAGCTGTAAAAAGGTTCATCATCACTGGAGTAGACCCATTGGCACCATTCGTAGGCTGCTTCTCTGTGCATCCCTAGACTGACATTGATAGTGGGGAGGTGAGCACCTCCTTCACCTGTAGAGATCAAGAGGCAGGGAGTGACTGCCACACCCAGAAAGACGTTGTCATGTGTTGGCTGATCTGTAAGAACAGAAACTTGAAGCCATGAGTATTGGCAGCACATCTGTCACATCCAAGGTACAAGTGAAACCCCATTGTGCCTGAAGAAGGGAAACAAAAAGCAACCCAGCTCTGTCCACTGCTAGGGGACACATAGGAGTGGCCTTTGGCAGTGTACCTGAGGCTCCTGCTGCTGTGGCAAGGTGGGAACTCTGCTGTACAAAAGGTGAGGCAGAACCTGGCTACCCACTAGAGTTGCAAAATCACTGAGAAAGCCTGCAGGAGACCTGGGCATAATCCTGACCACCTCCTGGGACACACCTCCTCCAGCCTCACCAGAGAGCAACAGAGTAAGAGGATTTGCTTTGGCCTCTGAGCAGGTGTGCAGAGAGAGCCAGTGCCACTGCAGTCAGGTGCACAGGAAGACTGGCATCCTAGGGCATGCCCTGGGAAAGGCATTGGATTTGAAGACAGAAAACAAGAAAACTGCAATGCCTCTCCCACCCCAAGGCACTCCACCTTTTTCTTTTTCCTTTTTTTTGGTTTGCTGAGATAGGATTTCACTCTGTAGTCTAGGCTGACCTTGAACTCATTGTGTAGCCTACGCTGCCTCAAACTCCTGCCAAGTGATCTTCCTGCCCAGCCTCTTGAGTGCTAGGATTTCAGGGGTATATCACCACACCTGACTCTACCCCCTTTTTAAGTGATGGGGGTTTCACTGTGTTACTCAGGCTGGCCCTGAATTCCTGCAGTCCTCTTGTCTCAGCCTTCGTAGCTGGGAATATAAATGCTTACCACTGCACCTGGCATAACCTACTGTTTTTTCCATTATTGTATATTGGTTTTATGGGGTAATGGGGTTCATTTTGGCGTTTTCATACATGTAAATGACATTCTTTGATTCACAATCTACACTTAAACCAGACAAGAATCAGAGACAACTCAGATGTTGAAACTGCCAGAGAATTTAAAATAACTGTGATTGTGGAAAAGGCCCCAGTTTAAAAAACAAGTTCTTCCTACTTACCAGTGTCCATCCTCCATTTTGATCCTTATTTATCCTTTGTTTTTTTCACATCACAGAAAAAATGCATCTGATTAATTTCACTTAAAATTATGTTCTTGGGGTACACTTTACAAATGACCCAAGTTTATCCTGTATGACAATAGTACTCCATTATATATAAATATCACATTTTCTTTAACCACTTATCTGTTGATGGGTATCTAGGCTATTTCAAGATTTAGATAGTATAATTTATGCTGATATAAATATGAGTGTGTAGACATCACTGTGGTTTGATGCTTTTAACTTTTTCCAGAAGATACATAGGAAGGGAACAGCTTCCTGTGTATCAAATGAACATCAAATGGAAGCTCTAGTCCTAGTTTTTTGAGGAATCTCCACACTGCTTTCACAGTGGTTGCACCAGTCCACACTTCCAACAAAAGTGGAAAAGGGTTCCTTTTCCCCACAGCCCCTCCATCATTTGTTATTGGTTGATTTCTTGATGACAGCCATTCGTTTTGGAGTGAGAGGGAATCTCTGTGCTATTAATTTGCATTGTTCAAATGACCAGTGATGTTGAACTTTTTTCATATAATTTGTGGTTTATACTTCATCTGAGAAGTGTCTGTTCATTTCAAATGCCCACTTTTGGATTGAGTCTTTAAATTTGGGGGAGGGTCTACTTTTTTTCGAGTTCTTTATATATTCTAGATGATAATCCTTTATTTTAGTAACAGCTGGCAAAAAATTTTTCCCATTCTGTGAGTTGTCTGTTTGCTCTGTTGGTGGTTTCTTTTGCTGTGAAAATGCTTTTTAATTGGGTATGATCCCAGTTGTTAATTCTTTTAGTATTGCCTGTGTGATCCAGGTTTGGTTTATAAAGTCTTTGTGTAGTCTGTTTTCCGAGTTTTACCTAATCTGTCTTCCAGTAATTTTTGTTTTTATACTTAGATCTTTGGTCAAAACAGTGGTGTTGTTTTACTTATCTCTGTACCACCTGCTGTCTACTACACTACTCTGAAGGATAGATTCTCAGTAAATGTGCGTTGAATCAAATATATTATGTATTCTCCCATCTAGTCCAGGAACTTTGTTAGGTTTTCTTTCTCTTTCTCGCCATTAATTTCTTCTTTTTCTTCCTCTTCTTCTTCCTTTCTCATCTTTGCTTCTTCCTTTTCCTCTTTCCCCTCTTTCTGTTCCCTTTCTTCTTCCTCCTTAAACCCAAGGTCTTCACACTGATATAAATCCCTAGGCCCTTTTATTTTATCTTGAGACAGGATCTCACTAAATTGCCCAGGCTGGGCTGGAACTTGTAATCCTCCTGCCTCAGCCTTCCAGATGTGCACCACCATGCCCTGCTCATTCACTCATTCCTGAGTAACTGTTCTATGTCAGTGTTGAAGTTAGGGGTTGCCGGGAGAATAGTTACATACAGGACACAGAATTTGTAATATTTTATGATGGTCACCCAGAGTTAAATACAAGAAAGTGCAGGAAGTCTGTCTACAACACTAAAGACCTAGAAAATCCAGCTGGATCCCACAGTAATGTCCTACACGAGTCCAGCAGAAGACCTAGAGCCCATGACGATGCCTCCCGTGAGTCCAGCTGTAGCCCTAGACTAGCCCATGACATTGACTCATGCAAGTCTGTTTCATGGATCTGCACTGGGAAGGCCCAAAGGTTAGTGGTGGAAGCTAGAAAGTCTGTGCCGGTGGGGTGAAGGATTTGTGCCAGTAGGTTGAGGGTTCTACACTGGAGCCAAGAAGCAACTCTCAAAATAAGGACCAGGGCTCCCATGAAAAGTACCACAGCCATCCTCAGCAACAGTGAGGTCCTGAACTCTTCTGACAATGAGAGTAGTCGAGTGCATGTCAGGATGCCAGCATGACAAGCTTCTCCTGGAGATTAAGCAACACATACGTGCCCCCTCTGGAGCCAGGAAGCAGTGGTCAACGTAAGGACCAGAGCTCCCCCAGAGTGAACTACAGCCATTCTCAGCGACAAGGTCCCGAGCTCCTCCAGTGATAATTGCTGAATTCATATCATGGAAGCTAGCCATGACAAGTTCCTCCAGCAGAATCAGTAGCTTCAGATAACAACATTTAGGAGAACCCACAATGCCAGTGCTCTTCCTCTCTGTGTCTCAAAAAAGAGACATGCTGGCAGCTTTCCTTAGGTAGGCCATCTATACTCAGCACCATGCTGATTTAATTCAGCTGGTGTTAAGTTGACCACCAGTTTTTAATCCATAACAGTCAGACATGTTTTTAAAGCCTTGAGGATACTGTGAAACAGCAGGTGGAGTCTTTGCTTTCACAGAGCTTACGTACTTATGAACATAATATAAAATACAAGTAAACATTTACAACAATTTTGGGTAATGATAAAAAAAACCAAAAGGCTAACAGAAGAATTCTGTGTCCGCTGAAGTGAATATGAAGTGAATGCTAATGTTAGAAAATCTGCATTTTGTAGCCATCATACTACATTAGATCAGGTAAAAATTATTGATGAATGTAAACATAGAGAGAAATTTTGATGAGGAGTAGACTATTTGCATAGTTTTAAAGTATCTCCTTGAAAATTAGTCTATTAACTCAAAAGGGAAAACAAAAGACAGTAGTGCCATAATGGAGTGATAAAAATTAGTGTTGCCATAGCAGGACAGGTGAACTTCATGCACCTCAGATGTGATACCTGAGGGTTGACCATGTAGAGGCTGTTGAAAGCTGTGGGTCTGGATGATACCACCTAAGCACTGAGTGTAGATAGGAAAGAGAAACATTCCAGGCTTAAGGTCTCAGACATTTCCAAGATTTACAGGTAGGGAAAGGAGAGAGGCTAGCAACAGAGGCACTAGAACCAACAAATTACCATTGTACAGTGTCAGGAAAGGCATTAGTTAGCTGCACATTTTATGGGAAGAAACATTCTCTGATTTAACGCTTTTCATTCACAAACTTCTGATTAACTCATTCTAATTCTGTCCTATAAAAGTGTTAGGAACTAAGGTTTTGATGAGACAGCCTTCAGATATTTCATGACAGTAATCACAACCCAAAATCTTCATGTTATATTCCTTTTCAGTATCTTTGCATAATATTGTTGATAGGCTCCTTACTAGTTTGATCATACTTCTTTAGTTAGTGTGTTTTGCATGGAGTCACACTAGGACAGAACAGTCACTGCTAACTATGCTAGATCTGTTTCTTGTCCCAAGCCTACAATGACAGAACTTGTATTTATCAAATGGTTTTCATTATCACAGCAAAATTTTCAGTTTGTGAAGGTGCTGAAAAACTGTTGCCTGATACTGCTTGTCTTGGTTACTTTTCTGTCATTGCTGAAGCAAAACACCCACCGCCCAAATTTATTTAGCTTACAGTTTGTGGAGGTTTCATTCCATACTCAGCTGGCTCCAAGGCAGGATGGCACATGGCAGAGCGCAATAGTTCATGGCAGCAGAAAATAGCAAAAGCAACAAGAGCAAAAATGTAAGTACATGAGAGAAGATTCTTTCTGTCCCTTATAGTGTATGTAGGCCACACCCACCCCATGTAGTACTCACGCCCATAATCCCAGCACTAAACAATCAGTTGATCACAAACTAGATTCAGCTGCCACCGAAAAGCAGGCCCATGACTGCATGAAGCTTTGGAGGACATCCAGACACAAGCTATAATAATACTACTGTTTCAGTGTTCTAATAGAACTGGCCAAGATTTGTTTTAGCAACTTGGTATCAAGCTGTACTTCCAGTTACCTTCCATAGCTTTGCAGTTGATGTTTTATGCATAAATTTTTCATTGTTAATATTATCTTGATAAGTTTCTCAGTAGGTCTTTCCTAGTTTCTATTTATTTATTCAAAACATTTTTTACTTTTATTAGTACATTTCTGGTGTAGTACATAACAATTACATTCATCATGGGGAGTTGGTATATGTACATAATACATCTGGTCTCTATTTTTTTTTTTTCTGCTCCCCTGTTGTGGATTATCTACCCAACTCAGAATTGTCTTTTAAAAATATGTATCAGATCATATGATTTCCTGCTCAGAAAGCCTTTTGAGGACTTGTTTCCACATCAAAATAAAATACAAACTCAGGTAACTTAAAAGGCCCTATATGATCTGCCTCTTGTCTTCCCTGAAATCTATTAGCTGTATTTATTTATTTAAATTTTGATTTTTATTAGTAAATGTTTGCAGTGCATAACAGTTACATTCATTGTGGGAAGTTGGTACATAATACATCTTATATTTTTATATTCCCTCCTCCTTCCCACCACTGAGATGTATTTGAAATGAGATTAAAATGTCACTTGATAAAACTTTTTTTATTAAGCTTATACTAGTCCATCAGGTTTGTATTTTTATAGTATAAGTACCTCAAAAAAGTAGAAATGGACAATTTCTGAAGAAGTATGTAGGAAATTATCAATATGCCTGTAAACAGAAGTGAAACTAACTCTTTTTATAATTGAACCCAAGCTCTAAGAAATAAATTTACTAATCCAAGGCAAGAGTGTTATTTCATGCATTAAGAAAAGCTTTGAACACAGTTACCAGAATTAATTGGTTCTTTGATGAGTGATGTATTGATTCTTGATGACTTTTAACATCTTGTCTTAGTTTTTCTTTTTCCTAACCATATTTAATTAATTAAATGTTTCACTGATGTGTTATATATTGATTCTCAATGCCTTTTATATAAGACTAAAATAAATAACATGTTTTAGGTTTTATTTTTCCTACTTTTTACATGGGAATTCGGTTTATGGTTATCTAGATACTAACAACTTCTTGGATTCAATCACTAAATTTAGTCAAAATGGTCACATAGCGGGTGGCACAAAACAATTTTTACTTTAAAAGCATATGCTAGCTGTATTTGCCAGGCTTGATGGCACATGCCTATAAATGCAGCTTCCTGGGAGACTGAAGCAGGAAGATCACAAGTTCAAGGCCAGCCCTGGTAATTTACTGGTACTTTGTCTCAAAATAAAATAAAAAAGGGCTGAGGAATATAATTCAGCAATCTTCAGCATCATACACACACACAGGGGAAAATACTTTTGTTAGGAAATACTAAAGACAGTATCAGTCTATATACCAAAATGTTGCTGTACTTCTGTTTCCCTGGTTTCCTTCAGAATTACCTTGCATGAGATACATGACAGTCAGCTTGGCTTATGAGCCAGCTGCCTAGGGAATTAGTGAAGCATACATCTGAATGTGTCTAGGTGGGTCGTGGAAGTGTGACTTAGGTACCGTATCTAGTCCCTGGTCCCTGGTCCCTTCCTTTCTGGCACTGTTTCCTTGCTTTGCATCCCAGCCACTGTGAACTAAGCAGCTTTTCTACATTATACCCTCTTGCCATGATGTTTCTGTCTTGGAGCCAGCCAACCATGGACCGGACTTCTGAAACCTTGAGCCAAGTTAAACTGTCCATTAAGTTTTGCGTCTCAGGTATTTTGACCCAAAAATGAGAATGCTTACAATACAGGATGAAAGGTCCAGTAGAACAAGAAAGGTGTTTTTAAGGGTTCAGCTTCAGTTTTTAGGATGCAAAGAGTCAGAGCAATAATCTAGTCAGTGCATGGTCTGCAAATTGGGAAACCTAATAGGTATTTCATGTACTGAAACACTGTTCATGTTTCCACAGATAAATGTTAAGAAACATAATCATTTTTATTATTATAAAAGAACAAAACAAAGCAGGGTTACTTAATTATAAAATATATTCAAATATGTGCATGAGAAATGCTGTGTGATACATGTCATTATTTTAACAGTTTCTTCTATGGGCTCCTTAGCCATCACCTAAGAATGGTAATTATAAATTTAAGGTGATCTTACATGTAGTATCAGTTTTCATCTTTAAGTTTTTGGTAGTGCTGGGCATTGAGCCTAAGTCCTTACACATGCTAAATATGCACTTTACCACTAAGCTGCATCCCCAGCCCTAGGTGCATTTTCTGATTGGTAGTAATGTAGAAGCCCAGGTTGTGCTGGCATTTCCAGTAGAAGAAATGCAATTACTTGTGAATTATTTTATGCTCTGTTAAAATAGTAAAAACAAATAGTTCGTACACATATATGTACATATGTTTACATAAATATATACATACAGTCTTGTTTGTTCAGTACATACCTACAAAAGTCTTTCAATGAAATGCAGTTGCCAAAATGTATATTGAAACCTGCTTGTTAGTGTTATATTTGTCAAGTCAGAACAGACAGAGAACTTGGGCACTTTTTTGCCTGTGAATATAAGTAGTTGCAATATTATGCCAGCTAATGAAGTCAGAAAAATCATTAGGTATAAGTGTCCTAAGAGCCTTGTGATTATTGCTTTTTGTGTCATTCTGCCTACATTAACAACATTCAGAGTTAGAATGTCTTAGAAATATTATGTTGGATTTTCTAATTACTGTGTCAGCATGCTCAATCATTTTCTAAATTTAGCAGTTTCCTGAGGTAGTTAAGCCTATGTTCAGAGCACTTTACAAGAAGAGGCACAAAATTAGTTTCTGTTACCCATCTATTTCTCTCGGTGCCACTTATATAGTGTATTATATAAATGAAATATTTGTCTTCAGCAAAAAGGCCAGTACACCAAACTACAATTAATGAATATAAGAATTAGAAATCAAAACTCTGTTTAGTCTGATGAAAAATAGTTTCTCAAACTGTAACCACAAGGCTGCTTCTTGCTTGCATCAGCTCTGGGGGACTGTTACTGTCCTCTGCAAATTCTCCAGCAGGGTCTTGACTTTGTTGAATGAGCCAGTTGTTTTCCTTTGTGTTACCCATCCAGTGAGTTCCCATCTGGTTTGTATCAGATTGTTTTCACAGCCAGCAACTGCTGCCTTCTCGATATCCTCACACTTCAGGGCCTCGTGCTATCAAAGCATTGCTGTGATGGCCCTGCTAGCTGGGCCAGTACAGCTGTGCCTTGTAGCTTGGAACTATTCCCCAGAGCAGTGGTAACACAGAACTCTCACTGGCCCTGAGTCCCACTGGTGTCATGTGTACAGTGAGCAGGCACTCACCCTCCCTTTCCTTTCCCTCACCCTGCAACTTAACTATTCAACACAGAGTCTCTAAAGCTCTTACTTTAGGATATGGAATGGTGTTCTTATTTTCTAGTGACTTCCTGTATTTGAAAGCTCATTTTTCATTCTTTTCACTTTTTAAAAAGTTACCAGGTCTGGCCCTGGGGAAGTGAACAGGTCACAATGTCAGATTTAATTATTGTTTCCAAATTTAGTTAGGAATGCCTAGGTATGGCAAAAACCCATTGTAAAGACTACACAGATAATGCAGTGTATTTGTAGTGATAATCACAAGCCATAATTTGAGAGTGATTTTTATATTTAGGAAGGCTCTCCATCTAAGAAAATAAATTTTCTGTGTATAGATTATAGAGAAATTTAGCCTCAGTAAATACTAGGGAGTTATTATGCCTTCATCCTTTGAAGCTGTCAAGTGTCATTTATTAAGAACATTAGAATAGTGACATTCACACTCTGTGGCATGGTATAACATAGTAAAATTAAAATATTGTTGAATAAGAGTTACAGTTGCATTTAAGTACAGTTAATATTGTTGCTTTATAAACTTTTTTATGCCTAAAAAGGAATCAATGTATATTTATAGAACATATGAATATTTCAGAAATTCTTTCAAGATTAGTTAAAATTAGATATTTTGTGTTTTCAGGTAAATCCAGTGGGTAATTGTCATAGAGCATCATCTACCCTAGATAGTCAGGTATGAGTCAGTCTAGAGTGACAGCAGTCAGAAACTCACCTTGCTTCTCAATTGGTACAGCTCACTGTATTACAGGGTTTAAGGGAACTCATGTTTGTAGTCTGCAGCAGACATGGTAGCTTAGCTGAAACTGTTTACTTGCTGTGAAATATTACCTAGTAAGGTCAATAACTTGGCAATTTCATCATTAGAAATCAAAATTACCAAAGATATTACCTTTAATTCCTGAAACTAACCTTTTGGGTTTTTATTTTTCAATTTTACTCTTTTTTGGAGGAATAATACACATAGCATAGACACACAGCTTAAAGAACTGTCACAGTAAGACACCCTCATACAAGCAGGACCCAGAGCAAAAAACAACAGAACCAGTGTCACCTTAGCCTCCTTGTGGTCCCCTCAGTCACAGGCTTCACCCCACAGGGATGACACCATTGTTCTGACTTCTGGGAGCAAAGATTCATGCTCTTGTTTTTTGTACTTTATGTACATGAACTCCTACTGTTAGTATGGTTCCTTTCTCAAGGCAAACCTATTGTAATTTTTAAGATTCATTTAGTTTTTGACCATTATTGCATGCTTTTATAAAGAATTGTCTAAGAAGAACTTATTTTAGTAGCTATTTCACAGGCCATTGAATTAGCAGGAAGTGTGTTGTAGATAAAGCTGTCTACTAAAACATGGTCTCTCTGTTCTCAATCAAATTTTAATGTTGGAATGTCCTGCTAGACATTCTTGCCCCTAAAAGGCAGGCACTTTGTGTTACAGCAGTGCATATAGTACACTCAAGTCCTTACATGCTTTTCAGTGAGTTTTAATAATTAAATGTGCATTATTCAGATAAATCATGTCTGCATTCAGGATGGGTAGGTCATCTACGAGTCAGCAGTTGACTTTTTGGGAACTAGATACAAGCTTTTATGCAGTAAGAGCCTTTTTCTGAAAATATTATCATTTGAGAGAGTTGATATACTCCTAGATATACGGCCAGTGAATAACTTAATTTTGAAGATTGTTTCAAAAGTAGATAACCAAATTTGTATTTATTTATTTATTTATTTATTTATTTATTTATTTATTTATTTATTTTGGTGCTGGGACTTAAACTCAGGACCTTGTGCTTGCCAGGCAGGTGCTGGTGCTATGTATATTTTTAAATATCCAAATATTCCTAGTGTTTTTTTCAGTGAACTCACACTACTATTGAAAAATGCAGGTATCTTGAGTGGTGCTAATTTTAGATGTCACTTTATTACATTTTGTTTCAGATTCTGGAAATCCATTTCAAAAATTAATTTTTGTTTTGTAGGTTAAAAACCTGTTTTGAGGGACTTCATTTTTACATCTTTGCTTTATGTTAATAGATGATAGTCTATAAAGTTTGCTTAAAACAGTCTAAAGAGTTACAGATTTAAGTATTGCTATCAGTGAATCTTACCATTTAAGTTAGAAATACTGGGGCCAGGGATTTAGCTCAGTGGCCTAAGCGCCCGCCTGGAAAGTACAAGGTTGTGAGCTCGATCTCCGCTACCAAAAAAAAAAAAAAAAAGTTAGAAATACTAGCACAGGTATTATAAAGCTCAGATTTTAAATACCAGTAGTTTAAAATCTTGTGTGCTGACTATAACATAGCTTACTTTCTTCTTTCCCCTCCCCTCTCCTCTGTTCCCTCTGTCTCCCCCCCCCTCCCTTTCTCTCTCCCTCCCTCCCTTTCTCCCTCTATGTACTGGAGAGCTGGGCAGGAACTCTACCACTGAGTTACATGCCCAGGCCGTAGATTACTTTTAATTTGCACCCAGAGCTATGAGATGTTGGGTGATTATTTGAAGTGAATTGCTAAAGTATTAAGATAAGGTGAACATTTGGAGAAAGCACAGGGTGTTCAACTGGTCCAACCCCACATGGCTTCATTTAAAGCTTTTCCTTGTTTTCCCAGCCTGAGATTCCTTTTTCAAATCTGAGATCACTAGTTCTCTATTTTACGGTACCTTCAAACCGTTAAGTAAAGGTTAACAAGTCTGCTTTTGTGGTAAAGTTAAAAAGGATAGGTTATATACATAATTTAGGACTAAATTTCTATTCAGTTTACCCATGCAAAATTTTTATAGAAAACTAATAGAAATTTATAGATTGAATAATTATTTTCTCATCCTTTGACTTAAATCCCAGTTAATATTATTTCTTCAGTTTTTAACAGCAATTGAGGAGTCTAAAAATCCGGACCTGAAAGGCAATTTTCGAGTGGTATGATGTGGTACAGGTTGTTTCTTGCTTTAGCCCTCAACTGCAGATCTCAGTATTCACTCTTCCAGCTCACCGACCCTACTGCAAGTGAGCATTGGGAAGCTACAGATAGTCAACTCAGATATTGAGGAAGGGAATTTTTTTCACTGTTAGTATTTATCACATAAATTAGAAATCTCTCCCCATAGTGGATGAAGAAGTTTTATTTATAATGATAATAACAGTTGTAATAATTACCATTTATATACATTTCCTATATGTGACATTCTCTGCTAAGATCCTAAGTCAACCCAGTTAGGTAGATAGTATTCTTATTTTACATCCGAAGAACCCGATGAGACTCAGAAAAGACTGACACTTTATTTTCTACAAACAAATGGTTCTTTAAAGGACAGGACCTCTATGTACCAAGGTACCAACACTTTTGTGCCTGTGTTTGTACTGCATGTGCTGTGCACAGTCTGAAAGCCTGCTTTTCTAGGCCAAAGGGACCAAGCAGTAACTTCCCTCCCTCTGTGACTTCTGGAAACTCGGAGCCAGAATGCCAGGTAAAGAGATGTAGAATCTGATAGTTGATATGAGACCTGATAAAAAATACAATGAACATCTAACCAAACTTTTTACTTTATTACACATACTGTCTGTCATCAAGCCATACTGTCATCAAGCCATCTCAAAATACAGTACTCAGCCTTGCTTTGAGTATACTTATCCAGTTATTCTTGCACTTTCTGAAGCAGTTCTGGAAATCTTCTTCTATGAATGTCTTGTTCCATCGTGACTGCCTCAGTGTCCTCAATCCATTCAAAATGTTTGGCTTTTGTGGTTATTTTGGCTTTGGGAAGAGCTAGAAATTGCATGTTGCCTGATACAGTAAATGAGATAGATGAGGACACATCATAGAATTTTATTTGACAGAAATTACTGTAAATATTTTGGGACAGTTCAAGATATCAAGGCAGCCACAGAAAGACACTTAAGAAAGAAGACTTGCAGAACTGCTTCATAAAGTGGCAAGAATGGTGGAAATAAGTGTGTTTGAAGTGATGGGGAGTAAGTACTTTGAGGGGAGTTAATTGCAATATATCTTTTACTGTAATAAATATTTTATGTTTAAATAGTCACTGTAGTTTTTTTCATCACACATATTACAGTAACCATTGTTAATGTATTTAAAGATTTTTTTAAAACATCAAAGCTAGATGTTGAATTTTGGTCTGTGTTCAGAGTTCACATATATTTGAGTCAGTTGTCAATTTGCCACATTCTTAGAAAATCTTTTTTTTTTTTGGTGGGGGGACCAAGGATTGAACTCACAACCTCGCACTTGCCAGGCAAGCACTTAAGCCACTGAGCTAAGTCCCTAGCCCCTCATATTTTCTTCTAAAACTGGTGTTTTTTTTGTTTGTTTGTTTTGTTTTTTAAGACAGGGTCTTTCTATGCAGTTCAGGCTGTCCTAACAGTGTGTAGCCCAGGCTGGCCTTGAACTTGTGACTAATCTCCTGCCTCAGTCTCCTGAGTGCTGAGATTACAGGTGTGCACCACCACGCTTGGCCTAAAACTATTTTTTTAAACTTTTAATTGATTTATATTGTGTGGTTTATACTTGAATGCACTTAATTTTAAAACCTTTCTACAATATAACTCTGCTTAACATGAATGTCTTCACTAAAAATATATTGCCCAACTGTAAAGAAATATGTAATGCTTATTATCTTGTCCATTTTGCCTTAAATATTTTGCCTTCTTGAATGATAAACTGGACATTTTTATAGGTAAATGGATGTGACTTGAGAACATACTTATCAGTGAAATAAATGTCATGCATGTATAAACATTGTATTGTTTCATTACTGTGACAAGCTGAAAAAAAAAAAACAATTGTTTTGTCCCTGAGAGAAAGACTTCAGTCAAAGTAACAACTCAGGCCACACCTGCCTTTACTTTAACTAACCCACTGTGAACCATTTTGAGTTGATTTTTTGGATGTCTTAAGAAATTTTTGCTGTTCTATAAGGTTTGGGTTTTTTGCATGTGGACATCTAGTTGTTCCAGTATGTTTATTGAAGGTACAATCCTTTCTCTATTTAATTGCTTTTGCATCTTTGCCGGAAATCAAATGTGTGTTATGTGGTTATATCTATTTTGGGACTCTGTATTGGTACTTTGGTGGTTTGTCTATCTGGATATCAATGCCATTTTGTCATGATTGGTGTAACTGTGATAAGTCATGGAATTGAGGAGGGTTGGAATTCTTAATTTTGTTCCTTTATCAGAGTTGTTTAAACTATTCTGAGTCTACTGTATTTCTACAGAAATGTAAGAATCAAAATATTAATCTTTATGAAAAATGATGTTGGCATTTTGATAAGAGGTTATGTTTTCTGATCTTTATTATTTTTTTCTATTCGTATTTGGTTTTATTCTGTCTTTTATTTTTGATTTCTTTTTTATTTTAGAGAGGATAAAACAAAACAAAACAGAACAAAGCACAGATCAGAATAAAACAATATAAGTGACACAGATTTCAAAGCAAGACAACAGGAGATCAGCAGTGGCTACCATAATGTCTCTTGTTTTCTTCTAAATAGTTGTCTATATCTTTACACACAATGAATTCATACAAAACAAAATAGTATAAAACTGCTCAAAACAAAATAATGAAGGCTTTACAGGACTTCAAAACTAGACAATGGGAAAATCACCAATGGCTACCATAATGTCTTTTGTTCTCTTCAAAATAACTGTCCATACCTTCCTGTATGTTGAAATTAAATAATACAAAACAGACTAAAATTCTGAATAAAGAATAAAAAAGTATTACAAGATTTCACAGCATGAGGATAGGAAATCAGCAGTGGACACCATAGTGTCTCTTTTTCTTCAAAGTAGCTGTTCATTTCCTCACGCATAATACAATTGATTCTTGTAAAATGTTTAAGAGAAGTTCTAGGCTATAGCCTTTACATGTACATCTATCCTTTGTGCATTAGAGGGGAAAAAGAAACATTACTTGAAAAACAAGAAACAACAACAACAAAAAAAACAAAGAGCCCAAAACAGTGACGATATAGGCCTTCAAAACAAGGTGGTAGGAACATAACTAAAGTTGTTATTGTTATTTTATATAGTGATCTTCAAAAGAGTTCCTCAGATCACCAGACACAAACATGCAAAATTGCTCCAATCCTATGAATGTTAACTGTTTTGTTCCAAGAACTAATAGAATTTGTAGTGCAGTCATCATAGCTATCTTAAGTGTGTTAATACTTTTAAAAGCTTTTTCTGCATCTATAGAAATGATCATTCTTTGATCCTTATTTTTGGCTCTATTGATATGGTGGATTACATTTATTGATTTGCATGTGTTGAACCATTCCTGCATTCCTGGGATGAATCCCACTTGGTTGTGGTGTATAATCTTTTTAATGATTTGCTGCATTCTGTTTGCCAGTATTTTATTGAGAATTTTTGCATCTATGTTCATTTGGGAGATTGGCCTGTAGTTCTCTTTTTGATTGGGTCTTTCTCTGGTTTTGGTATTAGAGTATACTTGCTTCCAGGAATGAGTTAGGGAGAATTGCTTCCCTTTCAATTTTATTGAAGTGTTTGAGGAGTGTTGGCGTTAAGTGTTCTTTGAATTTCTTGTAGAATTCTGCAGTGAATCCATGAGGACCTGGGCTTTTCTTCCTTGGTAAGGTTTTAATTACATTTTCAATTTCATTAATTGAAATTGGGTTATTCAGCAGTTTTACATCTTGATCCAGCTTTGGCAGTTCATAAGTTTCTAGGAATCTGTCCATTTCTTCTGTGTTATCAAGCCTGTGAGAGTAGAGGTTTTCACAATAGATATTGATGATCTGTATTTCCACAGGGTCTGTAGTGATTTCAGCCTTTTCCTTCCTTATTGCATGAACTTGAGTTTTTTTCTTTCCATTTTAAAATAAGGTTGGCTAGGGGCTTATCAATTTTATTTATTCTTTCAAAGAACCAACTCTTTGATTCATTGATTCTTTGTATTGTTTTCTTAGTCTCTATTGCGTTGACTTCCACTCTGATCTTTATAATTTCTTCCGTTCTTTTGGCTTTGGGCTTGACTTGCTCTTCTTTTTGTAGATGTTTGAGGTGTAGCATCTGGTTGTTTATTTGTGTTCGTTCTGTTTTCCTGATGTGGGAATTCACCGCAATAAATTTCCCTGTGAGTACTGCTTTCATTGCATTCCACAGGTTCCAGTAAGTTGTATTTGTACTTTCATTTGCTTGTAGATATTGCTTAATTTCTTCTTTAATTTCCTCTTTGACCCATTGATTGCTCAGGAGTGTATTATTTAATTTCCTTGTGTTTGTGGAGTTTTTGCAGTTTCTTTTGTCATTCATTTCCAGTTTTATGGCACTATGATCTGATAACATGCATGGGATAATTTTAATTCTTTTGCATCTCCTTAAGCATGTTCTGTGGGCTAGTATATGGTCTGTTTCTAGTGAATGTCCCATGTGCAGCTGAGAAGAATGTATGTTCTGATGTTGTTGGGTGGAACACTGTACACGTCCACTAAGTCCATTTATTCACAGGTGTGATTAGGTTCTGTTATTTTTTTGCTGATTTTCTATCTAGTTGATGATCTGTCTCTTTGTGTTAATGGGGTGTTAACGTCTCCCATAATAATTGTGTTGCTGTTTATTTGATTTTTCATTTCTCTTAATATTTGTTTTGTTTATCTGGGTGCTCCCAAATTTGGTGCATATATATTTAAGATTGTTATCTCTTCCTCTTGAAGTTTTCTCCTAACTGGTATGACGTGACCTTCTTTATCTCTTTTGACCATTCTTGGTTTGAAGTTCACATTGTCTGTAAACAGAATAGCTCCCCTGCTTTTTTCTGAGTTCCTGTTGCAGGAAGTATTGTTTTCCATCCTTTGACTTTCAGTTTATGAGTTTCCTTTTGGATTAGATGGGTTTCTTGTATACAGCATATGGTTGGATGTTGTTTCTTGATCCATTCTGCCAGTCTGTTTCTTTTAATGGGTGAATTGAGGCCATTTACATTAATGGTTATAACATATATATTGGCTCATTTTTGTCATGTTACCTTTCTGCTGTTGGTTCTTTACCTTTCCCCTCCCTTTAATTGTTTACCTTGCTCAGTGATTCTTTCCTATGTCTATATAGAATGTCTTTCAGTATTCTTTGCAGGGTTGGTTTGGTGAACATGAAGTTCTTGAGCTGTTCTTTATTGTGGAAGTATCTTCTCCTTCAATTTTAAAGAGCAGTTTTGCAGAGTACATCAATCTGGGTTGGAAGTCATTTTCCTTGAGGATTTGAAATACTGCTCTTGACTCATTGTGTTGAGAAGTCTGTGATTCTGATGGGCTTTCCTTTATAGGTGATCTGTCTCTTCTCTCTTAATAACTTTTAATATTCTGTACTTATGTTGGATTTCTGGGATGTTGTATTATATGTCTGGGAGTAGTTTTATTTTGGTTATGACTATTTGGAGTTCTATATGCTTCACTTATCTGTTATGTCAGTTTCCATTCTCATGTTTGGGAATTTTTCAGCTATTACTTCTGTAAATAGTCTCTTGATATCATTTGTGTCATCACCTTTTTCATTTATACCTATCAATCTTAGGTTGTTTTTCTTTGCATCATCTTTGTAGCTGTTGAACTGTTATTTCCTGATTCCTTGTAAGTTTTAAAAGATCTTTACTGTTCTTTTCACTAACTGCAATCTTGTCTTCCAGTCTGAGAATCTATCTTCACTTTCTTTCAGGCAATTTTGCCAACTGTTGATGGAATAATTTTTTATTTCCTAGCTATCTCTTTAAATCTGTTTCATGCATTCTGTTTGTTTCTTATATTGTTCATTCAAGGTTTCCATCTTTTGGCAGTTTTCCTCTAATTTTTTAACTGTGTCTTTAGATGTGTTCACCATTTGTTTTATTATGTTTATAATTTCTTCTTTTACCTGAGAGATTATGTCTGACCTGAGTTCTTTTATAGCTTCCTGGAGTTGTTTCTTTACTTCAATTGCTATCATTTCAGAAGTTTCAGATGTAAAGCTTACATTTTCTTCTATGTCCATGTCTTCTAGGCTTGCTTGGGATGGGCTGGAGGTGTGAGATTGCATTTGCTCTTTCGTTTTGTCATTTTACTAAATTCCCTTAGGGAAGCTGAAGGCATGGTCTCAGTTGTTTCTTGGGGTGAGAACATCCATCCCTACTGCAGGGAGTTTTCCTAGTTGAGTGGAGATCGCTAGACAGGCCTTACCAGGTGGCTCCCAGCCACTCAGGGTTGCTGGGCTGGGCCCAACTAGGCCAAGAGGGACCTTCCTGGGGTCCTCCAGTGATGGGATGCTGGGTGGTGTTCTGTCAGGCTCCATGCAGTAAACTGAGGCTGCACCACAGGATGGAGATGGCTGCACACCTATTTTTAATTTCTTAAGGGAAGATATGAGGATATTTCATAACTTTATTCTAATAAATGCACTTGGTGTTAAAAAATAAATATCTTGCCTTCTTGTAAAAATTCATCTGAAATTTTTGTGAAGTAAAATCTTGAGAAATGATTGATTCTTCATCTTAAAGAAAATTAGAAAATATTAATTTCTGATGTCTAAATTTTTCCTTTGTTACTCTGTCCACCAAATTCACTTCAAGCAATAGTTACTGATGCTCACTGCTCAGCTGTTTTTCAGAGCATAGGTTAGAAGCATGCTGTCAGCACTGACCGATGCCCTTGGTATTCAGGGTATTTTTTTTGGCTTGACAACTGCAGGTTGAATATTCCTTTTCCAAAATGCTTGGAACCGGATGCATTTTCGATTTTCAGTTTTTTGAATTTTGGAGTATTTTTGCATACATACTGAGATATCTTGGGATAGAACCTAAGTCTAAACACAAAATTCATTTCTGTTTCCTATACATCTTATTCACACAGTCTGAAAATTATGTTACACTTTATTTTTAGTGTTTTGTGTTTTGACTGTGATTCATCCCGAGAGGTCAAGTGTGGAATTTTTCAATATGATATCTTTTTGGCAGTCAAAAAGTTTCAGATTTTAGAGCATTTTAGCTTTTAGATTTTTTGATTACATATACTCAGCCTATAACTGTGCTATAGCTCTTTCTTTTCAGTTATTTAACTTTTGCTTCCTAGTCCTTAGGCATGAAATGAGGTTTTTTCCTCCTCACCCTATTTCATTCACTCTTAAAATGTTGCCTTGGCTTAACAGTGTATTGCTCTTCTCTGCTTCCTGACAGCTTTACTGGTTGTTTTGTTTGCGTTGTGTTCAGCAGTATGCCCCACGCTAGGCTAGGGAGAAGGGACATTTTATTAAACTTCTTTTTGAAATGATTAAAACCTTCAGTAAGAAAATCGGAAAAATTTTAACCTTGAATGAAATAGCTTATGAGCGTATTTATTTTTAAAAGTTTATTTTTAGTTGCAAAATTACTCCTGAGTCATTCCTCCTTCCCTCATTTCTCATGTAAGATAACAGTCCATTAGCTAAAGTATTTCCTATCGAAAGTCGTTAAAATTGAGCTGTTTAACATCCTTCTTTACATTCAGGTCACTAGATCAGGCTTCTGTTTACCTGGTTTTATGAGGGTAACTGTGGGAGTGTATTTGGTCTGTGTTCTTTTTTAGTGAACAGGAACAAATCATGATTATTTCTATGCTTAACTGTTTTCCTTCTGGGAAAAAAAAAAAAACCCAAACACTATTTTTTTAAATTGTAGCTTCACCATATGATATGGATCAGACACAAATTGAACCCAGTCTGCACTTTGCCCCTGCATTTACAGGTAAGATTTTTACTTCAAAATTGTGAACTTGGAGCCATTCAGATTTTTTCATTTCCCTATAATATCTCTCCCTCATAAAAGTCAGCACAGTAGAAAATCTAGTACCAATTTTTAATTCCTCTAAATATTTATAAATTTACGTGAGATACAGAAATTCCTTCACGCTCTAAAGTCAACTCTCTAAAAGACGTAAGTTAGGGAACAGAAAAAAAATCTGTTTCCCCTTTGGAAGGTTTATAACACGTTGAGTTAAAAGGCTGCAGGTGTTGTATCCACAGCACTGGGGATGGTACTCCAGATCGTCCATCTGGGGCGGTTATTTGTTGGGACAGGATAGTGTTTAAACTTTGAAGTCAGTTTTAAACAAAGTGAAGCAGCTGGAACCTGGCATAGGACGAAACAAATCTTTCACATTAATTGTTGCTTTTTTAGAGGAAAAAGAATTGGCGTTGTTTTTACAGGTGCTAGTACATTTATTCTTTCTATGGAAATACTTTATTTTGTCTTGAATTATAAATTTTAAAAGAAGCATTTGTCAAATTGTTTGAAAAACAGAAGCAATAGTAAACTTAAGGAAGTATAATCAGATTTATATATCTGAAACATACTTTAGGCTAAACCTATTGTAACATTTTAAGACATCTTTTTAAACATAAAAATAAAGAAAGAAATGTCTAATAGTGACTAATTCTGGAAAGTGGAAGCAAATAAAATATTACCCTCATGTGACTGGGCACCATCTTCATCAAGATCTATAGCATTTGTGTTCGAGTGCCAAAGCCATGATGTTGCATAATCTGCAGGTCTGGTTTAAGTAGGTGAGGAGAATTGAACACAGCATAGTCTAGAAGTTACTTACACAAGAAATTGATTCGAAAGTGGATGAAACCAAGGTGGACAGGAAAAACACTTCAAAACCCAAGAAAACAGCGGAAATACTGTAACATTTCTAAGACCGCTGCGAGGCAACTCTGTTGCTGGAACTCAGAAGAGCTAATTTGAAAGATAAGATGTTATCAGCATGAATCTAAGCAAGCTTTAGCAAGAAGAACCACAGACTCTCTAGATGAAAAAAGTCTGTTTGGTTCCACAATCATTTCAAGGCCTAGCTATGTGCCTACATCATGCTACAGCTTCGTAAAATACAGAGGAAAATAAGGCAGTCATTGATCTAGTGAAACGTGCGTGTTGCAGGGCTCAGCAGACTAGCATACCTACTGGCTCATCACTTGAAAACACTGTCCTTGCTCTTAAGGAATACATTGTCCAGGGAAATCGACAGACACCTGAAAAAATAATTACAGTGCACCTTGCTAAGTGCTGAAGTCAAGTTGCCCGTGGACAATAAAGTGTTCATAATTAGCAGAACAGGAGCTCCTAATATTTCGCCACCACTACCGGAAAAACAACTCAGCATGATTCACATGCACTTGGGGCTGTGGTATCCTTTAAGTTAATGATGCTTAAAATTTTAAGAACCATGGGCCCATTTAAGTCACTGAAAGCCTCCACCAATTCTGTTTCCCAAATTCTACCTGTATAAAAAATCACTTGTCTCAAAAGTCAGGTGTTTACAAAACCCTCATTACCTGTCCATGTACGCTGGGTTAAGATCCTTCATGTACTTGGGTTAAAAATTAATATATTTATTTCCTTTTCACTTTTATTTTTAAATGCACCATTTATAATAAACCAGCCTTTAACTGCAGGTAGAAAAATAGAAATCCAGGCAATTAAAATTCATCCCACTGTCTATTTATCTCATAGAACAAGATAAATTCACATGTATGGGTATGGGTAGTAGTGTGTGTGTTCAGTCCAGATAAACTGTATGAAGAGGTGCTGTACTTCTCTGTAGAGGTAATGACATCTCTTTTCCTTCTTTGTCTGCTTGTCTTGTGTTGTTTTAGGTGATAGTGCTTTGTTTGAGTTGCTCTGTTTGCAAATAACAGAGATATAATAATGGGTTATTAAGTAATTAAAGGTTAAGTGTTGGAATCGAAAACTATTTATGAAATGGAATATTTAAACCTGAAAAGTTTTTAGAAGGCTATGTTGTTTGTATTTGTAAATATATGTAAAATAAATAAATAACATCTTAAATGGACACTAAAAATTTTGTGTCATTACCTGTATCTCTTAGAATAAATTACTTTTAGTTGTTCTGTTCCTTAGTCTCATAAATACTCCACCAAAGAGAAGAAAATATAACATTTCCTTTGAATTTTTAAATAATTGTTAAGCAAAAACTTGTATTTTGAAAGTCTAAAGTGTATATTAAATTATGTCTTAGGAAGCATTAAACACATGGTCTGATTCCATGGCATCCCCAGCTTAAATGCATGCCAGATAAAATGACATACTGCAAACCCACGGATGCAAGGAATATTTTTTTTTTTTCATTTTTAGACCTGAAAACAGCTGTTGAAACAATTGCATCATAGTCTTTGGAAATTTTGACTTGACTGTAGACATTTTAAAAGTCAAACTTAGGGGCCAGCGTTTAGCTCAGTGGCATAAGTGCCCGTCTTGCAAACACAGTCATGAGTTCAGTCCCCAGTACCAAAAAAAATGTCAAAAGCGTCAAACTTTGTTAATGTAGGTAGAGGAGTTATGCTTGCTTTAATGGTGATTTATTAAGATATTATATCTTTTCTTTAAAATTTTTTAAAAATTCTGTGAAGACCATGACTGGATAGGAAAGTTACTCCTTTTGCCTGTTAGTTGTGATGGTGTTCCCAGTTTCTAGGGTTCTAAACCTGCTACTATTAGATTTGCTTGAATGCACACTTCTAACAAAAGTCTCCCAAAACATACATTAGAAAACACCCTCAAATAATATGGTACCTTTTACTGGCATAACTTACACGTTAGAACACAGTGAGCTAGAGTTCCAAATGGTTGCGTGACTCTTTGGAGCTCTGCGGAGTGTTACCTGCTCCTCCCTCCCTCCCTCCTCCTCTCCCTCCTGTCTCTTCATTTCTCCTTCTCTTCCTCTCCTTCCCTCCCTGGGCTCTCTTTTTCTTTCTTTCTTTTTTTTACCACACGTCCGTGAAGCACTCCTGTTCCCTCCCTTTAACAGAGCACCCTGTGCGGCCCGTGCCGAGGGTCCTTGCTCTTGGGTACCCTCCTGGCCCTGTAAGTCGGGGCTGAGCTGCTGGAGTATGTCCTGTGGGCAGTGTGCCTCCGAAGGCTTCTATGCAGCACCTTGTTTACCCTCGAGATTATTCTAGAGTTGAGAAAACTGTGGTTCACATGTCCCATAACTTTCTCGGAATCTCTTACTCTGTTACCCCTGCTTTTCTTTGTCACACTTGTCACTTCTCACATTATCTTTATTTCCTTACTTGCTTGTCATTCGTCACCTCCACCGAGCTAGCACGTGAGGCCAGTGAGAGTGGATCACTTCCCCACAGTTTTGTTACCATTTTTGTTCTCAGTCTATTTTTCTCCCTAGGTGATTGCAGTTCCCTTTACCTAAAATGATTACATCTGTGTAGATGGCGGCTACTTCCACAGCTCTAAAACTGCCTCACAAGCTGGGTGTAGTGGCACATACCAGTGCATGGTGCATGCCAGCACTCAGAAGGCTGAGGCAGGAGGATCACAGCAAATTTGAGGCCAGCCTGCACGAATAAGACCCAGCCTCACAAACAAACAAACAAAAACTGCCTTACAGTCTTTAAAATCTTTGTCTCCAATTGCCTGCTAGAAAAGTCGATTCACACACCTTCCCAGCATCCCTGGTCACCCAGGATATAACTGGTCTTAGAATCTCCTTGTCTCTGTGCACCTGTTGTCCTCACATTTCCTTGTGTTCTTATGGTATTGCAGCCTGCTCAGCCACCCAGGTTAGTCGTTTCTGTGCCAGACTCAATTCTTAGTAAGGACTGAGTCCTTCTCCAAAGGATCTTGACTCCAGGCCCATTGTGAAGGATCATTAGTTCACCCATGGATTTTTGCCATTGATCTCTCTCCTTTTCATTTTCCTCACAGCTATTAGAATTATCTTTTCTAAAATCATTTGTACTTTCAAACCTGTTCATATCTGTGATTCCCCGCTGTTGCTGTGATGTGGCCCTGGCCCTCTGCAAGCCTCATCTTTCCTTCCCTTTGCCAAGTCTGTGCTGTGATGTCAGACCCCACCAAGCTGGGCCTGGCTGTAGCTTGTTCTTCCCTTCCTTGTCTTCCTAACATCTTCTGGGTTCCAGCTCAGCTGCTTCCACCTAATTTAAGTAAAGGAGCCTGTACATGCTTAGCTCTTCTTAGAAATCAGAGCATCTTGAGGACAGGTGGCCTTTTTCACATTTATGTCTCCTTGATCAGTCTTAGTTCCATCCTTGAGTATGTTCTTGTGGATGTGTAAGCCGGTTAGTGTGTGCCTTTAAAAGTGTACTTTAACAGCTCCGTGCCTTAGTTTGCATTTCTGTGTTGATATAAAGCAATAACTTTTCATGATGAATTTGATATAGTCCTTGAGTCTTGGAAATTTCTTCAAAATCCAAAAAAAGTTACATGATTGAGCAGAAATAGAAACAAAGCTTTTGTAAATAATGAGGGAAAGAAGCCGGGCATGGTGGTACATGCATACTCAGGAGACTGAGGCAGGAGGATTGCTGCAAGTTCAAGACCAGCTTGAGTTACAAAATGAGACCCTATCTCAAAAAAAAAGAGGATTTGGGGTTGAAGGGAGGAGAAGGAAAGGGGAAAAAAAAGAAGAATCACAATATACCATGTATGATACAAATTCCATATGATGTGTTATTGTTATGTATCTCTAAAATATACCAATAAAATTAATT